>JASVER010000022.1:6595931-6824254 GCA_030449065.1 Oceanodroma leucorhoa
TCTCTGGCAAGGATAATATGTCAGTATTTAGAGACAGAGTAAACTCCATCAGAAACCTAGACGTTTCTGCTTCAAAATGTTGGGAAATTCTACGAAGACACGCTTGGGAGCCCTATCCAGAAGAAGACTTCTGGAGATCAGAAAGCGATGTCTGCTTGGAAGTTTCACTGCCAGCAAAGCTGCTCTTTGTGCAAACTGTGCAGGGACACTCTCCAGCAGACCCACCACCGCTGACAAATTTCCCCGGTGGCCTCCCTGCACCTTCCTCAAGCATTCCCGCTATGATTTTATTTTGTTAAACTAGATCAAAGTTTTGAATCTCCTCACAAGTCATAAAAACATAAACACATTCACAATAAAAGCACTCACCAGCTATCTCAGAAATAGTAGATATCAAGCTCAAGGAGTTATTTCTCCTCACATCTGTAAAACTTTCTTCTTAAGTAGCCTGGGAGTATAATTTACAAAAAGTTCCGATTCAATTCCCTCTAACTTCAGGTTTGTCCTTGACTCTTCCAGCAGGAAGATTTTCTTTTAGTAATTTTACAATTTCAAATCACCAGCACTGCTTTCAGAGCTGCTCAAATACAGCCCCTCTTTTGGCAAGAATCCTTTGCAGGTGAGTTTAAACGTCTCAAGTGTCAGCAAACGAGCTACAAAAGGGCACCCTACCAGCCACTTGATTTCACTTAAGCAAGGACAACAGATTCTCTTTTTTTTTTTTTTTTTTAAGTTAATATGGTATTTGCAGATATCAAGTGTATTTAGAACTGCTCTGTGGATAAATTTTTAAGAGCATTTGTTCAATAAATGCATTTTTTCCCCAGTCCTAAGATTGGTATCTATCTCCCCAACACTGCAGCTCAAATATTTTTTTGGCAAAAATAGTTACAGCTGAACTTATGCTTTTGACAGAAATATACCAAGAATATCAACACATCAAAGATCTCCATCTGAATTCAGTGAAGCTATCACTTTTTTCTCTGCTTTTTATGAAAGAATACCTTTAGAAACATATCCTAGGGAAACTTTTGCAGTATTGTGACTAAATTTTCATACCATTTGTAATTAATTCATTGTAAGCACGGAAGTCTGGGGAAAGCACTATCCACTTGTCTCAAATAAAGGCTGTTGGGGACTAACAGACATTGCTGAGAGAAGACATGTAATGGTGAAGTAAGATTATACTAAAAGGGCCACAATTTCTTCCCACTCATCCCAACCACTAACAGAGCACAGCTGGACAGAATACAGCCCCAGCTGGGGAAACACTCAGCTGTCACAATGTGTATAATGGGTAGAAATCTCAATTTTCTCAGTTCCCAGCTAGCTGAGAATTTCCGAGGCCACAGAACAACTGGGGGCAACTTGGAGCTGCCCCTTCAGATGCTCTAATTGAAATCAAGGCTGGAGCAGATGGGGTTTGTGAGTCTGAGACCCGTAATCAGCTCCCTGGTACCCCTCCTCTGCACTGAGCAGATTATGAATCTGGGCCAATATACACTGCGCTTAGAAGGGTGCTTGAAGTAGCTTAATTAGGGAGATGCATTACAAAAGCCGCTCTCACACAAAATAAATCATTTACTAGCATAAAGTATAGAAACAATTCAATTGGTTTCTACATTTCCATGTCCAATGCACTCTGTAGAGATAAGGAGAACCCTTATAGCTTCTTAAGAAAGAATAACAACAATGGAAATTATTAAAAAAGAGCCTGAGACACCAAAAATCCATCAATTAAAAGTGCCTAATATCATATTCATGCTTTCATGTATCAGATGCTCCCAAACTGTTCTTGCCGCATGCCCGCATTCATTACAATGTGTAAAACCATGAGTGATAGTCATGGTCTTAAGTTAAATTATCCCACATCAAAAATCGGTCTCTGCACTTCTACGTCAATCTTGTCACGCTGCTTGGCTCCAAAGTTGGGCAATTCCCTTAATATAATCCTTACCTTTAACGCTTCCCTCCCTTCCCCCTCCTTCCACTTAAAAGGTGCTTTGTACTGCAGAATGTTGTGGCAAAGGATTTTAGGAAGAAGGGGAAAACCTCTCTGCAGTAATCTCTCCTCATATCCAAGAGCCAATTTAGAAACTCAAGGTGTCAAAAATCTCCCCAGTAGCATTTTCCTCCCATAGGTTTTAAATGTTCACCCCCAAAGGGTGTTCACCCCCAAAGGGTGAGGTCACCCAAGGTGACCCTTCTGAGATGCCACGTCCCTGGCATGAGCACACCACTACCAAACCCAGCTGCTGGGGATCGACACTTTAATTAGCGGGGAGGTGATGGAAGAGCACAGAGCAGCGAAGGCAGCAAGCCCTGCGAGCGGGGCTGATTGCACAGCGGGCTACAATGCCAAAGTCTGTGTTCAGGAGTGACCCAGGACCTTTCTCATTTCAACTGATGCAAACAGAAAGCACTGGGGTTCCCTTCAGACGCTCTGGGAATGCCAACTGGCAGAAAGAGAGCTCATCTAAGCTCATTACTGGAAGAGTAGGACAAGTAAATGAGTCACGGCAATGGAAGTCTCAGCAAACGATGGTTGTCCTTTCACCTTGTTAAAACCTGGCATTTCCTTTGGGATAAATCAAAACCATTTCACTTCCTTTAACATTAATAAAGATCATGACAGAAACACCAGCACAGGCTTACAGAAATGTGACTAAGTTTTAGATATGTGGCTTTTTTTAAAAGCTATTCAAACATGCTAAATAATCTTTAATCAATGGAATGCTTTGCACTTGTTTTTGTGAATTGTTTAAAGATGAGGGACTTTTAAAGCAACTTTTAGGTTATTCCAGTCCTATGACACCTCTTGAAAGTTCAGAGCAATGGCTATGCATTCAAGTGCTGCATTGCTGAGAAATGTACATCAGCTGGAAAATCCAAATGTTATCATATATAGACATTTCCTGGAAATGAAGATCAAGTAAAAATTTTCAACATGTACAATAAATATTAGGGGAGGATATCATTATAAAAGAACTAGAGAGTTAAATAACATTATCACAGTGGGGAAAAAGCTAGTTATTACTATTCCAAGAAAGAATAGGTGGAATTTCAAGGCAGTGGGTGGACTGAGATCCTTCCCATTGAATTCATTTGCAGACTTCAAGAGGAGCAAACTCAGACCAACAAAATGATTTCTTTAAAAAGCCGTGGGTTTCCTGCCTTGAGAGTTAAAAGATCAGAATCTCCAAGGGATCACTTTTCTGTGGAAAACCTTGAAAGTGCAACTGCAGGATTGTGCTTTCCCCTGCACATGTTAAGGAATCTGCACCTCTCAAAGCAAGAGACCATTTCTGTGCCAAAATTAAGTCAAGTGAGGTCTACCAATGTGCAAACGTCTGCTCCAGGAGGAAAGATGGGCTGTGCAGTTTTAGAGACCACTTCAAAATTGTGGCCTTTTGTAGAGAATCCATAGTTTAAGCACTTTGCTCAGGTACCCAAATGACTCATGAGCTTCCTCCCCTCATGGTGGAAACATATTGGCACCTCCTGAAGGTGGGTCTGCTCATCAGAGAGATCAGGCTCAGATCAGGCTCCTAACTCAGGGCATCCAAACTGGGTGCTTAAAGTTTTTCATCCATAGGGTGCTTCACTGCGCTAACAGGGTGTGCTGACCTCTATTAAAAAAACAGGAGTTTTCATCAAGAGCAGTAGTGCCCAAACAAGTATTTTGATACACTTACAGCTGCAGAAAAAGAATGAGCTAAGGACCTAATAGGCATTGTTGACTAATTGTTCCTCTGTATATGTCAAATTTCTACTCAGATGAAAAAAGTAAAGATTTTTCAATAGAACTGTGGTAAGCCATTAAACCCCATCACGTGTAAAGGTTTGCAATGTACCTAACACACAATATCAAGGGTATTTCAGGTCTCACTCCATGTCACATCAAGTCATTATTTTTTTTTAATGATGCATTACATTCCTGGGGTTGGGATGGCAGAAGTTGCAGGGAGGTCTCTGAGGTGCAGGTCTGGGTAAAAGAGAGTATCAGGTCATGAGATATTTATCAAGTGATAATGTGAATGACCGAAAAAGAGATGAGGTGGGGACAAAGGCTTCTCCGGCTGGGAAGGTATCGAACAGTTGGAGCCTAGGAACAGATAGCTCAGTGGCAGCTGGCTGTCCCTGACTCCCTAAAAAATTAATTACTGCAGATAAATGCATAAAAAGACAACACCTCAATCTGTTTCCCACTGAAGTTGGTTTCAAAATTCCCATGTCTTGTTCCTATCCACCCTCCAATCTGTGCCGTGAGGCCCAGATGTGCTCGCAGCAGTCCTGTTTTTGCGATACAATAATTGTGCTGGCACCAGCGGAATTGCGAGCAGTGCCCGTGGGGAAAATCCACAGGACCCATGTCCCACCACTGCGTACTCTCCCCTCGCTCCCTCTGCACCATGCAGAACGAGCTCCCTGTGTTTGAGCCTTTGCAATGTCAAACTCCCAGGTCTGTGGTACAAATGAACACGAGCGTGAGCAGCTCACCTTGGAGGAATTTGCTTCTTGTTGTATCCCACCAGATACAAAACCCGATTTATAGTGTATATACCAAGGATGATGGAGTTGTGACTGCACAAAGAACCTTATCATCAGCCTTTCCTGGCGTTCAGTGAATTACATTTGCAGCCCTAAAACTCTGTTAACACTGCAGCAAACAGCAAAATTACTCGTCTAAGCTGCTATTGTTTTCAGTAGGCATTTTTAAAATAAAGATTTTCTTACAAACAATACAAGAGCACTCCATGCTTTCAAAACGAGTACATGAGGAAGCACCAGGAGTAGCCCTTTGCAAATACGCCTTGGTTTAGAAACACTCATTCTATGAATATCTTTGTGGATAAAACCGTTTTATAGAAATGTTCATAGAAAATTAACACAAGTGGAACACAGAATAGCCAAAGGAAATTAATTTACAAGTGTGATAGCATGAATACTCCCAGGAGACACTGAGCAATAGAACTAACCCTCGTTATAATAGCGCACTCTGTGTTTTCAACATCAGCATTACACTTGGAAGAAAAGTTCTTCTACCTCCAGCAGAACAGCAGATACAAAACTGGCTGATAATGAAGCCCAGTTAGAAATCTTTCTACACTGGTAAAAGCATGTCTTGCAATTGCGGCATAAACACTGATCCTATGTGGAACTGTAGCAAATTCCCACTCTAGGCCTTATGTTCACATCACAAAGCTGATATAAGTACCTTTGCAGTCTAAATAGGACAACGCTACTTACTTTCTGAAAAAGAACATCTAGCAACGTGCAGCTATGTAATTACAGGCTGATATAACTTGTGTGCTGGCATTTCTACGGTGTGGACTTCACATTTACTGTGCCAACTTTTTGATTTTAAAGAAAGATGGTTGTAAAGACAGCACCTGACAGCAGCATAGACATCCATGGAAAGCAGCTCTGGGGAAAAGCAGGATGGGATGATACAGCTGATAGGGCTATGCTGGAGGTTTTCCTCCCTCTTGCCCTGATTTCTCCATAAGCCCACCACATCCCTTCCTCCCAACCTCATTACATCAAAAAAACTACATTCAGGAGCAAGGTTTTCTGGATGTGCAGTCATGTTGAAAAGGAGGGAGCTGCCCAACAGTAGCAACATGCTATTTGGAGGCATAATTTATGTGGATACTTTTTCTCAAGGAAGAGTATTGTTAAGGAAGTGAATGTTATTTTTCGTGCTAATAGGAGTGAAATGGGTTGAATTAAGTAAGTTTGAAAATAGCCACTATATGTGATTATCAGATAAAAACCTGATTTCAGTAGGGACAATTTTTCCTTATACATGTAACAGTAATACCCAGCACCCGGTGAAGTCAGGGAGGCTTTGCCGTTGACTCAATAGGCCAGGGTTTCCCTCTGTGTATACAGCAGACCATAAACATTTCATAAATGATTGCAATCAAATCCAAATAAATATATTTAATAGACCAATCTTCTCAAGATTGATTCTGAAGAAGCTCTATAAAATGATACGTGCTTGTACATACAAAATAAAGTAAAAAAAGAGCTTTTTTCCTCCATGTTTTAAATTACTGAATTCTCCAGACAGGTTCCTTTGATTTTAATCTAAGAGGCTGAATTTGCAGATTGCCTAAAGACAAATGAATATTCGTCATCTGTCCCACTAACATTTTTCTAATATATTGCTTCTCTTTCGCAAAGCTGCTAAGATTTGCGTATAGTTTTTATCTCCTGTTGTAAAACCARATTTTTTTTGAATGATACATAATTCATTACAGAAAGAATTCATTCTTTACCTTTCCATGCCCGAGCCATCTTTTCAATGGTTTCAGGGCATTGTTCTAGCCAAAGTATCAAATCCACTCTTCTATTTATTCCACCATGCAGTTCTGTGTTTTGCTCTGGCAAGCTTCCAGCTGAATTAATTTGACATTCACTGATCAATCAAACTGTCTCATTACTACCTTCTGCCCGCCTTGTCATCATGGTCCACTGTTGACAAGAGTAAGAAATGAACATGCGCAAGGTCACCTTCAGAAAATCTCTTATTTAATTGTAGTAGACCTACTGCTAAGCCCCGGGGTTATCTGCAGTTTTCCTGTATGTCTCTCCCTTTCTTTTTACATGTGTAGTGAATTATTTTACGTAGGCTCATGCAGTTCACAGATGGAGTGACTCCAGCAGAGTTATTTAAACAGTGGCCTTAGTAATTACACTGAGTGTTCGTGTAAGGAGGATTGTTTTATTTCAAAAACCACATGAATGACAGGTCAAGTGGATCATTCAGAGAAAAGTATTCAGAAAGGGGTACTGAGGAAAACCGACAAAACCCTCAGTGTGGTATTATTTATATTAATTATGCAAGTGTTCACAAGAAAGCCACTTTCCTTGTTATACAGTAAATTATTCTAATTAATTACTATTTATGAGTGCCAATTGATACCGTGAAATTTGCCAAAAAGATAGTAGCATTCCTCACCAGAACTAGTACTCTGCCAGAGGACTTCTAATTTCTGTTTACATTTGTCTGAAGTAAATTGACACCTGTAGTAATTGTTAATTCTTACGAAATTAAAACCTATGTGTCCTATGCAGAACTTAGAGCATTTAGAAGAAGTTACCTGCTCTTTTGAATTTTTCTGAGTTGGTTTAAATTTTCCACAGGAAGGATGTAAGTCCTTTTTAGACACTCTGTGGTATTTCATCATGGAGACATTCTGGTTCACATTTTACATGAATGATTAGTGCATTAGTACACATTACTGGAAAAGGAAGTATATTTATTATTAAAGGGAAGAATATTTATATTCTTCTGATACAAATATAGCACAGTTTTGGTTATCTTTGGTTACATGTATTCATGGATTAGGAACATCCTAACATTTATTGCCACCTAGGATCACATATGACACTGACTCTTATACACCATCAGGCTTCCAAGGCAGCACAATTAAACCAGAATGTGGATCTGATATTTCAGACTGGTTTTGTCTGAAAAACACCGTATTCCTCAGGCTCACTGTAAGATTTGGGCTGCTGTGGTGGAAAAGCAAGTATGATCTGATAGATAGGACCCCTTTATTTCAATACATTGCCTCTTACGTTGAATAGTTTATCTTATTTTTCTCCCATTTCTTAGAAGTTTTTTATGAGAATCATCTAACAAATAATTCACGTAGTAATATCTACATTGCATATAATGTCTTTCCATTAATAAAACTTTTGTCTGTGCTCGGTATACATGTTGATCGGAGTTCTGCGAGTATACACATAACAGCAAACGCGTCTCAATATGGCAGATGTGCAGATTATTAATCAATAATGACACGATCACGAGCGCAACATGGAAACTCCATCACTGCCACAAACTTGGTAAAGATACTTTTGTAGGAGAGAAGCTGTAAAAGCAATGGGGTGGATGTTTCAACAAGTCAAAGTCGTAAGACACCTTGGGACCAATTTACTAGGTACTTAGAGACCAAAGGGTATTATTATCTTTAAGAGGAAAGCTCACTTTGCAATAAAACACAAGCCATCAAACTGGAGATGGGAGAGTTAAAGGAGTTATTAAAAGGATAGGAAGTAGTTTGGCAGCAAGCCTTTTGGTGTACTTCCTGAATGCAAAGAGGAATTAAGGTGTTGCCACTCCAGTCCCAGAGGAGAAGGTGCTGACTTACAAAGAATTTGTAGAAACATATGGTTAGGTCTACACAAGGTGTATCTGAAGCAGAATTAATAATCTGCAAACCTGTGAGACCAACAAAGACAAAGCTGAAAGAAAGGAAAAATCAGGTAGAAAAAAGGTAATTTCATTAAGATTTATAACACTGATAAACGCATTATTAACTAAGTCCTGAATAAATGCATTGGGGTAGACATCTCGCTTGTTGCATGCAGGTGGGAAAAAAATATTTTTTTCCTTGACATTCAGTCTAATGCATGTTGCAACACATATTTTCTCTTCTCTTGGATCTAAAAAAGGGTTAAAAAAGGTATTTAGGATAAAAAAGGTATTTTGTCTAACTTGAAATGAGCACTTTTATGTGTTTAGCTTTCCACCTGATCATGCAATCAAATGCAACCTGTCCTCCCTGCCTTATGTTTGCAAATTTATAACAATTTCATAGGAGCTGGCCCCAAATAAGCTGCTGAACTTATCATACTGCAGTGGGTCTATAGGATAAATCTATCAAAAACAATATTAATGTCACAGCCTAAGCAAGGGCCACCTGTTAAGTCTTTTCCACCACACTCACTCCCAAACCATACCATAGCCCACCACTGTCTAACTACAGTGTGCCACTGCCAGACAACAGGGGAACTTCTGGGAAAAAGAACTAACATAGTGAGGAAAAAAAAAATCTCTGGACCCCTTTTTTGATAACATTTAATGCCATTTTTAATCACAATTTACGGTTCATCCAAATTTGGAGGCTTGCAGCTTTTCTGCACACAGATTCCTCTTGGCCAACTGATCAGGTTGCTGCCAGAACACAAAAAGCTTGTGAGGACATCAGTTCCACAATACATAGAAATAAACTTATGAATCACTTGCTAAAAATGAAAGAAAAAGGGTCATAGAATACATAAAATAGGCTTTACATGAAAGAAAAGAGGGCCTGAGCATCTTAGCAAAGTGTTGCATTATTTTCATGGTACCATGGTATTTCTGAAAATCATAGAATCATAGAATGGTTTGGGTTGGAAGGGACCTTCAAGATCATCTAGTTCCAACCCCCCTGCCATAGGCAGGGACACCTTCCACTAGACCAGGTTGCTCAAAGCCCCATCCAACCTGGCCTTGAACACTTCCAGGGATAGGGCATCCACAACTTCTCAGGGAAACCTGTTCCAGTGCATCACCACCCTCATAGTGAAGAATTTCTTCCTTATATCTAGTCTAAATCTACCCTCTTTCAGTTTAAAGCCATTACTCCTTGTCCTATCACTACATGCCCTTGTAAAAAGTCCCTCTCCAGCTTTCTTGTAGGCCCCCTTCAGGTACTGGAAGGCTGCTATAAGGTTTCCCCGGAGCCTTCTCTTCTCCAGGCTGATCAACCCCAATTCTCTTAGCCTGTCTTCACAGGAGAGGTGCTCCAGCCCTCTGATCATCTTCGTGGCCCTCCTCTGGACTCTCTCCAACAGGTCCACGTCCTTCTTATGTTGGGAGCCCCAGAGGTGAATGCTGTACTCCAGATATGCTGCGGCTTTGAAAAGTAGTGAGTCTCATTTCATTTTTAAACTGCTATTAGTTTAGATGGGTTTGGTTTTCATCTCCTAATTTTGAGCATGGGATAGACATTTCTGTAGGCATGACAGAGAAGGGAGACACAGATATTACTTCAAAATATGATCCAGGACCTTGCTCTGACTCAAAGTATGGCTCTGTAGAAAAGTGCAGAAGTCTTCTAGCTTTGATACCCTGGAAAGACATCCCATCTCCAAATAAGAAGTCATGGTGTTTATGTAACTTATGCGAAATTACTGATTTGTTCCAAGGAAACCTTAATCAATGGTGCAAAGTGCTGTTAATAACACCATGGTGCACTTCCATGCAACATTACAATTTGCAGCACCTCCTTCCACATTTTTTGTTGTGTATTCTCAGAGCTACTGCCACTCCAGTTAGGTGTTGCTGTGTGGTCTGCCAAAGGCATTTGAAAGGCCTGTTTGCCCTCAGCGAAGAAAAGTTTCTCCAGCCCTGGATTATAGGTTACAAGCCTCTGGTTCTCTGCCCTGCACCCTGAGCACTAAGCTCAAACTCAAGCAGAATTCAAATTCAAGCAGAAGTGCAAGAGTACAATCATGTTTCCACTGGGTGCCATTTGTTGACATCAAGGGAATGCTTGAATTTTGTTTCCTACAGTTAAAGCTATAATAAACTGAGAATCCTTTTATTTTTCTTCTTATTTACAGTACAGAGTTGCAAGACAGATGGTAAGAACCCATACAGTATAAAGAAAAGGGTAGCTTTAATTAGCATTTCTGTTAAAAGGATTACTGTTTGATAAAGGCTTGTGTTTTCCCCTGCTAAAGGGAGGAAATTAGATCTTTGATGGAGCTTTAGGATTGTGACTGAAGAAAGTATGTATTTAATCCTTGGGATGGATGGTTTATTTACAGCTGGCTCTGTAGCATTAGTTTATCAATTACGTCTCAAAATACGATTTACCCGTTGTTGTGGTTTACCCTGGCAGGCAGCTAAACACCACACAGCTCACTGCCCCCCAGTGGGGTAGGGGAAAGAATTGGAAAAAAAGGTAAAACTTGTGGGTTGAGATAAAGACTATTTATTAGGATAGAAAAGGAAGGGATAATAATAATAATGATAAAAGAATATACAAAAGAAGTGATGCACAATGCAATTGCTCACCACCCGCTGACCGATGCCCAGACAGTTCCCAGGCAGTGGCCACACCCCCCGGCCAACCTCCCCATTTTTTTGTTCAGCATGATGTCGTATGGTAYGGAATATCCCTTTGGCCAGTTTGGGTCAGCTGTCCTGGCTGTGTCCCCTCCCAGCTTCTTGTGCACCCCCAGCCTCCTCGCTGGCAGGGCAGTGTGAGAAGTTGAAAAATCCTTGACTTAGTGTAAGCACTGCTCAGCAACAACTAAAACATCACTGTGTTGTTAACATTATTCTCAACCTAAATCCAAATGACAGCACTATACCAGCTCCTAGGAAGAAAATTAATTCTATCCTAGCTGAAACCAAGACAACTATCTGGAGAAAAAAAGCATTTTTTTTTATTGTCTCTAATGATTAGTTTTCACAATTCTTGTTATTCCCAGCTGCAATAAAATAGTCCTAGTGACAGAAGTGTCAATGTGTTCTGCAAAAGTTTTACTGCTGTCAGCGTAGAGTCAGCACACATCTTCTCTCCATCCTTCATTTTGTGTGATATTTCTTTTCGATTGCACTAGTATTCATAATGATAAGAGAATAAATGTTGGTGTGTTTTTTTCCCAACAGATTAATCTATGTGTCTTTAAAAATGTATATATTTATATTAAAAAGGAAACAAGTAAGAAACTGCCAAGACCACTGAATTTGTCTTTATAAAATTGAAGACAATCTTTCATCCAAGGCCCAGATAGGAAAATCTACAGAACACCTATTAGACATAAAATAGGATGCAAAACTCTTYCTATCACTGAAATCTTTAAGGATTCAGAAATCTCACAGCAGCAACTGATCTTGCACAAATCTCACATATTACCCGAAATCTTTCCATCATAAGATTCAAGGAGGATCAAATCTGATCCCGATTCACCATATTTCCTTCCCTTTGCTCACCAAAGCCCTAAACTCAACATCCTACAGTTTTAACATCATYTCAATAAGCAACCACACCTATTGAAGGACACATTTTCTCACCTATCTATGTTAAATGAAAATGCATTTTAGGGAATTTCCTCCATTCCCCTTGACTGGCGACAACCTCATCCTCAAGAAGGCAAAGGCTGACTCTCACCCTTTCCGCTGTGTTGACAGCAGGTTGCATTTTTATTTTGTTTGCCTGTGGAACTTAAGGGAAACAGCTGGGATGTGACTGTTCTGAGTGAGCTCAAGAACATTAGGATTCAACATACTGTTGCCACAAGAGCAAYTGCTTGCCATAAAGGGAAGAGCGAGCAAGATCTTGTTCTTATCAGGGCTTGTGACAATGCCAAAYGGAGCCAAATTTTGCACTGAATGGTTTCAGGATGGAAGGAGTAAGCTTTTGCCTTTCCCTTGTTCACCTGTTCTATCTTTTGTTGGTTTTGCAGGAAATAACATCATCTTGGCATAAAGTCAAGTGTCAATAAGATTTCTGAAACTTTTGAAGTGTAGTGCTTTCTATCTGGAAATGATTTCTTGCTGTCTTCCCTATTTTCTCCTTCTTTTGCTGCATACTGTTCAAGTGTTGGTAAATTAAGTCCTTGATACGGCAAAGGTTGTAAGCATGTGATTAACATTAAAGTGGCCTGTCAGCAGTCTCAAAGTGGATTTCATCATGGGACTACTGAGGTGCTTAATGTTCAGCATGAATTAAGTGCTCTGCCAGTTAGAAGGTCTGTTTGCCATGTTGTGCCTATATTACCGYTGTAAGTTAAATTACCACAGTCTATAAAACACCTTGTAGTCCATTTCTTCTGGATGAAAGGAGCTATGCAGAATAAATTGCAGTTTCTGAAACACAAACACCCACCYGAAATGATTATGGAAAAAAATACAGGAAAATGGTTGTAGATATATGTCTGTTCCRCTTCGGTATCACAAAATTCAATGTATTCTCTTTGTATCAGATAATTCCATCTTTCTAATTTTCACGTTTCACAACCACCAATTACAAGCAAAATGTCAAAATAACAGGAAGGCAAAGCATCAGGGGTATCATTTGTCTATCAATGAGCTGCATCTATTTATAACTAAAACTAAAATACAGCTGATATTTTATGTCAGAAATCAAGGTAAGAAATCTTTCAAATAAACATATTCCTACTYTATGAGAAACCTGCTTCAGACTAATTTTAGAACATGTTAGCAGTACATTAGAAGAAAGAGACGGAACAAATATGTGTATGCTAATATGATCTTCAATACCACATTTCAAGGGGCATGAAAGCATGTCAAACTCTTCCATCTTTTTTTGCTGGCCTACAAGGAAATAGCATTAGTAAGTGGCATAAAATCATTCCGTTTTGAGCAGTAACCTGACCCCTTGTTTTCAATTGTGTCAGAACCGAGAGCTCAGAGGGACAATGGGAAAAGATGGCACCCCAGAGACAGATAGATCACACATTTTTTCTATCARTCAAATAGTCTTTGTGTTCAGGTGGACTAAACTCAAGAACGTGGCTTGAATTAGAATTGCTGTCATAAATTTATCTGTAGCGTTTGATACACCAATTACACTTTCATGCAAGAATTAAAATTTTTCACTGATGTGGTGAATGTGATACCTTGCTCTTTAGATCATGCAAAATGCCTTAGAATTAAGCAGAAAAATTTCACTCTGACCTTGCAGGCTGCTTTCTGATGTGCTCTAAGGTATCTGAGGTGGCACTGACCACCATAAACATCCCATAATGTATTGTAAGCTTGCTAAGAAATAAATGCAGGTGGAGTCATATGTGTGTATTAAGATCCTGGCCAGTCCAGACTAACATGTCAGTTAGTAACACCCATAGAGTTCTTTGTCTGTCCCATAGAGAAGAAGTAAAGGCTAAGGTACTTAGTGSCTATGGTTACTCTATTTGGCATCTGAAAATATTTTAAGACTAGTGTTTGATTAATGTCATACTGTAATCAATTAAACTGACATCATCAGTTTTACAAGAAAATTCAGAAATAGTTTTACTTGGCAATTTGGGAAAAATTATGTTCAAATGATTTGCTCTTTATGATTCAGGACAGCAAAAGGAATTGGCTGAAAATGCAGTTTTCTTCAAATGTACTTAAAGGAAGCACCCAAATAATTGCAAAGGCCATCTGTGACACAAAGCTTGCAGTGATACTGACAGGACCCACAGTGCTGAGCTTTCCACCGGACAGCAGTTGAAGTTGGCAGGATCATGAGCAGGTCAAAGGKACTCTTTCCTTGGTGCCTATGGTCCTTCCGTGGGGTGCTCCCTGGGCAGGCACCCAAACATGTCCCCCCACGCCTGGGACGACAACTCGCATCTCAAAGCGCAATCCGCAGTTAGACAGTCCAACTGAAAATCAACACTTAAAACGTGGCTTCAGATGGGGTGAGAAATTGAGGGTTATGGGCAAGGGGAAGARGATATTTATGGCTGATATTTGAAAATAGATGGAGAGTTATTGCAGTAGGGATACGCACAGAGGTTCTTCCAGATGGCTGGGGCTGCAAAGAGGAGGAAATTCAGACACCAGGAGCTGTGGGTTTGTATGGGAACTGAGATGACATTTCTGGTAAAATAAAGGGATAAGTCCATGAAAGAGGTAGGCAAACCTTAATCTGCTGGAAAGTTCCATAGACAACTACTTGATATTCAGTCTTTTGGGCAGCAATGTCTGATCCATTTCCCTGAGCTTTAAACTGAATAGAGGTAAAATGAGATGATATTTGTGCAGTGAACGTGCCTGATGATGGATAAGTGGGAATTTGTCATTAATTTCTCCTTTTGATTATGTATAATCAAGGATATATATATATATGTAATATATGGATAGATAGATACATAAAAATCTTTGCACCTGGTCCGTGGGAGCATTGCAAACTTGTAAATATCATTTAGTGATATTTAGCAAATCAGCCAGGGTTTGACAAAAATAAACAGCACCAGTGTGAAAGAAAGCAAGCATTTTCATTAAACATCTTCTGAAATCAGTTATATTTAACTTCCTTAARCCAGCAAAAACTCCAGTATCTTGGCACACAAACTGTAGTGTTTTGCTTGGCACACTATATAGGTTGTGYGTCTCATGCAAGAAAGAAAACTTTGGTTCTTCATTTAAGAATTATAAATGATTTARCATGAATTGATTTAAAAATATATATACGTGTATAACATATACACACAAATATATATTTGTGAATTTTTAAATATACATTAAAAAGATTCAAAATACACATATACACATTTCAAATGTGCACATATATATGCACGTACATGGATAAACTTGACTTTCAAGCCTGTTCCCTAGCTACCACAGAAAAAGAATCCTGCTACATTTTCAAAGCTGGGGCTCTCATCCCAAGCTTTTTCCCTTGGAGTCTTGTAAAAAAGTCAGAAAAGCAATTTCAAAGCAGTGGGACTGGGTTTTCAGTCCTTAGCTGGGAAAAATCAGCATAGCTCTGTATTCATTACAATATATAAAGTCACAAACAGTTTGGTCAATAYATTTAAAGCCTTAAAAAAACAGCTTCACCACACACCAATTCATGCAAACTGAAATTCGAAGCTCACTGAAGTAGAGGACTACATGGTTATTGACCTGAACAGGGCTTTGGTATGACTCAGGATTGTTTTTACTGCCTTAGTGCTGCTGACTTRGCTAGTGAGAAAAATCATATATAACACACCTGCTGTAGTATTAATTCTGAACATCCTGATAATATTAACTGAATCATGCAAGTATATTATAAATGCTGAGTCAAGGCAAGCCTYCTCAGCAAGCTTCCCAAGAACATGAAGTAAAACAGAGACAAAAGCCATAACCATCTTAATCAAGACTAAGTCAGACAGTAAGAAGGTGAAGTGCCCAAACTAAGAAGCCAGCCTTTGTTGGCACGCATCTCGCAAGCGCCCTGCTCAGATTCAGATGGCAATAATCAGCCACATGAAGAAATCGCTTCTTTATTCCCTGTACTATTTCCACTATCTGTCTAGAGATTTAGGAAATTAGATTAAATTCCTTGGTTAGAAAACTCTCATTCCATGCAGAAACTGGGCTGGAAGGCAGGTTAAACTTTCCTTAAGCTGTTTTTTTTCTCTAGAAKTGCTACATTATTGTCATTATGCTAATGAAGTCCACTTAGGTTATGTGAATGGTCTCCTATTTTTTTCATAAAAGACATATAACAAAGAAGTAAATTTCAACCATGATTGATTGACAGCTGTCAAGTAACACACAGGGCAATTCAACTACCAGGAATTGCTGCTGTTTATCTGGGCACCATAAAAACCTATTGCAAAARCTGATATTTGTGAAAGGGTCTTCTGAAGCAGGAGGTTAGCAAACAATTATTTTTGTCATTTCACTTGCTCTCCCCCAGTTTCCACATATGAGTTAAAGTTAGCAAGGCACTGCTGTTCTGATCTGAAATTTATGTAAAGAAAATCTAATACCGGAGTAGAGCATTGGCTGATTTTCTTGAGCCAAACCTTCATGCTAAGCAATCATTACCAGAGTTTTACGCACAAACATTAACTATGCTATGCARTGTTCTCGTGACTCTTTCTTGAAATATTTAATATGTTTGGACGCAGCTCTATAAATATCTGGCAAGAATCAGCATTTCACTAGCAAATCACTTCACAGTAGTGAATTATTTGCCATAAGTAAAGCATCACATTTTTCCTCTTCKTGAATTATCCACAAGCAGATTATCATTTAAGCAAGTACATTTGTTGTGCACAGTTATTTACCATGTAATTTCTGTAAATAACTAGTGTTCTTTAGTTTATTCATAAGTGATCAGCTACAAGTGTACAATATCAGAAGTTGACGTGGGGTATGGTTAGCACACGCTCAGCAGAGGCTAGGTAATATTCATGTCAGGGTTCTGTGGATTCTACTTGCTCTCTTTTGCAAATTAAATATTTTATTTTTCCCAGAATCCTAACATAGTCCAACACACTTTGCCATTTCCAGAAATGCTCTGTCTCTTTCCAGGGGCTAGAAAGGGTTACAGCATTTGGTCACAGTCCTCATTTRTGATCTTGGGCAAGCCCATCAGGAAATGATTTGCATATTTAGGTTCCTAAATACATTTAAAGACTTGAGCCTTAGGRCAAGTTTATATTATAGCTAATATCCAACGCATTGATCCCCGAGCTGAGGCCAACCAGCAGAATTAACTGTGTTCTCAGTGCCTGCTGACACGGCCACGCTGCTCCTGGGACTGAGCCAGCTCAACATGCCGGACTGGGGAGTAGAGGAAGCTCCCCCGCCCCCGGACGGTCCCCAAAAGGCAGAGAGGGGACAGGGTTTCCTCCTGCACAAGGCACCTAGGAGGCTGGAGCAYAGCAGTGGGGTGCTCAGACTCCAGTCTCATGGAAATCAAAGCATCACAAATTCCACTACCTTCTGTTATTTATTAAATCGTTCTATTAAGTTGTTATAGTTTCTGTTATTAATTTAATTGACTATAAAATAGAGATGCACATGTATAAATCTGTAAACCAAAGCAATATTTCAATATAAAAGAGATTGTTTATGTAAAAAAAAAAAAACCTCAATTAAAACTTTCAGCTAAATTTAATCTTTTCTTAAATGGATCAGGATCTCAACTAACCAAAACAAATATAACGCTACCAATGTCAGTACAGGAATGATGATTTACTCCAGTTCGGCTTCTTCCTAATGATTTGGGGCTGTCGAACATGACACTCCCACACCCTCTACTTGTCAAAAGCTCTGATCCAGAAAACACTTTGAGGACAGAAAGCAGAGAGAGGACTCCCAGCCGTGCTGGGGATCTGCCAAAACAAGTAGTAGTGTTGTGCAGCTGGGAGGACTATGCTTAAAAGATTTAGCATTTGTTAGTTGCATTTCAGACTTTCTAAGAAATGAATAGTGTRAAGTTATTTTAAGCAAATATATTCTAATGATGCCACATAAAGTTGGAGCCATAGTCTGAGACATAAAATTTTAAATGAATTAGGAGAAAAACATGGCATTACTTATTCTTTCACCCTCAAAATAACAAGATTGGTTGTCACTTCAGCTTTTTTCAGGACCTGTCTTTTCTGCTGTATCATAAGAAAGCAGCTAACAAAATAAACATGCTAAAAGATCATTTTTTGCRTTTCCTGCATAACAAAAGCTTCACTGCAATTTAGCCAGAGGAAGTCATCCAAACTCCCTCAGTTCTCTGTTCTTGAGAAGGATGCCAAGGTCATTAGGTGCCAAAAGATACATTTACAAAATGCCTACAGAGGTTGTGCTCCTAGGGAATTGGAAGCCCGGCTTAATTACTGGTCTTGAAAATTGCTATCTCTATTCTAAGATGCTTTTATAACCTTGAAAATGTGTCCTTCAACTACTCCTGAAAATGAGATTTAGAGACATAATATACTGTTGGCATTTTATCTGGGATCTCAATACCAAAGAATGGGCACCTATTATTGAATAATTAAGGAAAAACCATGAATTATTCAGGACAACCGTGCTTCCTTTCCCAAAGGAAGCTGTTAAGACCCAAATCTGAGCCTGCAGACAAACAAGCTTGTGTCCTGCTGAGTTACAGCCTCCCCAAGCTGTATGACAGCAATTGCTGCAACTGCTCCACCTCCCTCCTGGCATCCATCGGCATGTTGGCAGAAGCTGCTGCTCCCAGGAGGGCAGCTCAGGGACTTGTTGTAAGGAAGAGAGGGGGTTTCTGTCCAGTTAAGTCCCCTTTCTTGAATTGCCCACTGGATGGACCTTTTTCTCCTCACTGTCTAGAGAGCCTTGAGGGACAATCCTCTACCTGGGGTTAAGTCTGCACTGCAACAACCCAGCCTCTGATGGACAGCCTACCACCAACCCCTGCACGAAATAGTATCTAACATGCATTCCAGCTGCAGGCCTTCTGCTTTGATGTGTTTTGTTTCTAAAAAATCAATTCAGCTGATCAGCAGATAAGCCTGGGCATGGACATTAGCCTCCCCGAGGTGACAGGAGCCACACAAACTCCTGTATGACGGGCGCTGTAGGGGAGTGCAAAGTCATGCCCGCTGCTGCTCCCATCGCCCTCACCTGAGCCACACCAGGTCTTGTTATAACAGCAATAGAAAGCACTTTCCCCACTCCCCCCCTCTGGCAAAGGCAAACAAAAAGGTCCTAGAGCAGGCCTCAAAATAGAAGCTTTTTCGTCTCCTCATCTACTGGCTTGATGACTTGTGCCAATATCTAATTAATTAATTAAGGTTAGTTGAGGTCAGGGCCTGGAATCTGAGTAATTAAACTGTTTGCTCCCCTGCTAAAACAAACCACGTGCATGAAGCGAGCTGCCAAGTTCGGTATTCGCGAAATTTGACTCGGGAAAGGAGCTGCCGCGCTCCCCTCGCGGGTGTGCTGCTGAGAGCTGGCTCCGGCTGCAGGGCTGCACCGCGGGCTCAGACACGGCACGGAAGAGGAAGAGAGAAGTCCTGCTAACCTGTGTTTTAAGGATGACTTTTCCTGTCCTTATCGTGAACTTGAATATCTAGTATTTTAATTTTAAAGCCCAGCTCTTGAAATCGAGTGATTAGATACAATATCTCGCCTTTGTCAAGAGAGCCTTTGTGGGTTCAAAGATGAGCTTGAAAATGAAAGCYGATTAAAGCCTGAGGGTCAAAGCCAAGGATGGCAATAAAAGTTACCTGACACAGACCTTTTTTTAAAGATTACACGCATTTAATCCAATTGCATGATTTTTGACTTMCATAATTTAGCGGTGCAGAAGCAGAACGTAGTTCATGGAGGGACAAGGGTGACCTGGGCTGGGCGAGGCGGGGGGAGCAGGGACTTTGCACGAGGGGCTCTGTGATGGCAGTGCCTGCTGAAGCAAGCTGCCACCCCCGAGCCCCCAGACATTAATCGCTACCTGCCCTGTTACAAATATATAAAGAGAAGATCACTTCTGCTGTAAATAGCATAGAGCTACCAGCTGTGAGGACTGTACTCATCAGTTTAAAAATTAATAGTATTTTATTGTGAGCATTTTTTTGCAAAACCTCTTCATACTCTTCAGGCAAATGAAGATGAGCTGGAGAACATCCTAAATACTGGCATAAACAGAAGATGAGCATGCAGCTCACGGACTTCATATGGTCACAGCTTAACAAAGCCCTTGGCACTTAGATCTGGATGGATCATGCTTATTATTGCTTGGATTTTCTGTCATTCCCAGGAATCTCTGTATTTTGCACTTGTTGTTAATTAATCCAAACTTGTTGTGAAGTGATCCGGAAAGTTTTTAGACATCAAAAAGGAAAATATCTCAGAAAGGTCTGTCTATTCCCACGTCCCAAAGTACTGGAGAATTGCTAAGGGCAATCCTCTAAGTGTCTAGAAAGATTGTACTCACAGGATTTCATTCCTATTATTGCATTTTAGACTTTCTAAGATATAACAGATTAGAACTCATTTAAATAATTATAGTTGATATGAAATTAAAGTAGCCTTAACAATACATCCCCAGACACACAATTTTAAATAAACTTTTTCAAATAAAAAAAGAGTCATTGGCTCTAAAAGATTTATGTGACCCACTAACCTCTGCAGTGCCATGCATTTTAACCAATTAACTCAATGTCAGTCAGCCTGCTGGATTGCTAGCTTATTTACTAATAAATGTTCTTTATCAAACAGAAAAAACACAACGAAAACCAAACAAACAGTAGAAAAAAACCTGGAGGATTTTTCTAAATAAAACAATTATTTAGCAAATTGTTTTGACCAGTTTACGAGAACATGCAGAGCCTCACTGAACCTGGAGCACAGCGACCTGCCACGGGGACCTACCTCCTGGGCAAAACCAAGACTTGCAAAAGTACTTTCAGAAACAGAGAGTTGCTACCTCCTATTTTAAGGGCCTGCCCCAGCTCTGACCTGGAACCGCTCTGCTACGACAGCGGTCCGGTCTTCCTTACTCCAGACCAAGAGTCTGCACTGGGGGGAACGGAGGCAGAAAGAGCCTACTGAAGACACGGGGCTCTTCTTTGTACCCCGTGAGGGCAGTGTTAGAGGGAGAAGGAGGGAAACGTGTTTCTTTCTTGCTTCATTTGACAAATAATGGAATGAATCTGGTCACCAGGAAGCATTTTTTGAAGTAAAATCTGCTTTCGCATGGATTTCAGCTCTTGCATCCCCGAAGACCATATCTAAGGTCAACACGCTTTCTTCTGCAATGTAGTATTTCCTCAGACCTATTTCCTTCCTAATTTGCCTCCCATTCCCCAGCTGTTGATATACTAGGTATAACACGGAGACATAACAAGGTCATGGACAGGTCTCTACATAAATACTGTTGGTGAACTGCCTCCATTACTCGCTCAGGGAGTTCACAATGGATATGCAGTAAGCTGTGACTGTAAATCATCCCACCCTTCCTCTAGGTGGGATGATTATAACAACTTAAAGTCAAGACAAAGAAGCCTGTGTAGAAAAGCCATTCAATAAAGTTATATATACAGTTTCCTTTTGTACTCAAGCGCACTCAAGTTTTTACTCCTTGAGCACTGCATGATCTGTACACCCAGAGATAAATGGGGGGAGAGCCTGAATGCTTTTTATCCTACGTGCCTCTTGGGTCTAGCATAGCAGGAACTAATGTCCCTAATTTCTTCTTTACTCATCCTCTGTACACAAGAAGAGACACATTGATGCAGGAAAACACCTGAGAGGCTGTTTGATTTACTTAGGTACATGCTTGTAATCCCAAGTGAATTGCTGAGCAGAGCTAGACTTAAGAATATATTTAAGTATGGGACCAGAATGAGTAAGAATGCAGCTGTAGCAAAACATGGTGAAAACATGGTTAAATCTACCTGGCAGATACATGTTAGCAAAATAGTGAACCAGGATGGTCAAGCTGTCATCTATACAGACAGTTTTCCTCAGCCAGAAATTTGTTTTATCCTGACACATAAAAAATTAAAACACCTTGCTAAAGAATCCTCTGGTTTACAAGACAAGCTATTCTGGAGAAGAATATAAATGTGTAGGCTGCTTCATTGACAGTCTATGCTTCAGATTTACTTTTGTAAGATATAATGTCTGAAGCCATATTTCCCTAGTGATAAAAATCCCGTTAGTAATCCTGACAAAATCCTAAAGGGCTAAAAAAGCAATGAAGAGGATTTCTAATGGTAAGTTATAAATCCTTTTAGAGAATATCTTGGTTTAAAATAATTCAGGGGAAAAAAAAAAGAATCTTAGGAATGAGGTAGTTCTATTTAAAAATCATTTGGCGAGATCAAGGACACTTGCCACTTCCTAAGGCAAGGAGCAGCAGCTTTTGCTGGTCACTGGGCCAGTGAGGCACCCGGTACCTGAGGCCAGGATAAGAGAAGAAATCATTTGTTCAGTGCTGTCTGTAATCCCATCTTCCAGAAAATATATTGAGTTGTCCCCATTAGGTCAACAAGAAGATAAGTCAAGATCATGAGAAAAAGTGATGTGTACAGCTGCAGTAAATGGGGTCTTCAGAGCAAACAGGGATGTTGAAATGGAAGCAAATAGCAGAGTGCAGTGCATTTGGCTGATTTCTCCTGTAACACAAGCAAAGCTTCCTTAAACCAATTTTTCTTGTACCATGGATGACTTCCATTTACTGTCCTACACAATGTTCAAGACCCGATTTTCAGGCTCTTTTTCCACAGGGCTATTTGTGCCACATAAATATCTGATTTATAATGTTAATGATTGTTTTAGAACACTTGTAATTTTGATCTGTAATTTGGAGGTGAATGAATGCATATCTTCACACCCAAGTGTAGCATCATGCACGTAGTGAAACTCACAGTTGGGGAATACAATAGTTTCTGCTGAAAAATGGGAGACGTGTTAAAAAAAAACCTGAAATAAAACTGAAATAACTTCAGTAAGCCTCAGACACTGCAAATATATAGTTCATTCTACTAACTAAACAGACCAACAGCATATCTAATATTATTCCTCTGCTAGATTTATAATGGACCTGAATTTATTGTGGAAACTGCTCACTGAATGAAATGGGGGGGCAGAAATTAATGGGGGTCTTTGTACCTTGTGTCACCAAAGGCAGAACAAGAGCCATGATTAATAATTCATTACATTCAATTATTAATTTATCAAAGAGGCTACATTCTTCAGTCACCTGGGTTTTACACAGGGATTAAAGCAATTGGATTCCACAGGAATCGATAAATCCACTACATTTAAATAAATAATTATACACCTTCTGGAGATTTTTAAGCCCATTTATAGCCTTCTAGAGCAGAAGTGCAACACTTATTAAATTCTGCAGGCTGCAAAGAAATGATTACCATTCCTTATCAGCAGCGACGGTACTGCTTTTTACATGGTGAGTAATTAGAGAAGAGAGCCCGCTGCTGAAACACACACATGACAAGAGGCTGGGAGAGGTGGGGAAGTCTCTCAGAGACAGGCTTAGAAAAACAATCTTGATAAATTGAAGAAACGGACTGAAATCGAGAAAAGAAACTCACTGAAGACAAGTGCAAAGTACTACGGCGTGGAAGGCAAATCAGATGCGCCAACGCAAACTGGGACACAGCTGGCTCTAGAGATACGGTGCAATGCAAACTGAAAACGAGGGGAGCCTGTGGCAGGTTTTGTGGACATCTGCTTGAGGGCAGGACCTGCGCAGACATGGTCGACCAGTGTGTGYAGAGCAGCACCGGCTGCTCCATAGAGCGAGGTGGGAAGGATGCTCACCCGGGCAACCTGCGCGGCAGGGCAGCCCCTGCCCTCCTCCTCACGCTGCCCTCTGCTCTTGTTTGAATGCAGGAGTTTTCCTTGTGTGCTGATAGCCCAAGCCCCCACCTGGATTTGGCCTGAAATATTTTATTCAGCAGATCTGATTTTAACCTCTCAGCTAGGAGTTTTGGGATAGCTCCAACCTCTGTGTGTGAATAACTTAATCCCTGAAAAACATTTGCCTAACCCCAAATCTAATCTTAACCTGAAACACTCACTGCGCAAGCTGTAGAGCCCGTTCAAGGTGGAAAGCCACAGGCAAGATGTGTTACAGGCAGCGGTACAAAACTATACCAGTTGCATGGGAAAGCGGTGGGTAAGAGGAGACCTCGGGTAACCTTGCCATGGGATTCAGCCTGGGAGAAATTAAATCAAACGTGCAAGAGGCTACTGCAGGACTTCCRTGGGCCACCTGGCCAGTATCTAAACAGCATGGTCATGCTCTACTCTGCAGCATCACAGATGGAGAAAGATATGTAAAGAAGGGATTTTCATCYAAAAGTGACATTCCATTTATCCTCTTCATAACTGCAGCAACTCCTTGTCAGGATGTTCCTCATACAGCAATATATGGCACAATGGTTTTTTTAGAAATGGTTCTTAGTCACACCTTTGCTAATTCAAAATGAGAATGTAATGGTATGGGAAATTAATACTGTTTCTCTGCTGTGTCACATAAACCTTGTTCCATATTCATGTAATAGCTTGTTACYGATATGATAAAATAATATGGACACTAAAAAGCCATTTGTTTCAGATATGCTGTGAACATTAAACCTTACAATAACTATACTGACTACTAAAACATACAGAAACACTTATAAAAATCTTGTATGGGGTATTGCAATCAGTTGCTGAGTAGGTTGCATATCGAACAAAAATAATGTCTGGCAAAATAAAAGTGCTTTATGATGAAGTGGAAGGGCTTCCTAACTGCTTATGAAGAACACGTATTGCAGAAAACTAATTAATCAAGTAAGTCACCCACTTCAAAAGTGATTCAGGAATCATGTATCTCAGAAGACATCTTAAGCAGGTAAAATCATTTATGTGTGTCAGCCTTTTCCACCTCATCTGGGGAAGCTGGTCCTGCCAGAAGCCCTGTCCAGAAGAAAACGCTGACTTCAAAGGCACCTCTGTCACTTTATTTGGCTTTGGATTAGGCCAGGCTTTGGATTAGGCCAGGCTTTGGATCTTGACCATGTATGATCCAGACACAGCCTTTCTCTTAACTTTTAGTTTACTATTATCTACAGATAAAGTAAAGGAGTTGCTAATACATGAGGGTAGCTTCAGAGTCATTGATTTGAACACACAGCAGAGAGGAAAAATTGGCACAGTTGGAATCAATTTGATTCTGGAAATCAAAACGCAGTTCATACGGAATTGGCAACAGTCTCCATGTGTCTGAAAGAGCTATCAAGCTGAGGCTACAAGGCTATTGAGATCATACTTACAACACAATGGGAACAGATACATATTTATAACACAGACATRTATTTATCACCCAGCCAGACCTAGTACACTCATCCAACTATTATATGTAATCAAAAAAAGGGATTGCTCTAACCTGTACTTGAAATCTGACCTTAAATCATACAGCTTATTAGTCAGCCAGAATTTTACTAGAGTATCTGCCTGTAAAGCATAGCTTCTTGTAGCATATGAAAATACTAYACAGGCAACAATAAAATCTACTCACAGGAGTTTGTATTGGAAGATGGGGGAGATGAAGGAGACTTGTGGTTGTTAGTTAATAAAGACTCATGGGAAAATCATTCATAAATACACAGCCTATTTCAGAGCATCACAAAATGAAGAGTCTGAGACATTTTAGCAAACCTCCAAACTATGTTTTAAACTCTCAAGTTATGAAACAAATTGCTCCACATTGAGTCACTACTGAGAGGAAACTACCTTTAATGCTAGCAGAAAGAGAAGCGTATTGCAGAAATTCCTCACATCTGCAAAGTACCTTACTTAAATGATAATTATCTCCTATAAAGTGCTTTTACTCTTAGTCACTATTTGCTTTATCTATTCTGAGTCATATTAAGCTYAGTGTCTCAGCTGCAGAGAATTTCGTTATACCATTTGTTAAAGCATCTTTAATAGGCCAATTTCAGCATCCGTCTACTGTATCTTATTAAACGGTTTTTATTTGCTAAATGATACAGTTTAGATGAAACACACTTCAACAAGAAATGTGGTTGCACTACTACAGGTGTCACACTAACAGCCAGAAGACTTTCTCTGAGATCACCATGCCTACCAGAGAAGTGACAGTCTGCAATCGGTGAGCTCAATTTTGAGTCCTTACACTGGTAAAGCTTCTACTAAATTGCTTGGAAGTAGAACTGAAATTTGACATTAAAACACAGTTCAGTGGTTTATTTAGAAGAAAAGAAAGTATTTCTCTGTTTTAATTTGTAAATTCTAATCTACACATAGATTAAAAGGCCAGATAAATACTTCAAGGACTTTATTGGCTGTTCAGTTTCAGCCATGGTATTTGCAGTAATACTTTGTATGGGAGTGAGACATTCAAATAAAACAAATTTACCTTGCATTGTAAATAAAACAAAGATTACTGCAAGTCTTGCTGGTGCTGTTACCTGCTCTAATKTTCAATAGGTCTTTCCATCTACTTTTCTGTAATCAAGCCATCTATATTTCCAAAATTACATACTTCAAATGTCCTTGTAGAAAAACAATCTAGTCTAATTCATACTAGAACATCTTTAGTCATGTATATCTGTAGCTAAGCAATGCAATAGGATAGGTAAAAGCCCAAGCTTCAGCCTTGTCTTTTCAACAGTATTTCTTCAGACTTGTGTCCTGGGTTAGCCTGGGCTAGGCAGGTCTGCTACGGGCAGGCTCCAACCCTACGTGAACTGATCTTTATTTTACACTTTGTTGATTTTGTAGTGTTTTTGGTTCCTACCTATATTTTCCTTTTCCTTCCTAAATACCTGATACTTTCACACAACTAAATCCAGGAATTCAGGGCCGTTTCAGTCTCCATTAGGTGAAGGAAAGTGAAATATCACTTCAGCTGACACCACTCAAGTGATGCTATCGGTTACATTAATGCCTAGAAAGGGTATCTCCACTGAGAGCAGCCAACAAGCAAACATGCCTTGAATTCAACAGTAACTTTCAGGCACTAACTATAGATAATTTGGCCAACCTGGTTACTTACAATTTAGTTCCCTAATTTGKCAGTACCCATCCCCTTCTATCCAAATAAACATCTCTCTCCGCCTGCAGGAGTCTTTGCACGGGGCCAAAGCAGGAAAGATGCTGATGCATGAGCTGCTGACTGCTGTTTCCTTATTTCTTTAAATTCATGTGACTTTTAGACATCCCAGGCAGAGTCCTACGTCCTGATCATCTCTACACATCACAGAAGTTTCCAACAATCACTATGTAAATACAGAGCAGAGTTTGGGGTAAAAAAATCCATGGATTTTTCCTGAAAATTGGAGAAAAACCTACAAAGCAATCTACATTTGCATGCCCTACCACTTTTGTGAATGACATGTTTGCTCAAGGTGAAAAACCTGAACAGCAGAAGACACCATTTGCAGATGAAATCAAGAAAGACATATTGCTGCTATGGCTTTTTGTGGCTAGCACCTGAGATGGTCTGATAAGAAGAAGTCGAGATTAAACACCCACAGTGTCCCTTCGCTCAGCTCTAGCCTTTCCATCCCTCTGAGGGGGAAGCAAGGAATCCCCAAAGGTACCTTCAAAGACGACCGAGGTGCAATCAATGAAAGAAGCAGCTGGAGGGGCAGAGGCACAATGAAACCCTGTAGCTGAGGAGAAGTCCGTTAGCCCTGTGTCTGTTAATGGAGATGGAAATTCTGTAGGTTTGCAGCTAATGCGAAAGGAAAGGTGGCTGCTCACTGATAATCACCTGYCCTGGATTAATCACCAGAAAGCCAGCTCAGGTGAGTGCCGTGCAAGGTTACAGCACCTTGAATTTTATGCAAGTCTGTACAACCGTCTCGCAGGGTGAGGTCAGCWGCAGTTAACGGTGGCAGTCCTGGATAGAAACAGCCAAAGCAGCAGGTGATCTGGAAAGCAGATACCTGCAGTTAACTTCCCAGTGGACTTTGGTTTTGTGGTGGTTTTTGTTTTTTTTTCCTCATTAATTAATTCCCTCAGGTAGTTAAAAGGAATATGAACTGTGTGCCCAGTTTTAAGAAGTCAGCAAAAGTTCCCTTTTTTTAATTTTTTTCCCTCATGTTTCAGTGCATCACAGCATATTTTGTAGTTGTTGGCCAAGGACTGACAGTTGCTTTTCATGAAGCACGCTGATTTACTGACTTTTGATGCTGAACTAAATTATTAGCCCTAGCTATATCTTTGTACTGTTTTCTTCTGTATGCATTTTCTCTTTAATTAAAGTTGTTGGAGGTCATTGTACATTGTTGAAATCTCTGCAGGGAAAACAATCTTCCTCTGTTTTGGTGCAGTTTGGGTCTATGACTCCTTTCTTATTCTCAGTGAATTAATGTTTTCTTAAAGGACAGAACTATGAAATGGGAATTAAGTTGCAAATGAGCGCAGTTTCTGTCAGGTATCTTTGCAAAAATAACATACCTTCTTTATCGTTCAACCCAGCCAAGCACTTAAGCACACGCTTATCTTTAATAGCTCCATTGAAATCAACAGAACAACTCACATGACAGCAAGATACTGATCAGGAGCTTACTCCAATGGATGCTTTATGTCTTATGATTAAAAATAATTCCTACTTGGGAGCTGGGAAAGCATTTGTTCAAGCCTGCTGTTTACTGGTTTCTTCCATGAATGTCCCCTTGATTAGAACAGCATAAGCACCACAATCTCCATATGAAATATTTGGAAGATACGTATTTTCTACGTATCCAAGCAGTGCTTTTCTTTTAAATTGGATGTGAATGCCAAGGCTACTTTATGCTCCTTTTATACTCAAATGCTCTGCTGCCACATGTCTATAATGTTCTCTGGCAGGTCTCACAAGTGCCAGCAGTATAAAGTACACCTGCTGTGGCTGCCCCGGTGTTTTCTTTTCAGTTTTTGTTGTGGTTGGAACACATTTTTCTGATTACTGCCTAGCATCGTTCAATGAATTTCATCCTACTGAACCGATCTGCTGGATTTTTAACTGCAACCAGCTCTTTTGCCAACAGCATAATCTCAGCAACATTTATTGTTCTCTTTATTTAGCTCCTGACTCCATCTCTTTATCACATGCTCTCTGTCCATTGTCATGCCTGTTTTTCAGGTAATAAACTGCAAAAAATAATGCAACTAGGTTTTTGGTGTAGATACAAATGACAAGGTCTCTGATTACAAAGACTATGCTCAAGACTGCCTGTTTTCCACAAAAATCTCTGCTGACTTCRTTATCACGAGCAGGAGGGCAGAGAGAGTCGGGACTCTGCCCTTCCCTGGCACACTGGGGAACAAGCCCACTGGGTCTAACCGAAGCACCAGGTCAAGCTCAGACTGTGYAGGTCCTTCAGCAGAGCTCCTCAGGGCCAAGCTGCATGATACATGAGTCTGAAGTGACAAATTTTAACTATATGTTTTTATAATTCCAGCTAGTTTTCCAGAATATTGTTACAACAAGTTTAAGCCACCTCCAGGCTGCAAAACTGAAGCGTAGTTCGTATTTAGAAAATTAAAATAAGAAAATCCACATATAAGGACTGACTCCATAATAAGACTTTTTCATGTTATGTTGCTGCTCCAGAGTGAGACAATCTGCCAAAACTCCTCCAATAACCAAAAAGGACGTTTGCTGTCTGTGAGAGAAGATGCAAATCCTGATTCTATTCTTTGGCAGTGCTGAGAGCAGGAGCCCAGCTTGCGTTTGGTGTGAATTCAGTTAGTCTTTTACGACATTGTAATATGCAACTCAAAAGAACTCATCAACTTGATCTAATCTAAGCTTCTCTACAGAAAACTCAAATAAGCTTGAATTCTTGGATTAGTCAATGTTTGTAGCCACTTGAATTACATTTCATATATACATAAAGTGAGCATATGAAACTCAGCAGTTAAGTACTCTGCTGTCAATTTTTTTCCTTAAGAAAAGAGTAAAACATATTTAAACTCATCACTCTGAGAAGCAGTATCTGGCTGTGATCAGATACAATCAACTGAAAGAAAAGAAATAGCCATATTTGCATCCATAATCTTTTTTATCTTGACACTGAAGGCTAATTGTCATATCGGTAAATGCAGAATGAAATATAGTATATGTGCCTGAAGATACCATATTTGCAAAATTGCTTAACAGCAGCTACTACTTGCTGTTTTGACAAAGATATACTCTTGCTGTCTGATAGCACATTTCTGTAGGAGATAATTTTGAGTAGTCCCTGTCAAATAAAGTTAGATTTAATGCAGCCACAAYGCTAGTAATAAAAGGGAAGCATTGACATTTTCTTCTTTATAATTAGATGTTGCCACTGATATCCAGAGTGAAGACACTGTTGACCCGAATTGTGATTGTTGCTGGAACGYTCATTGCGTTTCCTGAAATCTGTATTGTCCCTGCGGGTACGGAGCACACACGCACGAGTGTTGTACTTCTGATTGAACTGTCATAAATCTATAAGAATGTGATAGAACTCCACCAGATGAACCCTACCTGAGCRTACAGCAAATATATCCCTCGCTGCCGCTGGTTATTTGTATTATACTTCACATTTTAGGAACAATAGTAATGTGTTATGCTCTAGGAAAGTGTTTTTCAACAGCCTGAAAATTAATAGGGGCTGAGATTTGCTTTCATACACCACACATGCCTGGCGGTATTTTGTTGTTTGGTTTTTTTTCTTCTTCTTCTTCATGTAATTATTTATCTGAACCAAGTTATCAGTTGATGCAATGAAAAAATAGACACGTCATTACAAGAGTGCTGTGATAGCCTAATCAGGACCAAGGTCCCACTGTGTTATGGGCCATAAGAACATASAAAAAGGCAGGCTTCTTACCCAGCAATGCTCACTGCTGGATTTAATTCAGAAGAGACCTTGGAAAGAAGAAAAGTAGACACAGTTTACATTTAGTGATAGCAGAGATCTGCACTGCCGCCATCCATAAGCATCTGACCATACCAAATACTGCGAATACCGAAGAGSTCTGCCCTCACAGCAGCCCAAACCCCCAGGAGATATGGGCACTATGGACTACYTGGTCATTGCTGTGTCCAAAGACTCTCCCCAGTGGTCATTTAGCCCCAGGGGCTCTTCTTATAAACTGAAAATAAGAAATAAAGGTAGATAAATAACTGTTCTTGAGTGAAACTGCCGGAGCCTTTCCTAAGGCAGACATGTCCTACAGGTTGGTTGCTTGAACCAATCTGTAGTGTTACATTCCGCTTACACGTATTCTATGTAAATACAGCAAACCRGAGAGATGGAAACAAAGGCAGATGGAAACAGAGAATATGAAGTGCAGCTTTAAATATTATAAATCCTGCAGCAACCAGGCAGCCTCATTTTATCCSAAAAGCTAGAGAGATGGAACTGATTAGTTCTCGCTGAGGAAAGGATATTGATGTTTAATACACTTCTGAGGCTGTTGAATTCAGTTATTGGATTCAAAGCAGGATACCTGATGGTACAGACAGCAGCGTATAACTAGGTTTCCTTTCCTAACAACTGAAAGTCCACAAGAAAATTACCAGTTTCAGCTTAGAAATTAAGGTGCTCTTTTGCTGACTGAAAAGCATTTATTTATGAAATAATTTTAAATTAGCTGCCATTTCCTATACCAGGAAAAATCAGCACATTTTTAAAGCAAAATTAAAGTCCTCTCTCTCTGCAGTGATGTTTAGAGTGGCCCTACTGTTTGTCATCCTTTGGGTTGAATTTGTTTTGGTTTTGCAAATGACAACACACACTGTTAAACAAGATTTAGCCAAACCAGATGATGTTGGGAGTGAAGATGGTTGGGTTTTCCCCTGAAAAAAATATTTCTGAAGGTGAAAGAAAAAAATAATGAAAAATCAATGACCTGAGAAAGGAAAAACTGAAAAGTGAATAGTTTACATGCAGAAAATTGCCATTCTGGGGTGAAGTCCATAAAGACTTYTGGGAAAAAGAGGTGTTTATTTTTTAAAAGTTGAAGTGCTCATTTAAAATTTTCAAAATRAAACTTTTTGGKKTTTTTTTKTTTCARATTAAAACCTGGTTTAGTCATTCTAAAAAATGCCAGAATATTTTAAAAAAGTAATTAAAGAAGCTTAAAATCCTTAGAAATACAAAACACCATTTTTATTCAAACAAAATRTTTTAGGTAACCTAAATTCCCACTTAATTTTTTTCACTAAGAAAAAATATTTTGCTTCAGGATGACTAAACTAAATAAAAAACCCTCAAAACCAAACAAAACACCAAACCCAAAAGAAAAGAGTTCAGCTGGCGAACAGACCTTTCAATTATTTACTCAGCTCTGTGAAGAGCTGTTTGCAAGCTCTCTAGTACAACCCTTATTCATAGAATATGGCTTCTAGCATCCAGACATTGTACCTGGCTCCTGTTTTAGATAAGAGGACAAGTGATTATGTAAAAGTGATTATGTAAAAGGCAACTGCTAGAGAACGGGTAGAACGCGCCTGATGCAGAACATGAAACTTTGGGAAATAAATATATACACACACACACAAAACCCCCAGTAGTTACAACATACCTCATATATGTTACTGTTTCAGTATATTTTGATCCTGCAACGCCCTGCTACCTTCACTAGTATCTTACATGCATTCGTTGCTAAAAGCTAGTGTGTAAGCAGACTTTTTGACATACGAAACAGTAGTACCATCATTTTCTGCTCATGGCCTCCAGTCCTCCAAAGGGAAACTGAAAATAATATAGYCTAATTACAACTCTGAATAAAACACTTTTGTTACCGAATGAACTGCTTTAATTCTTTGTTTGCTCTCAAATGATACGTGAAAATTAATACATGGCAAATTACAACATAAAATTTGGGAGTGAAGGATTTTTTTTTCAGTTTGACTTGCCCTACCTGCAGCAAAGGAATACAGTTTCTCTTCTAGCATCAGAGGCAATGAATAACAACAGATTATAATAATGATAGAAGTTATATAGCACTGGGCTTGCCTTACAGCTTAATTCAATTAGTCAGAAGTCTTCATACTTACAAATGTGTTTAAAATACTTCTCAAAACTGATATTTGCCTGTATTAGTATGCGCCAAGCTTTACACCTCGCTGGAGACAATGCAGAGAACCATAACAAGTCATGAAGTGCCACAGTGCATGATAATGTATGGGTTCTAGTTCATTACATCCTTACATTATGACATTGCTCTTCAGTATCGGGGCATAATTAGGCACTCGAGGTGCTATATTACCACATAATGAAGTCCAATTAAGAGTCATTAACCTCTGACCTCCTTCACATATTTGATGGACAGTGAACATCTCGGGGAAAAAGTTAAAAGGTGAACTTGAATGAGCTCAGTTCAATGGATGACATTTTGAGGAGTTAAAGATAMCTTCGATGATAATTTACATCTGATGCATCAAGGCATGTTGACATATTGATTGATAGATGGAAACATTATATGCGATGGTCATGCTGGCTGAACATTTAGAGTGATTTATGCTGAAAGATTTGCTTTTTATATGTGTACCATTATTTTATGTTAACAATAAAGTGCTGTAAATGTTACATTAGTAATAAAATATGCACTAGATATGTGCTTTATTTGCTTTATTTGTGTATGAATAAATACCACCACATCCATGCAAAAATGATATGGAAATAATATACCTAGACTAGGCACAGTGACAACCTGTAACTATCTTAAGGTAAAATTAATGTTGAAATCCAAGTGTGGAGGTCTGTACAAACCAAGATTCATGTAAGGAGGTACATCTTACCACTATGCTTATGGAGAAATGTGTCAAGAAAAAAAGGATGTGTTAGAGTTATTAGGAAAGCAGGAGAGAGCACTATGTGGAAGGAACAACACTCAACTGATATATGCCAGTGTTTAGATATAGGTTAGACTTTTGATGTTCCTTTGACATTAATAAAACCATCACTCTGTATTATATGCACCTACACATGCAGAATTACTCCACTGCAATATGACACACAGTGGTGTAGCAATTACAGAAATGTTAACTCCTAAGTATAATGATGCATTTATAGAAAACTCCAGAGCAGAGGTAATTTTCCTTTGTGATTATACACCTTTTTCTCAATAAGTTACACACTTTTTTTTCTTTTGCTCCCCCCCCCCCCAGCAATGAACATTTTATCTCCTGCTGGTGATCGGTCCATTTTCCAATGTGGCTGCTCTTCCTTCAGGAAAGACCACTCTGAAAGAGGGGCCAGCATGGGGTGCCCCACGCCGTATGCTCCAAGCAAGCTTTCCTGGAAGACCAAGTATCCTGCTCTGCGACCATTACCCTATGCATGTCTTACATATGCACAGATGCCCCTGGGAAACATCACTACTAATGCGTAGGTACAACAAAGATGCTCTGTGCACGTGCAGTAGATCTAGCACTTTCATACATGACTGACTTTCCATACATGCAAAGTAAATCCTAATATTCCATGAAGTCCAGGACTGCTTTATGGGTTAGCGATAAATAGACAGTGCATACACCGTATTGTCAACATTTAAAGGGTTAGTGTGACTCACTGCATACCTGCAGTGCCCCTGGCTGTGACACATGCCAGTAAGACACACAGGAATTCTGGATATAAAGACTATTATGTAGCTGTAAAAAAAATTTCATATATGAGTCAAAATTTACTTAGAAAAATGTATCGTATTGAAAAGGAAAACAAGTAGAGAAAACTTCAGACATGTGGTACCTCGACGTTTGACTCATGATGTATAGAGGAGATGGGGTAGATAGTAGAATTTGGAAATGCATAATACCAGCAGTTCTGAGTTAGCAGCAAGGTGCTGTGACTTCTTGCAAGAACTCTTGCATCGAGCGACTTTACCTCACACAGATTAGCTGGCTCAGGTGTAGCCCAATGCTAATAATTTTTTCTGAATTAAGTCAGGAATCAGGATTCATGGAATAAGGAAAAGCTGCTCAAGAGTGTAATTGCTGTGCAATTGCTGCAGCACGTTAGGCTCTTAATATACTGAGTGCAAAGCTTCAGCTCTGATGCAGGCTGTCAATAGAGCATATATTATCACAGCATCAAACATCTGGGAAGATACTGTGCTGTCCTGAAATTCAGCTGACTTTCTCTGGGATAATAAAGCCCTGACCCTGTAGGGAACCCCTATTTTGTTGACAAAAATGACCACCTTTGGGGGGGACAGAATAGGTACAGATCCTCACCYAGTGCAAAGCAGAGCAGCTCCAGCCACCCCATCAATGCAACCTTCACCATTACTTCCCTGTGCAAATTACAATTACAGAAGGCAGCGGAAACAGCATGTACCTTTTATAATCAAAGATCTCAATAGTTACAGATCATTGCATAAAAGCCATTTCTTCAGTTCAACAAGGACTAAGTGGCAACGAGGGAAAGGATGAAGCAGGGACAACGGCAATTAAAGCAAAAGGGATTAAAAATATTCCCAAATGCCTCAAAAGCAGCAGGAAGAGAAGACCACTTAATTCTTAGCTAGTATTAGCCTCTTTGCACGGAAACTGAGTCTAGACATATAAATGTTAGTACCCAATATTTCTTTGTTATTCGCAGCATACAGTGGTGATGTAAATTCGTGGAGGGAGGGGGATCACACACCACTTCGCAGATAACAATTACCCCACATACACATAGGCACACACACATTTATCTCAGACACACACAAACAAGCCTGCTGGCACATATAATGTACTYCACAAACCCAATTTGTTTTCACTTCATTATTTCTGAATACATAGGGAGAGTTCTGGGAATGTATGTTGTTGCTATGCCAAATTCTGCAGAAATACAAGTTCTTTTGGTACTAACAGGAGCCTTTATACCATTTTCATTCTAATTTTCTACTATAGCACTGCCAAACACCATTTAGCTTTGCACAGAAAGTTAAAGCTTTTGTAGGCAAGGCCCCAGAATCACTTTTTTTTTTTCTTTACTCCTGTGAGCAGCTGCATAAATCCCAGATGTTCTCTATTCTGCATGAAGTAAATATTGAAATTGTGCTAGGAGATATTCAAATAGAGCTAACAGASATGTGAGCCTGAGATCCAAACTTGAAACAGTTCTATCAGCAATTKCCCACTCTGACAGTGCTGCATATCYGCTGTCTGCMATCAGTACAGAGTGCCATATATCTTCCTAATCACCTTTCTTTCCAGTGACAAATATGAGCAAGTTAAAGCTAAGGTCAAATGAAAGTACTAAACACCTTCAATACATCAGGAAAGTTACCCTCACTCAAAATACGAAGCTCAATATCTGGCAAGCTTGAGTGATGCCAAGCATTTTGGGTAGGAGGTCTGTCAAWATAGCAGCGTGCAAATAACCAGATGCAAAAAGCCTTGAGGTTTGTTGAAAGCTGGAGGAGACGGTTCACTCCACCAAAGCRTCATCTCCGAGTGCAGCTATCAACACATCAGGCTCAGCCACGATGCAAGAGGCATTTGTTGCCGTTACCATATATAATTGGTCTTTTAAAAGGAAACAGAGGTGCAGTCCCATGGGTGTGTATAAAGGCTTTTACACAGGTGCCATCGGTTAGTGCACCCTCGATGGAGACCACTCCGGAGAGACTCTTCTTCCAGCTAAGCCCAGCAGAGAGGATCCCTATCCCTCATGGCTGGGCCACCGCAGGCTTGGCCTCTGCAAAGATGGCATGAAGGGCAATGTCCTACCTTGGGGCAGCTGCCAGGACTTGGAAGCTTTCAGCACTGAGACACCTGTAGATGTTCCCCACCTTCTTCTGCTCATCCCCACCCCTGCCTCACTTGGGTGCCAAGGGACATCCCTAATTCCTGAAGAAAGATGTGAAAGGCACTTGTAGGACACACCTCAGTCTTTTGGTTGTGGCGATTCACAACAGGGCACAAGGGAATTAAACACTCACATGCCGATGAGTTAGGTGACTAACTCCTTTCTTTTGGAAAGAACAAGGTTTTAGAAACTTYCCTCAGGAAAATTTTTATTTTCTTCTACGAAAGAAAAAAAAAAACAAACACCAAAAAAGCCCCCAACTTAATTCCCTGTCTGAGCATCTCAACCAGATGACAGAATCACTTTAACTTGGAGCAAATGGGGTGGATGTAGAAAATACAACTTTTACCACGTACAGCAAGCACGAACAGGCACAGAAGTATCTGAATGAAAGTTCAAATCTGAACTTTGTGCTAGGCAGTGCGAGTAGTCAGTAATTATTTATAGCTACAGGCCAGTGCCTTCTGAGCATAAGAGAAGCACTAAGCAAGCTACCTTTCACCATGAAAGAAGCTCTGGGAATATTTCAGGAGGTTATGGGAAGAATATGTGTTGAGGGGTCAGGGCTCAGGGCAGGAGGCTGCCTGGTACAGTATGAATTATATTATTTTATACTGCAACCCCAGAATGTTCTATTTCATCTGTCACAGAGGCTGTCAGTCAGTTCTTTAAGTATAGCCTGTATCTAAGTGCATTTGTATTATTATACAAAGGAGAAACGTCTTCTCCTTCCCCAAGTGAACCCCCTAAACTTACTGAATCCACAACACAGATCTGAAATTCTCACAAACACGAGGAAACTTTATCCAAAAACAAGGGAAGAACAGCCCAAAACCCAGCAAAGCATTACAGACTGGAGGCACATTCTTGTTCCGAGCAGCTCCCATGAGTGCCTGGGTTGGGGTCTTTGCCATGTGCTCTACCATTCCTCTCCCCACCCTTCTCATACTCTGTTGCCCCTTCAAGGGCTTTTCAAAGCAGTTTCAGATTTTTAGCTCCCCATGACAGGCAGACTAAACTCTTGTTCCTGCAAACCCCATGTCAGTCTGAACTGGCATCTTGACCGATATATTTGTGGCTCCAATTTGTATCAGTAACACCCTTTTCCATACAGCCTCCCCCAAAAACTGTTAGTCAAGGAACAGAAGTTATTCCTCTTCTAATCCTGTTCCCCTCACCTGAGAAAAAAACAAGAGATTTAGTCTTAAAATTTCCAAATTGTTCATTTGCTAGATCTCCAAACACAAACCTCCCCATGGGAGTGTGTGTGAAGCAGAGGGTCAGCTAACAGAAACTCCACCTGCTCTGAGTGCCCCCTTGTTCAACGTGCGGGTATTCACGGGGCTACTCTTGACTGCAGAGAAAATTGGTTTGCTTCCCTGCTACGTGAGGCTCAGCATATGGATTCGGTACCTGTGGCTGAGGGCTGTGCCTCTGGCATGGTGCTGGGCTACCCCAGCCTTCCAGCAGGTCGCTTGCCACGGTCSAAGCGGCCGTGCAGCCCTGGCACGTCCCACGCGTGGTCGCCTCGTGGAACCGCCCCTCTCCCACACACGCACCCACAAAGATGCAACTCTATGGAAGAGATTATTAAAATTATTTTAGCCAAGAGTTACATTTCCATCATATTTCCAGCTTAGACCTGTTTCTAAATGCTTTCTAGGAAAGTGCTGGTAACATGTTTGCCTGGTATTTTGCCACTGAGAGTAAGGTAGTTGTAAYGCACTGCTGGGGCTGCCAGGAAAGCCGGGCTCCCATCCTCGACGTTACACGGCAAAGCGCTGTGGGCACTCGCCGCGGCGCTCAGCGTGCCGAAAGACACATCCGAACGAAGAAGTGCAAGGGGCTGGAAAGCAGCTCTGCCCTTGGGCTGCGCGGGGAGCTGGGTTCCCAGCGCCACGTGCGTCGCTCTGCCTGCCCGTAAGCAGGACTCGCCCCCCCGGCACGCTGCAGCGCGGGCAGCCGGGAGGGAGCCRCCTGCCCACACGCAGGCGCAGGTTTTGTCAATGAGTTATCCCTTTCCCCAGATGCAAAGAAGGCCAAAAGTACCCTGTTGTGTTACAGGGTAATATAAATGTTGTTTTTGGACTTTGGTGCTTCAGTGCTTGTTTTCCAATTATATAAGGCTCAATTGTTCATACGAGAATTCCTGGTTGACTAATTGGCAAAAACATATACACAGCTAAGTAGCACACTGTGTCCTACTTTGATGAAATGTGCTACCATTCCATCCTAATTAGAAATACTCATTTGCTCTTTTAATTGCATACCTTTGCATATTTACAGCAATTAATACATTGTAAAACTGGAACACACTAAGTCAGTCTAATATTTGCATTTCTGCTAGTTAAGTCCGTTAAGGCATCACTTCCACATTAGGCTTTAATTATGTGAGGAATGCAAAACACCTGATGCCACGCTGAAACCCAGAATCATTTTCTTTGGACTCCTCTATCTGGTCACCAACCAAAGCAGTGTTTTCCCCATAAAAATTGGCTAARGATCTACTTCTCAAGGAATTAGTGCTATAATTGCATGCATTTTTCTAACTGGGTATTATGCCCTTGAAATACTGATACAATCTTAATTACAGAAGTAGGAACAATACCATTATCATGAACTGCTTTCTATTTTATGCCAATTATGCAAGTAATAAACCACACTCAGTAAAAATAACACCTTTTAGCAGTGCTCAAGTCTTTTCTATTTTTTTAGCAAGTTTGGGAGCTGCTTATTTTTAMTGCCTGAAAATATCCTGCCACAATAAATATTATAACAGTAAAATRGATAAATGGTTTCTTTCTGAAACTTGCTTATTACAAAGGCTGAATTCTCAGTTGATTCTGATCTGAACTGCTCTTTTGGTTTCATTGAGACTATACCAGTTTACATCAGCTGGGATCTGGCTCACCTTATAATATTACAGGAACTGATCATGTTTGGTCTGGAAATTCAGGTGGGTCCTTTCTCCCTTAAAAATTTATTAACCACCAAATGGAGGTAATTCATATATTTTAAAGTGTTCAGTGTACACACACACATGCATGCATATGTAGATGTAAAACATACACTCTATTTTAAACTGTGATTTTGTGTAGCAAACCAGATAGGAGCAGGGAGGTTTTACATTCAACAAGCTCTACACAAGAAATAATGATTTCTTTTTTTTATATACCTTCATACACACTCACTGCTTTCCAAAACCCTATTAAATCCACTCATGACACTCTCATGAGATGGCAACSTCAAGATTATTCACAGTCTTCATCTCAGAAAACAAAAAGGCAGCTGACATCCCTGCTTGAAACATCTGGCTTTACACCTTGCTCTGGATTAGGGTTTTATCTGGTAGCATTTTACATGGCTGCACCAGTGCCAGTAGAGCTCATCTGCCTGAACTGAATTGAAAGCGCTTTCCTTGCTACAGCCTTTATTCTTTCTGGACTCAGAAAAAATAGTCCTTATTAGAATAGGTCCAGCTCGCAGGATTTTTGGATGCTGTTCATAGCCTTGGGAAAATAAAGAGCATGGCAGGCGAAGAGAGCAAATATGGTGCTACCGGCAGCAAGTTACTGGAAGTGTTTCATATAGACTCTCCCAACCTGCAGATGATGGATGTTCCATGGCAGAGGCAGGGAAGAGGGGACACCAGCAAAGGGTAGCCTAACTGTTTATAGTTTTCCTAAGCATTTTGTACAGGAAAGTCATGCTGGAGCAGTCTCTGCCATGGTGAAACCAGAGCTGCCTGGCGAGAGCGAGCTGGGGCGCACAGGCAGGGCTGTGCTGGCTGGACACGGCTGAGGGATGACGGCTCCATCCCACGGCAGTGTGCGGAGCCAACCTTTCCAACATTCCATAACACACGTGTTGCTGCCTGTTAGGTCAGTGCCTTCAGAGGTTGCATTTAAGCCCATTTTCTATTTATTTCACGGTAGAAAGCCAAGTCCAAGTTTCCTATGTCTGAAATGAAAATCACTGTCATTGTCTAAAAGCTGTTTCTCGCCCACTTCTCTACATTTCACATAGCCATAAACATTTTAGCCATAGTAACACCTTTGGTACTTTAGTAGAGAGCAGGATTTGATTAACAAACTCTTCAGYTGTATTTTGCAAATAACATTCAAAATATCAGGCCTAGATGGGGCAGAAGCTAACCTTGCACCAATCCCTCCACCCGGAGAGTGTCAACCCCAGCTCTGTCTTTTCAGACGCCTTTATGGCACCATATTTAAGTATGCAGTTATATTTGCATGCATTCATTCATTCAAAACTAAGCCTGACATTTATAAAAATACATACAGCAGGTGAACAAAAGAGCTGTCTTATTCTTCATGGGTAGAAATTCCAGATTTTAATGTCAACAGGATAAAAAAAACTGTTGTGTTTTTTTTTTTTCTTTCACTGTAGGGAGAATTTTAAAAAAAGGGGTTTTACAATTTCAAACTAAACAAGCAAATTGTGTTTGCACTGCAACTTTCTTCCTTACCAATTTCAGATGTTTTCAGAGAAAAAGGGGAGGAGAAGGCTACATGAAGATGAAAGGGAAATTTACCCCAATGGCGAGCTTTCAAAATCTGAGCGTACAAAGAAAACCTGATCAAAAACTCATTACCACAAACTGGGATGACTGTGTGWGTCTGGGACGGGGGGAAACGCAATACTCACAAGTGAAGAAATTTCAAGTACAATAAAAAAATGGTGCTGGATGTCCAGTGGGAGACGGAATGATTTCCTCTGAGCTYATGGGAAATTACTATATGGATATCTGAACGATGGGTCATATCTTGTGTTGAAACCACACAGACATTTACTGAGTTACATTCAGATATGGGTAGGGTTTAGTTTGTAAATAAACATCAGCAAATTAAATGACAGACTTGCTGTTAGAGACCCAATCGTAAACCAGAGACAAACCCCACCAACATGACTATGCAGGTATCTGCATTTTTTTGATGTGAAATAGTTCGGAAGTGTAACGACCATTCAAAAGCAAAATTKAATTTAAAATGATGCCCTACAGGAAAGCATATATTAAGCTTTTGATTCTCTTGCTGTCTCATAAATTACTAAATGTTTTAAAAAAATAGTATTTTTATTCTCCAATAGTGACAGAAAATGGACTTATGCTGTCAGATCCCAGCACTTTTTAGTGAGCCCGTTGAGATCAGAAGTGCATAGCCAGAAGGGCAGGGCCAGGAATGGTCTTAGAGGCTACTGAGGGACAGCCTGCTCTCTGCAGAGCACGCCAAAATGCCTGGGACTGGAGATAGCAGAGGTGTGCGAATGACAGCGGTACATCTCCTGCAGATGGGAGATCTCTCCTTTCATGGGAGAGGTAAGAACTCAGTCACAATGAGGATATTTAAGAAAACATAGTTAGAAAATTCCCCTCTTYAGGGTTATGCAATAACAATGCATAACAATACAATTTGACGGTTGGACTTGATGATCTTAGAGGTCTTTTCCAACCTTAATGATTCTATGATTCTAATTACGGACACAATTTTGCAAATTTGGTGGAAATAGCTCCTTCATAATGTGAGATTTCCTATTGRTAAGGCATTCCTAGCATAACTGGAAAATCCTCTTACACATCGAACAACAAGGCTATGATTGACTGTCTGCACAGAAATGAGTTATAATGGGATTTGGCACCTCTGAGCTGGGAGGACACAGGGAGGCCAGCAATTGTTTCTGTTTCTGGAGGGGTTATCCAACTTCAGAAGTGTTCAGCGGCGTTTTTCAATCAACAGCGGGAAAGTACAGCTATCTCCACTCTGAAGAAGTTTAATCTATGGCTACGATCCAAAAAGACCAACTGTCCTCTGAATTCAAAGGCAGCCAATCTTCATAGACTTGAGAAGAGATTATCTAGAGATTATGTTGGTAATTAACTGAGGAAATGGAAAGTTGGTCTAAACCCTGTGGATCTGTCTCAAAGTGACATTGCTCTTTTCTTTCCAGAAAGGATGGGCGTTGGAGGCTGTGGGCACACTCTGAAGAGGAGGATGGTGCAACATGGGTAAAGCAACCAGGGTGAATACAGGTGTCTTTCCTAGCTAACTATCTTTGCATTGTACGGGACAAGTGGGTGGTTGACAATAGATAATTTCTTTTGTGAAATTAAAATTAAAACTAGCAATTATCCACCAATACCCAACAATTATCATATCAATGTTAAYCAGTTACTGTCATTAGTAGCATTTATTCTAACTAGTCTTTATTATACCACTAGTTTACTGCAATTACTCCCAATTAGACAGAGACTGTGAGTACCAGCTTTTATACCCAGTAAAGCCCCTGTCACACCCCAGATGAGCTGAAGGACCCCTCTGCTGCAACCCTATTAAATAAATAGACTTCATTTTATATTACGCTAGAAAGCTTCTCCAGACAAACACTTCATTCTTGTAACATTGTATTTTTTCCTCTTATTTGCATGGCAGTGCTTCACAGTTCTCCTAAATCTTCAATTACTTAGTAACTATTTTTCTTTCTCATCTGATTGCAGCATGAAGCATAAGAAGGGAGTGCTGCATAGTACAGACATGCAGCAGCCCTGCTRTTTAGCATTTAGATGGTGCAACTGAAAGAGGGTCGATTTACCAGATAGGCATAGGGGAGGTGGACGTGAGCAGTGACAGTTGGCTGGACAGAATGCCCCCTTTCATTTCTTTCACTGTGGTCCTTGCCAAAAACATTATGCYATTTCAGGCAGACAGAGGAAATGTGCCTGCTTTCCACAGGTCTGCTCTAATCACTGCATTCCACTCTACGGACATTTTTCAGGCTTCARGTCATCGCTGTTTCGCAGAGTGAAGAACAGCTTGAGACAGCTACAACAGGGCAACAGAACCCCATGCACCAGGCAAATCTGCCATTGCAGACTGAGTGTGTAAAATAGACATGAACATTGACATCCTACAATTCATCTTCACATAACCCCAAACGATTACCAAATCCCCAGTTCCCCCACCACGAGCTTAGCCTCTTASCCCGGGATATTCACAGATGTCTGGGAAGTTTTGGAGTCAGTGCTCCATTTTAAATTATCCTTTCACTCTTTCCACATGAATTATTGTTATTTGCATTAGCGAATGCACTCTRTGCCAAATTTTCCACAAGCCTCTTTTCAAATTAGCCATCTGCAGCCATGTGAATCTTTACATGCACACAAAGTATATGAAAGGATACCCAAAGTACTATCAAATCACATAGGTACTTATCCACCTCTTAACATATTGCATATACGCATTGGCCATTTCAGGTAGAAGCAGTGCGATTATCAACAGTGGAATAACATCCGAGCATCCCACATGCACGATCACGCATTCCCGGACATCGTTCTCCAGCCGTCAGATTCAAGGCGGTGATAGCCACATAACAAAAGAAAGCTCCTAAATTGAAGCATCCTTCATTCTTTAACAAAAAGGTGGTGTTCTTTCCATTATTTGCTCCTTAACTTCAAAACATTTAARGTCTTTACTGCCTACTGCAGAGTGTTAATTTTTAATGGGAGAAGCTACACGCTGCTTGATTCCTTTAGCGCGTGAAGCAGCCAACCAATCGTGCATCACCTCTAACTCCAGAACAGCAGTTTCAGCAAGGAGTCTTTACAGCTCAGAGCATCCTTGAGGGCTAAAGATGTCAAGCAGTTCAAATGCCAATGAAATCAAGAAGACACCAGGCTCAGATGCGTTAGGTAAAAAGGACAGGAAAATGAAGACCTCTACTGAGAATAAAGAACTTTACTTTGCATTAAGAAATAAGGACCCACTTCAGACGACCGTAAAGCCCTCACCTGGTGAAATGGGGAGAGGAATAAACAGCACCAATGACAAAGTATATAGCAAATTTTGTGATGAAAAATGAGTGAAAAATGGGCTGGAGGGCATGTCAGAGAGTCCATCTCTCCCTCTGCCCTAAGGCAGAGTTAACTGTATTTGAGATGTTACTCACACATGCCTAGCCTAGCCTGTACAGTTTGAGGTCTGATGACGGAGACCCTACAGTGACCCTAAGCAATTTGTTCCAAGACTTAACAATTTGAAAATTTTTTCCAGTAATTCTCCAGAGCACTCAAACTCAGTGCAACTGTTCCCACTGCCAATCTTCGGAAACTCCCAGGCATTCATGTAATACGGGACTTCCCATCCCTCAAAGCTAAAGCTCACTTGCTAAAATTGTTAGTTGACCCTGCTTTCAGGACTGCCTGTGCTTGGGCATCCTCCCTGTCTATAAAGGCCCTTCCTTCACGGGGCATGGGCCCTTCTAAGAAAGAGCATGTGGTGCCAGCCCCTGCAAGAAGTACAGCGCAGAGGTATCTGCATCTCAGCAGCTCTCTCTGAACATGGGCAACAACCCTCAAAATGTACCACATAACATTCAAGAGATCAAGATTGCAGTGGATAATCCAAGCTATATTTCTGCAAAGGCTCTTTTTTTTTTTTTTTCTTTTCTTTAGCAGTAATTTTTAGCAGTTTTTTCAACTTTCCAATGTGCTGTGCAGCAGGATTGAAAGTTAATATCCATTTAAACCATTGCCAGAATAGGGATATTTCTGCTTTTGTATCTTTAAAAATATCTTATGGAATGAAACCATGGATGCCAAGTTTCAAGGTTGAGTGAATTTTTATAGCAAAATTATAAATCCCTGAAAATGGAGCATAAAATGGAAAGTGTTTAATAAGCCTTAACTGAAGCACTGCTATCAGATGCCCCTTTAATAATTTTGATAGAAACGTGGCTTCCTTAACATCATCCTATTTGTGAGTACAGCATTCAGCACATGGCATCGTTCTGCTGGTGGTCAGTATTTAAAGATAGAGTATTTGAAATACACTGGAGAGTGCATAAGACCTAGCAATAGCACAGTGGCTCTCCTGCGGGCAGAAATATGATAAAACACAAGTAGGGCTAGCAAATTTTCTCCTAGCCCACTTCMACACCACTGTGGTTGCTGCAAATTTAGCACTGCCTTGGGGGATGAAACTTTTCCTGTGATTAACTGGGTGTTGGTTGCTTTGGACAAGCATGCATGGACTGGGCTCCAGCAGCCTCGGTRCTCCGGCACAGTCCTGAGGAGCTCTGCTGATGGTGTCCCCACCCTAGTCCTACCATGGAGACCTCAGGGTCTAATCAAGTTGATGTTACAGTGAGAGAAGAGGCTACTAACACTGGTATTAAGCAGGTAAGCTTTGAGTAGCACCCTGGGAGGAGAAGGGGAGTTTATCCTTGTAACGTGCAGTTTAATCTCTTTTAAATGACACTCTTGCCTAGAGGAAATCGTTAGTGCCAATTCGGATGTGCCAATCCRAAATCATGAAAGATGTGTTTTGTAATTTCACATGCTGATTTCAGGAGTATTTATGGTTGGCTTCAGCCCACTTGCTCCCCAGAATTTACAGTGATGTAAGTTCATTTTGTAATGACACCATCATGCTGGTGCACTCGTGTGCATTCCTGCACACCAAAGGTAAGCAACAACAAAACATGTCTTGATGATCAGAAGCAACGAAAAAGGACAGCAGCGTGGGTACCAACAAAGGGCTGTAGCACAAGTCAGCCCTTGGGGGAAGCCATAATTTAGTAGCTAAAAAATGGCAGCAATACATTTGCTCCTAAACTGGCACGCGGCTTTTTGCTGCTACTCCACCTACAGTTATTTCAAACACTGGTCGTTCTTCAAGATGCCTAGGAATGCCATCAGATGCTACTCAACAACTATTGAACAGAGGTATTAGTCTGCTACCCCTATAATGTACTAAGAAATTTTCCCTGCAGAGAGATCTTTGTTTCTTTTGGTTTTGGCACTTCTGCTCATTTTTTCTACACTAGGTCAAGCTATACTTTGTTCCACTGTTTTGGTTTAGCTGAGCATGTGCAAGTACACCCTTTTATAACATTTACTCACACTAGTTTTTCTGTATTCCCTCTTTGCTCAAGCCATTTTCAGATCAGTCCTTCCCAATTCTACAGAAAGGGTATGCTTATTTGAGGAAAAAAACCCTACCTCTTTTGGTCTGTCCCCCTTTTTAGCTTTGGGCCATGAGCAAACGAAAGCATATACTGACAGCAGTGTAATATGCAAGATAGAACAACTTTAGCCGAGGCTCCTTAATGGAAATGGCAACTGCTATTGATTTCCTAAACACAGAGGTTGTGCCCTTCACCTCTGTGACAAATCAGTTAGTAAAGACTTAGGACTCAAGGGAAACTCCTCGGTATGTAAACATGAACTTGTGGTTTACTATTAACACAATATACTCTACAACTTCTTCTACGGTGAAGTCTGGGAAAACACAGGAGGAGTCTGCAGGTGCCAAAGAAAGATATTCACAGTAAAAAATAAATCACTAATATAAATGGAATTGAATTCAACAGGCAAAAGAAACAGCAGGTACATAAGAATACCAAGAAACTCTGGTTGGCCTTTGAATTACCATTAAATTTATAATCAAAATGAAAAAAAAGAAAACAACCCCAAACAGATTACTTCTTAGTTGTAATATAAGACATACAGTGATAGAGAAAAATAACTGTTATTTATCTTCTGATAACAGTAAATTGYACTTAATGCAATTAAAATTGGTGCAAGAACTCAGTTTGACAAGGACAAACGTCTTTACCATTARTGGCTGTCACGATAGAAGAGACAAATAATATTTTTCCAAACAATAAAATGAGGTTAAGAAGCTCCTCACTATTTGGTAATACATTTTATGTTTTGAATATGAGGAATATCCCATTTAGTAGCAGAGCAGCTTGCCCCTGAAGCATAGTTCCTTCATAACCAATGTTTTTACAGGCACTACCAAGGATAGGGAATACAGACGTCACAGAAGGTGTTTGCGGTCCCTCTCCTCTCACTAMTAGCAGTAAAAGCGGCATAAATAAAACCACTCACTGGTCTGGTTGTACCAGCAGAAAGATCAGACAGACAGCTTCAATGAATAACACTGAGAATAGAATAACTTATTTTGTCCTTGAAACAAAAGCAACTTCCTTACACCCCTTAAGTTAATAACGCTTTATTTTGTCCCCAGCTGTTAAGTTTATAGAAATTAAAAGTCATGACTATTTGTCTTTTGCCAGCATGAATTTAAAAGTGCCTTTAAAAAAATCTCATTATCATTGTGTTTTTTTTTTCAAGCAGATTCAATACAAAACAGATTACATCCTGCCTGCACTAGTAAAGTGCACATAAATTTTTCACAAACCAATTTATCTTAAAAATTTGTCTTTCCTCATTTTGATTCTGGACACAGTACACAGCAGAAAGGCACTTCAAGTATTTTTTAGATAACACAATGCTAGAGATGGTGATGCATTAGTGTTTCTGGGGTCTTTCTGTTTTATAACATTATTTCCAGATCATCAGAAGGCACCTTTTATGAAGTGGAATGATCTCATATGAAACAATTACATTACCATGAAATTTTAGTCTAATGTTCAACCTGAATGTTAAGATTAGAACCACAGGATTCATTCACAGGTAACAGAAGAAGAGGGTAAGAATAACTTCCTTAAGTAAGGGAAGTTGGAAACATCCAACAAATCATCTGCAAGGGGGTTGCACGGATCGCCTGCACAATAATTTGGGAAATCAGCAGTCCTGCAACAACACAGCTGTGGGACCACCACCAGTTCCCCACACCAACGAGCAATAGCCAACAGTACAGTTACTCCATCAACGATGAGATCATTTCAGACGCGCAAGCCATCCTTTTTGAGACATTAGGAGATGAGGGTGACCATAATGCTCACCGAGAGTCTTTAAGAGTGATGGGAAGAGACRCTAGATTTCCAGCTCTGTGGGCAAGTGTTTCTCTGGAGAACAGCCCTTTGCAGAGACATTACTCAACAACGCTTGAGGATGGTCAGGAGATACTGGTTGAACGAACACTTCCAGTGAAAAACTACACTATACTTGGAGCCGGCAGAGATATTTATACTCAGGTTTTTTTGAACGGCCATAATAGCTGAGGTACTACTTCTACTAGCTGTTCCTAAAAAATCAAGGCRAAGACACTTGTGAAGCAGGAAAACTTCCACTGCCACTTTTCACGCAGCATTTCTCTCTCTCTGGCACTGATGACAGCCTTTTCACAAGTACCACAGCCGCTTTACAGAGAGAACAAGACATGAGTATCTGCCATGACATGAGTGCACAAAAGAACGGAATAAAAGGCACATTATAGGAGTCTGAGTCACTTACTGTTAAGACATATCAAACCCATGAATCTCTCCTATTATTTCATTTGCTTTCACTCCTGCCTAAGGAAGGTTTTTGAGTACACTTTCATTTTAGCTAATAAAGTGTTCACTAGTAATATACTTACAAGAAATAGTATTGTTGTCCCCTTTGAGCGAGACAGGCGCTKACTGTCTAGGAACAGTTAGTGAATAACCGGGCTCAGTAAAGGAAGAAGAAGAAATTTCTTGGMTATTTGGATGGATTCTAAATGTGTCATCTGAACATTCCTGAATGTTTGCTAGTCTTAGAGCCGAAGTGGTCAGAAACAAGAGTATGTCATTATCTTTTTTAAGAATCTCAGAAATAAATTGTGTCAAGAAACAAGCCTAATCAGAAAGCAATGTGCAGAGGACAGAGTTCTTCACCCACAGCAGGCTCCTGCTGCAGTTCTACAACCATGGCATTTCTGCTCGTGCTCGAACATACACTCCTATACTAGGAAAAAGAATTTGGAAACCTGGGGGTAACAGAATAACCCATGACACATTCAGAACAAAGCTGTTGACCAGACTTTTCTGTTTTGGCCAGGGTGTTTAGCTGGCCAGAAAGTAGAGATTCCTTTTACATTAAAAAAAAAAAAAAAAAAGTTAATAAAAAAAATTACCCTAAACTATAAAGAAACATAATTCCCTGTGCTACCCCATAAGAGTTTCCAGCAAAAGATAAAAACTCCATCTAAGCATGGCTGAAATTTCTGCCCTGGGGAAAARTTCTTGCACATTCCCTTCCCTCCAGCAGACAGGCAGTGACAGTAACATTATGGTCCTTCAGAAGAGCCTTCAGGGATACACCAGAGAAAACTTCCAGTTTTCTTTTCCACATTAATTTGCATTAAGCTGACATTTTTCATGATGGGCATTTTCAGATTTTAGAAGAAAGCTATTTTCCTTTGAAAAGTCATTTGCCAGAAAATTCCTACTACCTAAACTATTTCAGATTCCTCCTTTATCTTTAGTAGTGCTGCCTTTTGAAGTGCAGGCGTGMGAAGACACTTACGACATCTCTGCAGGCGCACAGTCTTTATTATGATTAAATTCCTATGAATTATAATACATATTTCAGAAAACAAAGAATTCGAAAGAGTAGACGTAAAATTTCAACTTCAGGATGTTAAACCTTTCTTTATCATGGAAGGGCTGATGGGACACTGGTTAGAAGGAGCCAAAAGGCAAAGGAGTTCCTCATACCTTCTTCTCAAACTGGATGCAATTAGCAATGTTTTGGCGAGCATCGACTCTCCTGCATTGCTGCACGCTAAACCGGGAGCGAACATCCCACGATGAGCCCCGGGAGGCCACCTGACTCAGAGACGCATCTCTGAATCACAATCACCTACTCCCCGTGGGAAGGAAAGGGTAGTGATTTACCGCTGGCCTATAACAGGACTAAGTTATTACCTCCCCACACGCAGGTGCTGGCTCAGCTATTTTGACCCAGTGAGTGGGAGGGCTGAGCCAAGGTGTTACCCAGGCCTTGGAGCCACCCACCATCTCCTGGTCTACTCATTGGGAGTGGAGGTTTAAGCAAGCTGCAGAATGGAGGATGGTTTATGTACTCTCTTCCTACCTTCTCTAGACAGATGAAGCCACAAACCAATTAAACTACAGACTATCCCATGCTTMTTTTCACATTAAAGCTGCGTTTAATACACAGCCATTGTGTGCTTCATACTGCGAGTTCTGCTCTGAGCCTGTCAGAAATCATCAACGGATACCAGGAAGCTGAAAGTTAGCAAAAGGTGTGTCTTGTAGCATCCTGAAATTACCATTATTGTTAAAAAAGAGAAAATTATTCTATTTTTGTACCCCTTGGCCTTCTGTTGGTGCRAAAAATAATCATAGTTCTGTCCTTATTCGAGACAAACCGAGTTTAGGATAACTATCCTTGATATGTATGGCAGGAAACCGAACACTGAATTATCTATATTGTGTATCAAGCAATTCTGTGRTCTGGATAAGCCTACATCACTGAAGTGTTTGAGTGGAGTTCAGCAATAAAAGACCTGAGTATATAAGAGTAAATGTTCAATGCAGCAAGAACCAATTATACGAACAAGCATTAAGGTTATAAACTGAAGTTCATTAGTTCAGTGTGCTTAGGAACCAATAGCAAAAAACAAATGACAATACTATATGGCAATGGCAATCATGAGCATAAACAGAAGTGTTTTAAATGGTAGCAAACTCCAGAAATAGGTACCTTTTTCTGAGCCAAGAAAACTCAATTTCCACTCGGCACAAAAGAATCAATTAGATATGGCACTTACTGGTCAGCTGAGAGTTGGATACATCTCTCCTCTCTTCTAACACTTCAGACTGTATACAAATCAATGATCAAAGTAAAAGCAATCATACAAGTTTGTGAGTTTGTCATAAGGCCACTAATTTCTGAAGTTTGTTGCTGTGCATGGAACTTTCTCATAAAAAAAAAAAAAAAAGAGATAAGTGCTGTCATAACAAGTGTCCATTGCTTGACAGAGGGGAAAGGAGCAGAAAATCAATAGATTTGCACTCAAAACTAATTGAGCCATTCCCCAACACCGCATGACTTGTAGCCAGACAAGGAACCATTTAATGACCGAGATATTTTACCTCTAACCTAGGTACCTATGTGGCTTGGAAGAACATCTAATTTAAAGTCAACTTCAAATGACSTGTATAGGTAGAAATAAGGGCTAAATCCTGTTCCCTCGCACAGTGAAGTGGATAAGATGTCAGTAGTGCAAAGAACTCCAAAGGCCAGTGAAAGCCAAGCTTTGGAGGAGATTTCATCTGAATCTAAGGAAGAAAATGACCCTAACTGGAACTGGCTGAAGTGCAAGGCCTGGTAGATGAATCAACTTGTGGGATTTGGGCACCTTATTATCCTTAGAAATTCTGATAACACGGAGAAAGAGGACTTTATAATTACTCAACCGACACATTAATATACTTCCTTGGAAAGAACAGCTTGAATAAAGTGATTTGAAAATGTAGCCTACTGTTAACATTTTTCTGCATTTCAGTTGCTCTTTAACACCTCATTTCAATACAGTCAGTAGAACAGAATCATAAAACAGCCGAGTTGCCATATTAACTCAGATTTCTGAACAGTATTCACCTAGTGAATAATACCATCCCTAATTTGATGTACAATAAACTCCCATCCACTTTTCCTCATTTCCCAGTCCTCTCCCCAACAATGGCAGTTCCTTTTTCTTTTTTCTTTACTTTCTCCTTCAGTTGTCTTCARTGTTCTTAATGAGCATAACAAAGAAACAGAAGAAACATGCAATTAACTTTTTCATCTGTTTTTAGACCCTAGCATAAGAAGAACAGGAGTACTTTGATTGTTCCTGTGCAAATGTTCCTACCGTTGGACACCCCAACACTTGCACAGATGTCAGGACAGACAATCAGATTATTCATTCCAGCAAATCCTGTGTTTTTTGGAACTTGTTTACAACATTAATCCTTAATTCCTTCTAATTGAAGGCATCTGTCCTGGTATCTGCCTCTTCCATCTGAGGGGCCTGTGTCCCCTTATGCAAGTCTTGCTATTCAGATTCCAATTCATCTTCTTGCTTGACATTTTCCTAGCTGCAAACTGTATCTGTAAAGCACCTCCAGAAATGGAGGTGTGATGCTTGGTAGTACTCAATATCCTAGATAGGCTGAAAAATATTTAGCTTGCTCTTACAATAACCATCACTGTGCAGTTAAATGGTGCCAAGCCACGCAGTACATCATCTGAGTGATGGGATTAGTCTATTTTGTGACAAATATTGCAACTGCAAAAGCATCTATCACAGAATCTCATGATAAGGCCAGAAAACATTTCTTAGCATAATGTCATCATACTCACTCAGATCACAGAAACTTCTGAAATACTGAATAAACACCCCTCCCCCCCAGCCTGCAACAAAAATGTTACACATGCTTGAAAATGTCAAGATGTATGGAAAGGATGCACTCTATTTTTGTCCCAGGACCTACATTACAGGGCAGAAGACCAACTTTATGTGAGGCAGAAAGTGTATTCTAATAGGTAGAGCTGGGAAAACTTTCCTGACAAAAAATATTTCACTGAAAATGGAATATACAACAAGTTCATGTCGTTTCCAAGAAAGATCCTCAACCAACCAGCAGGTTCTTCAAGGAAAAGAGGCTTTTTCTCAAGAAATACACCACCTTTGATTCAGTGATGGGAACTACAGCATTTGTAACCATGCTATGGTAAGCAACTCTACATCTTTCTCAGACTCAATAATTTTATTCTGTTTAGCTATTATGCTATTCAACTTTAGCGGTGTGGCTTCTTTCATATATGTAACAGTGTGATTGTCTGGGGACAATCCTTTAAGGTAGGGTAGAGGGAAAAAGAAAAACTGAAGCTCTGTTCAAGCAGAAAGTAATGTCAGGAAGAAGGTACCTGTGACTGTCGTACTTCGTCAGAGACAAGAGGTAGCTAACACAGAGAGCAGGAACAGGCAGAGACCAACACTGAGAGGAGATCAGAGTAAGTCTCCTGCGCTGATGGAAAGGTTTGAGTTTCCCCTAAGCAGCTTGCAGATAATGGGCTCATCACTCACCGTGCGCTCCCATACAGACAGCAACCACGGAGCGATGTTCCCAGGGACGCAGACAGTAACTGAAGCTCTCYGTGTCGCCTTCTTTTCCATCTTTATCCTGTGCAGCAAAGTTATGACRATCCCCTATGGAGCCAGAGTTTACCCCAGACCTGCTGAAGCCACGGGCTTCTGCCGTAACACCATTTTTTTTCCCCGTAATAATAGGCAAAATGAGACATGCTGAAAGAAGGGAAAAAGAGAAATCCGGGGTATGACCTGTAAGATCTGATTCTCAGTGCTCTACCTGTACATTCTGCAAAACGCACTGAACCGAGGACAGGTTATATGGCTAATAAAACTACTTGTTTTTTGTYTTAATCCAAATGATAGGAATATCCAGAAGCAGAAGAGGAGGAACAGGCTGYGCATATTAAACACATATTTGTGCAAAATATAATGTTTATTTTAGAAGTGTGTTCCCAAAYCTGAAGCTAACTTCTCCAAGAGATTGGACTGGAAGATGAAAGGTAAAGCTACTGTATTCGGGCAGAGCTGAACAACATCCATCACCACTCAAGCATGGAAATACAGAGTAAGGGTTTCAGCGGCTCACATCCCTGGAATCATTTATCTAATGATTCATCTTTGCCACAATAACTGTTGCAAAAATCAATTCTACAGCTTTCCTCCAGTCTTGGGCTTTGCATGGAAAAACAATTATTTAAATTAATTATTTAGCAAGTACTTTCAGGAAGTTAAAATACAGCAGCTAGCTATGCTGTCTATTTATTTCACAATAATTTAATTTTTTTTTTAATATCAGCATCTCAGATACACASATATGTGTTTAAAAACAAACAGTTGTAAAATGTCAATATAAATAGTAGACAATGAAATACAGCTCTTCAGTTCATTAATATCTGTATCTTAGGTGACTGCAGGTGCACCTTAATGAATTACATGACTAGTAAAATACAATTAAATGCAGCTGCATATGTTTACAAAACTGCAGAACSAAATTACAGGTATCAGTAGCGCCCATAATTCATCCATAATTGACAATTTTCATATTACCGGAATAAGGAATCAAGTCATGCAGATGATTACTGAATTTGCCTTTGAGCACTAGAGACCTAGGTTCATTTCCTATGCAGCACCACAAATGAAACAAATTACATGCTTTCAGGTTAAGACAGACCTGAAAGCAAAAGCACCCCTGAATGACAGCCAAAAACCCAAGTCATTCAGGTTCTATTTAACTGTCAATAAAAGTTCATGAATGGCTGATAGTTGACATAACTTAAATATATTGTTAATAAAATATTCTTCTTTACAGAAGAATCATCATGTCTTTGCTGCAGAACTGGGTTCTGACCCGAGTTATCCAGTGGGTGGATTTTCTGGCTTCAAGGACATGACAAGGACATAACAGAGAGGAGAATTTGTGCCAAAGATTTTGGTTTTCTTCTGTCTCCCCTTTTACATGCAGCATAGTGATGATGTCTTTTTTTTGGCAGGACCTTTTCTATTGCAGTAATTCCTGTCTACATTTAATTTTAATTTCACCAGCAGACCTTGTTAGGACCTCACACAGCATGCGTTATTCAGACCTAGACTGGAGAAGCTCCTGAGAAGCCTGCTCTACCTGCCCTGCTGTGAGCAGGAGTTTAGACCAGATGATGCCCAGAGGCATCTAGACTGGATGATGCCTTCCAATTGACAAGAGCCCATGGTTCGACCCCCTATTTCTCTAATTGTTTGTAACACCCCCCATAGCCATATATTACCAGGGCTATMCGTTGTCCAGTCAGCAGCATGTTGGATATGGGGATCAGGGACAGCTAGATTCCAGTATTGATCACTTTAGCTGTATGAGGAGTTGCTGGGGAGAAAATATATTTTTATACATGCTGGCAGTTGAGTGTTCAGTACGGAATGGTGTTCAGTTTTGGAGACAAACTCAGATAGACCTCCTGCAACCCCCCACGGACCGTACCCCACCATSCTGCTCACCTCTATCGGCCAGAGAACCAGACAAACACAGACACCGGGGAACCTCTGATAAGGCAGGATTTTGGATGACAGCATCAAGAAAGTGCTCAGAACCGCAAGGTCTTTGTAGAAAGACTCCCCAAAAGCATGGAGCAGGAAGCCTGACTTGACTTTGTCACATGGTTGTGTGTTTCTAGAGCTCCAAGGTATTGCAAAGCCACCACGAAGCTCCCTCACTTCACATGGGGGCAGAGAGCTAGCAAGTTACAAGTTAATTATATTGAAGACTGCAACCCCACCCCCCCTCCGATAAACAAGAAATCCTGTTAAATGAATAAATGTGCTGTCTCAGCTTAGCTTAATCCCACCACGCGTATACATACAACAAACCCTCCTGACAAATGCCTGATAAAGAAATAAGCCTAGTTAAAGGGACGCTACTGATCCTGAAGTAAAACCAATCAGTTTCTTCTCTTTTTTAATAATACACATCCATTGTAGGCAATACTTTTGATATGTAAAAAAAAAATAACTAAATGAAACAGCCTTTGTTGCTGGTTTCATTTTGCTTTAAAATAGACRATAGCCAGTTCACTTTTTTAAAAGCAAAAAATATTTTCTGGAAATCAAAAAGGGAAAAGAATTAATTTCAAATGTTTCTTGATGGTGCACTGGCTGATCTTATCTTTTTATTATACTAAGCAGTTTTATTCAAATTCTCCAAAGTRTTTCAGCACCAAGTCCCAACAGATTTTGGCGAGAAGCAGGTGCCTAAGATAGACTAGAGGTTGGGGACAGGATCTGAGGCTTCCAGGTCTGTCTTCTTCCAGTGCTATTCAGAGACGGTTTTCAGGGTGTTGGGTCAAGGGCAAGGTTGTTTCCTACTCCAAGCAGTGATGACTGCGTTCCCCAAAACAGTAACACARGAGTGCTTTAGGTAGGGACTGTGGTGAGCCTCATGGAGGAGCAGAATGATGCCTGCGTAACTTCACACCCAGACCCTTCTCCTTAGGTGKAGTGCTGGGCAAACCTGCTGCCTTGCTACCCCCCTGACGGCACACGCAGGGGTCTAGCTGGCAAGCCAGCTGGGGAAATCAGAGCRTGACCCGTGCTTTGCATGCCCTCTGTGTTACCATGCCTAAAAAGACAGGCTTAGCAGCCTCTTCTCATGCCCTCTACTCTGCAGCAGTGTCTTGGGACTTCTTGAAGAAGAAAGAAGAAAACTCGAGTGGAGATTTTACTCAGAGGCAGTATGGCAACCGCAGATGCCATACATGCAGTAACCACTGCAATCAATACAGCTATTCTGGGTGCATTGCTCTAAGTCTTCGTAAAGCTAGGGTCCAAATGCTCAGAGGGATGAAAGAAGGGAGGAAGCATAAAGGAAAGAATAAAAAGGAGACAAATTAAGAAAAGGGGTAGTAACACCTGAGATGCCAATAAGCTACCACATGTAAACTATGTCTTCCAACTAGGGGCTTAACTGACTACTGATTTATCCTTCAGGAAATACTTGACTTCACAGAAGAGAGCTCATTTTATGACTCTTTCATTATTTATCTTACCAACTGGAAATTTTTAGCTGGCTACACCGTGTACGGGAACAGTACCCAGAAAACCACTGCTTTGATTTCCCTCTGCAAAATTATTGTGGGTGAGATGTAGCAAGCCTAAATTTCCAAAGACAAAGATAAAAAACAATTTCCTGAGATCATCTGTTTGACAGTCTCTTTGCTGGATTTAAAGTATAAGCTATCAGTAGGATTTTATTTTAAAAGAACGGAAGGACAATTTTGCAAATTTATACTGACAAGTAGGTGTTTGTTATCGCTTAGATTTTGTAAAATGCCATAGTTTTATTTTTGGTTGTTTTATGGGTTCTATTACTGAAAGAAGTCATGGCCACTTCTCTACATAACCAAATGGATGATCTCTTCTGGTTCGTAGGTGGGGAACTTGAGATCATGAAATCCCAGCTCCCATAAAGGTGCTCAACTCCTTTAGCTCTGTTGTTACTTGTTAGAATTTGAGATGAGGAATGAGTGGATAACACTATGGGCTGAGGAACCTGTAATKCTCAGCACAAGATACTTGGAGAACTTTCATACTGTTAAATCCTATTGTGCTCATTTGGTGTCTGAGTATGCCCCACTGACTCTGAATGTAGAACAAGGATATTGCAATGTTCTTAGCGGCAAAAATTGTTTCTCAGTCTAAAACCACATTTCTTTTATGCTTATGGAGACATGAAAAGAATATCTTTCCAGTCTAATACATCTCCAAATACCTTCAACTGGACAGTCACAGATGTGAAGACTGAAGATTTCCATTCTTGGCTCAGCAAAACTTTCTGCAATGTTTTTGCCAAAACACCTATTTGTACTGTCTCATTGCACAGAAGTTCTGTGTGACACTTTGTGCCATCAACATCCCTTTCTTGCATACTCACGGCTGATAAACTGTCCCTGGTGTGGCCAGCTTTCCCTGTGTGGTGTAATGGTTTCAGTCCTAGCAGTGCTCAAATGGTGTTCGTGGTCACCATGGGCACTTGCTAACAACAACGTCCAAAGGTTGTCATCCTCTGGGAAATCCCAGAACACCAATTAAGAACATTTTGAAGATTAGGAGAAGGAAAAAAATTACAACTGGGCAGGAAGAAGCCCACCATGATCCAAAATGTCACTATCCACCATCTTTAAGACAATGTAACCTTGAGGAGACATTGTCCTTTCTGCAGAGTCATTCCTCTAGAGGAGATATGGGCCACATGAGAGCCTGGTACGTACCACCTACACAGACTTACTCCGAGGTTAGATTTACTGTCCCCCTTGACCTCCACAGAGTGGTTAGGTTTGCTGATGACTCACAGTAAACAAGAGTCCAGATCTATCCTCGRTGGGGACACAGAGGAAGGAGCTTCGTGTGGACATTGCCCCAGAAGATCCACGCCAGCATTTCAAGAGTTGGTGAAGAYTGAAAGTTATTGTGAGCCTCTATCCACACAATCCTCCCACTCCTCTGCCCCCCGAAGAAAGACAGAATCGTAATACATCCCAGCCTTAGCAGGAGCTACTTATATCCTGCAGTAGGAGGCTTTACCAGCTTCGCTTAGTTTCTAAGTGATATAACACAAATCTGCCACCACAGATGGTCTAGCTGATAGCATCTGTGGCTGAAGTGCCGAGAAAGGAAGCCATACTTCTTACCACTGTGTATAAAAAGAAAACTCTCCTGCAGTAATATTTCACCACTGACAGCATAGCATCTTGGTTAAAAAAAGAAACACTCCTAATATTCTGCCTTCCTAAATAATAAAATCAATCTCTATGTTAGCAGCCTGTCTAGTCAATGTTTCCCCTATAAAGCTAACTTATATTCCAATTCTATGTCCAGGATAATGTTTAACGGGAGGATAATCAACACATTACAGAGTCCTGATTTTCTGTATGCTGCAAAGATTCCTCCGTCTTCATTAACTAAAAAGGAGGCAGCTTGCAGGACTATTTTTCAACTCTGACCTCAGAGCATACACTATTCCTTTCACTATTATTTTGTAAAGGTTTAACTTGCACGTACAGATACATGTGGAATTACCTCACAGATTTCTCCTCCATATCTATAATCACACACATCCACGACTACATTGCCTGCCTGTTAATATATTTCTCTGAGATTTATTTCAATGTACCAACGTAACAGTATACCTCCCTCAGCATGCTCAAATGGTCATTTTTAGGAAGGAAGGAAGTCCCTAAAGTTATCAAAACATTATTTTTTTCATTTTCACTAAATGTGGAATGCCTCTCCACCAATTAATTTTATCCAAGCCACAGGAGTGCCCGGGCATTGCTCTTGGTCAGTAAAAGCTTTTCTGGAAGCACAAATGTCTCAGTGTAAAAGTCCATTATCTCACATCCCTTCAAAGATATAAGCAAAGGCTCTTTCCCTCAGAAAAGATTGCACAAGCATAAATTCAACATGACCTGAAACTCCAGCCCAGCAAGTAAAATTTTTTTACTAGATATTACATATACATTTATATCTCAAAAGCATGAGTCTGCAAGATAAATGCCATGACTCCTTTGGCATTCTAATAGACACTTGAAAATAAGGATCAGTTTTAACTGCTTAATAAATTACAGAATTTCATTTATGTGCTAATCTGGGCATAGGATACAAATATAACAAAACATATGTAGACAGCAGACTTTGCAGTTACGTTGTGATGGAGATTAAATAAACATACCTTGAGAAAAACATTAAGCTGTAATCTACTCATATACCTTCCATAGCCAGAAATGGAATTTCACAGGAGCATGTTTTAGGTTTACCACATTTAACAGGCATTTTTAAGTTTAGAGGATATTAACACATACAAAGCCCTGCTTTCACTTTTTTTTTTAAAAAAAGACTCAGAATTGTAAGTTGGATTCCCGATAAATTAGTTTTGCCCATCTAGTCTGGTGCCCTGGTGTCATTCACCTGTAATAAGAGCTGGGATGCCCTGATTTGAGGAGAGCGCCKATATCTGGTTAGCTAGATGTTAATTGTGACAGCAGATGACATGGTATGGTACAAAAATRGTTTTAGCCACCCTGTTTATGATATCTCTTGCTAGTTGAACAACTGACACAGATGCACTTGCCATATTATCTTAAATAATACCACCTTTCAAGTAGCTGTACGTTTCAAATATGAACAGCCTTAAGGGGAAAGAAAGGAAAACTAATCTACAGAAACCTATAGAACAGGTGGTGTATATTATTATCTGAGAACAWGGTAGATATGACAACCTTTCCTCCTTTGGCCTCCAGCCATGGAAATTATGCCCTGTTCTCCTTCTTCCTTGTGCCCTGGCTCTTGATTTGACACACAATCATTTCTTCATCATTGGGATAGCCACATCCTGGGGTCAGCTGAAATCAGGAAGTATAATTGCTGCAATACAGTGGGGCACAAGATCTAGTTAGGGTGGAAAAGGTTTTGACTAGAAGGATTCAWGTCAGAAAAGTTGCTGGAAGGTCTCTAAAGATACTCCTTCACAAGCAATAATGACACAAAGTGACTGAGAAGAACGCTAAAGTTGCAAAGTCAAGTCCTTAGAAAGCAGGATCCAATGTGCTGCCAGGTCTAATCCTACAACAGTAATCGTGTGCACAAGTTGCACATAACTCYGTGCCCCCTGCTCCTCAGGACCCTGCCCACATCGGTGTGTAACTCAGCCAGCGATGCAGACCGTGCAACGTTTATTCTTCCCTTCAGCATTCAATGTGCAGTCCCTCTGCTTCACTCTTTGCTCAAAATCCAAATCCAGCAATAAATGAAACAATAAACTTGATGAATTCCCCACCAAAGAATAAGTCATTCACTGTCCTACTTACACAAGCAAAGAGATGGGTGTCCTGAGGAAAATACAAGCACTGAAGGAGCCCTGCCTCAGGGAGAGAAGCAAGCTCGGGAGACTCATGGAGAAGACGTCACTTTGTCTAAAATCTGCATGGGATAGACGAATGGGATAAATGGATGTTTTAAGACCTAGCTGTAATAAAAAACAACAACATCAATCATTTTATTGCTGCTGCAAAAAGGTTTTTCTCTCTATCATGCAGGGAAACTGATCCTGGCTGAAATGCATTGCCCACGGAAATCCTGCGCTCTCAGCAACTGCGTTCCATGGACCGCAGCCAGGATCCCACCCGCTGTCCCAGCTTTCTCTAGTGGTCCACAAGACACTGGTAAGCATTTCATTTTGGTCCATGGAACCGCATTAAGCCATAAAATGTAAAGGTTAGGTTTGGTTTTTGTTTGTTTGTTTGTTTGTTTTTCCAATTATTATGAAAAGTTTAGTAATAAGGCTAACATTGCAGAGAACCCTCTGTAATTTTTGGTTTGTTGGCCAAAAGACTGGTACAACCAGTGATGAATGGTACCAAATCACACACGGTTTTACCCATTAAGTTTACATATGTATTCACTAATTAGAGAGTACTTGGAGAATTTGGATACTTCTCAATTAAATAGAATGGTCCAAATTTCTGTGATAAATATAAACTATTGTTTATTTTTTCTATTCTCCCTGTAGAGTGGAGTGAAAAATCTATCATTTTCAGCAGGAAATCAGGGTGATTTGTTTTTCAAAGACAGCTCTTTGGAATTAATTATTCTGGTGTTAGACTAAGTGACAAAACAGGTAGCACAGAACTGAGGGTAACAAGAAATTTTGTCTCACAGCTTTTTAGTCAAATTATTCTCCCAACCTGACTGACAGTATATCATTTAATCACTATTACAGCCAAAACATATTTTAAAAAAATCCTAGATTTTTCACTGCTAGTTATGTTTATTTCATTTTGTAATTGCTGGCTTAATTTTTTAGTGCTAACAAAAGACAATCAAATTGGTGTTGTAACTGTTCAAGCCAAATATACATAATGAAAACTTAATAGATGCATCCTGTTTAAGATTCAGTTAGAGTTTCTTCCATCTGATTGCACCGTATCAAACATGACAGCTGCTCTTCAGTGCCTGATGTCCAGCCCACCTGAGGTACCGCTGCTACATCTAGTGAGTTTGTGTGTTGTTTYGGTGATAGTCAGAACGGGCAGACAGTTAAAATCTCCACTGTAACGCTAATTATTAAGCTGTTTCCCAAGATGACAGAGCTAAGATGGCATTTGCAAAATGGCTGTCAATATTTTGACTGAAAAATACTAGTTTAGCTTTATTAACCACTCTTTCTACTTTGATTGTCAGAAAACAGCAAAAGGCAACGCTTTATAGTGTACCGGCAAACCTATAGATGCTGCCTGATGAGCCCTCTTTTTGACAGTGAGAGTTGCAAAGAAAAGAAGAAAACTGAGCAGCACCTGCTGGCATGCATGACTATTGTGGTTCAGGGTACAGTGATAAATCAGGTTGAATGAGAAAGCTGGTTTATTATGTTCTTATCCTCCAGCAAACTCTTCCCACCTTCTGCCACGGTTTGTTGCCATTTTAGTTCTACAGATAAAACTCTTTATTGGGTCATAATATAGACTGGATCTCTAAAAGCAATGTGCATCACAGGGAGGATGAGAACAGCATATAACCAGAGGGGTGAGCAGCTACAAAAGGCAAAACTCAGGGCCAGTGTCAGTAATTCTGGATTTGTTAAAAACCAGCTAAAAATCATCAGCATTTGATGGTCTTCTCAAGAAAGAGCAGTGATTTTTGAATTAGACATAACCTGCAAAAACTTTCAGAGGCAACCTTAAAAATGACAAAATAGCTCTCACTTGGGATGTAGTCCTGCTGAAACCAATTAGATAACATCTTTTGTATGCCACATTACATGGGTTTTCAGGTGAAACAAATGTAACAGGGCCTTACATATCAGTTTAAAAGAGCCATGTGTGAAAACCTGCCAGCAAAGCTGTCAGTCAGCAGTGTTTCAAAAACCACGTCACCGGGACAGGTAAACTTATCTGCCAGAGTTTCCATATTTATGTGTTCAGCAGAAAGGAGAGGGCCCCATTTTACCGTATTGGGCTTTAAAATGTGGCACACAGCATAAGGAACTGAACACAAAATACCATGTCCACCATACAACATAACCCCACATTTGGAAATGAATCAGAGATACCTTCCAAAAGGATGTATTATTTCAGAAGATAGTGACCTCCGACAATAGAAAACTATAAAGAGAAGATGATTTCTTATGAAATCCTTGCTCTTGGAGTTTTGTTAGAAAGCACAGTTGCCATACTAAAATGAAAATAGAAAATTATGTCTAAAATAATTGGATGTTTTTCCTGACTATTGTATTGCTGACAACAGATGTGTTTTCTAGTCTGTGGCAAAAAATTAGAAAAGCCCGTTTTTTTAGGACTAGAACTGCATGTGGAGGCATCACCAATGATCCGTGAGATGAGTCCAATATAGGAGAGAATATCCAGCCACAGAATATTTTGCTCCCTTTACTTTTTAGTAAAAGGGTGCAAAACAAAGCAAGCAGCTAACAGGCCCTGCCCTTCAGCTGAGCCATCTGACAGGAATGCARTTGTGAGGGCAGGAGAAGTAGGACAATTAATTGCCAGACTGAAAGCAGACTGTGGCTGAAAATATAGAGGGAAGAAGAAAGTTTGTGTTAAGGAACTGTTGGGGTGGATGTGGGATGATTGATCAAGTCAGCGTCACAATGTCTCAGAGGCTCAGGAAGGGGACAGACAAGGTAATTAATTTATTTTTAACTGTATATGCATTTTTTCTTTTTCCCCTCCTAGGACAGAGAAAAGGTGCAGATGTGAGTGGAAGAAAGGATGTCTGTGGCCAAACCCTGTATGCATCTTCTTGTGTTTGATTCTTTTCCTGTCTCTCTTTTTAGGGTGAAAAAATTAAAACATACATCCTAATAAGTCCTTTTTTAAAAATAGGTGAAGATACAAGACTTATTTGAAGCAGTTGCCATGGAGAAGCTGTTCAACTGAAGAATAATTACTAGGGCAAAATCACATACAATATGGGGATTGATCCTTCAGCTTTTACTCATGCAAAACTCCCACTGAAGTCAACTTGTTATCACACATTTTTAGCAAGCCGGGAAAAGAAAAAGAGCTCATACTTCATACTAAAAGAAAAAAAAAAAAATTGTTTGCATAACACAGCAGAGAGGATAGGCTTTTTCAGCAAAAGTCTTTTTTCTTAAGAAGACTCTGCAAGCCACCTTGTAGTCCAGGTGGGATGTTTTCACTCTTACGATCAAAGAAGCTAATTAACGAGCAGTAATTTTTAAGTGCACAGTATGCTCTTTCTCATACTATCAGAAATATTGCAGAATGYGTACTTAAAATGAGGTCCCTCTTTTTTATTTAATAAAAAATAATAATTGCAAATCCAAAGAGAAACATTTTTAGGCAGGTTCCAGCTGGCTATTGATGCTGACTTGCAGGAAGAAGCAACATTTYTTTGTCCTGAACACACATAATTCCAAAAGTAGAGTTTTGTCTCTTCAAATAATAGTGGTTACACAAGGATTCCTAGTGTTTTTAGCTGCACCTTGCACAGAAACTCCAGCAAATTAATTCCCCCCTCACCTGCATTGCCTCCTCTACTCCTTAACTTACCCAGCCTCAACGCAAAGCTCTGAGTCTGGGAGTATTCTCCGCCCAGCCCTGAAGCCAATACTCGACGACCACGCTGCTTTTACATTTCTTGAAAGACTCCCAATGCCTCGGTTGTTCGATAATACACTATAATATCATCTGGCTGAAAGCACATGTCACTCCATCCCTTTCCAGAATCTGTGGCACCAAAAGAGGCACGTCCCTGCTAGATAGCTCCTTTCTATTATTCTGCAGAATAGTGGGATAACAGCTACCACACAGCCGGCTGAAGCACAGCCCGTGGACAAAATAATCCCACTGGGCCATGCCACAGAGCCTTCCTAATTTTACCATGGTGCTGGGACACAAATCCATGTGGCTGTGGGTATGGCAGCGACTCCAGTCGCTGCCAAATATCCACAAACTCTCAATGGCCTGTTCCCAAAGCAGCAATTACCATTTATGAAACGTCTCTGGAAAATAAGTCTACTAGAGGGATGATGATCTTAAAACCATTCAAATGGATTTTTCTGCTGTGTTTTCTCCTATTAAACAGACCACACAAGGAYTGGATTGTGGTATACACTCTATGATCATAACACACCCAATGGGCCTATTTCTCTTCTCCAATATCCATTTCAGAGGAACAATAAAGTCATTACAAATTGGGATCAGGCTTAAATGACCCGTGGTCCTCATCCTGCAAGCTAATCCTAAAAGAAGTGTGGGGTATATGGGTTCCCAGCAGTGGTATGAAACCCAACATTATCAACCATAGGACTGTTAGGAAGTCGGGCTTAACCCAGCAGCCATGACATCCAGGAGTCTCAGCATCTTTCCTGTGTTGTATATGGCAGGTGCTTTCCCACAGTCTTAAGCAATTTAACGTTACAGGTATTATATTGAGGGAAACCTTAAATAAACAAACAAAACCCACAACCCAGTAATAAGAACAAGATGATTTTTTTCTTGAATTAYCCCAATTAAAGCACCAGTTATTACCTCATACAGCAGTAAAGAGAGAGCACAATTAGAAAATTTAATTAATTAAGCTGAAGGCAATGATACTTATTTTAAAACCCTCAGTGCAGTTAGATTAGTAGACCAGCTCAGTGAAGCAGTAAATACTTAGTGCTGAAGGAGGCATCAAACCCATTCATCGGACTCTGCAAGTGGACGGCTGGCTGGGGTAATCCATCCCTCTGCAAACGAGCAAATGTCCTATAGGTGTCTTCTATATTCTCCTCACAACCAGAGTTATAGACAAAACAACAGTTGCCCTCTATGTCAAACTGAGTGATGTGAGAAATAACCATCGTTGGCTTGAGCTAGACAAGGCAAAGCTGAGGGTGGGGGTACAAATGTATATTTTATCATTACAAATGAAGACATTGCATTCCATCGACAGCAATAAAAATCAGGTAAATCAGACTGATTTATATCATTGTAGAGTGTTAAAGGCCTGGCTGCTGTCAGAGATGAGCCCTCAGCAGTACCCAGAAACTCAGTAAGACACTATTAGAGCTGCAGTGGGTCATTGAAGTTAAAGAAAATCAGCAGTAGGATGGTATCTAAGCTGAAAACTAATAGATAATAAGAGATTAAAAAAAATGAAACTACAGTCTTAATGAGCTATGCTTAAAATAAACAAAATCAAACCACAGTGAGGAGGAACTAATGGCTTTATTCACTACTATTTTTATAAAATGTTGCAATGTTTACACAGACACTGAGGAAGCCATCCCCAGCTTAAGCACCCAAATTGAGACGGAAAAGATGGGGCAGAAGAGGCGCTGAGGAGGGCGACTCGGTTAACATCCATGAGGCAGCTGCTCTGCCGATTCCACGCTCTTGCTAAAAGAARGAAATCGTGAGGAAACCAACCAGAAAACCCATCACGATATTTACAAATTCTGTCCACTAAGAGGGGGAAGGTCCAGATGGTGCAAACTCCATTTAGAGATAGAAGAGAAAAAGCGTGGCACGATGAAGGCAGATGGCTGAGTCGGAAAGGATATGCCTCTTTCAACTGAAAACAAACCAGTGGAAGAAACAGCAGAAAACGGAGGGGCTGTGAACTGAAGCACAGCCCTCGGAGCCTGTCCACAGGATCCCACATCTGGTTACCCAAGAACCACCAGCGATCAGCCAGCAAAACACCTTGGGTGGCTTCTTCAGCATTATAAAAAAAAGGTTCTTTTCTGTGCTGCTTTCACCATGGTAAAGTGTCAGAGCAGTTTTGATGTAAACTGAAATAAGCTGCTATGAACAGAAATAGCTATGCATCCATTTCATCTAGTTTGGGTAAAGTGGTGTAAACCTGTTTGTCAGCCACCATCCTGGAAAGAAACTAGAGTGCCAGGAAAAAGGAGGAGAGGAGGAGGGTGAGGAAAGGAGGATGGGAGATATCACCGGGAGAGAAACCATCRGGGGAGAGGGAGAGCCAGAGTAGGTGAACCACAAGGGTTTGCCTTTAAGAGGACAGTAAGGGATGGGAACACAGGAAAGGAAAGGGACAAGGTGATAAGGGAAAGAGAAACAGAAGCGAGATRTTTAGAAGAGAGAGAAAAAAATTTTAATGAGTAAGAGAATTAAAAGAGGCAAAGGGTGGATAAGAAGAAAAGCAAAAAGAGAAGGACCGAGCCTGGAGCAGCACCTGGTATCCTACTGGGGAGTGRCTTTGGAGGTATCACCGGAGGAGAGAAGGCGATTTGATTCACATGGCAGTTTTGCATGGCAGGTGCTCAGCAACGGCAGGGATGGGCTCAGAAGGTACAGAGGGTAGGTGAAGCTCTCACAGGAGTTCTATACAGATCTGGGGTAAAGAAGCCGAATGCAGGAAATAGGCAGGGAGCAGCAAACTACGACTTAATTTTTTGGAACTGGCCGTAGTAAATACTCTTGTTGGCATAACTGAGAGTGCCARAGACATGACTTTACTATGCTAGGAAGATGGCATTTAGGAAAGCACTTTTCTATTTATAACATAGCTTTTCAATGAATAAACACAATGAAAATAAAATGCATACATGCATTTAGTGTTGTGGAAATAAGATTACTGAGAAATAYACATGGAAATGAACTGATAAGTTACACACAATTGAAGATTTCCTGATTTTCATTATCCCATGCTTTTCTGCTGACAAGTCTATAAAACCGATAGACAAACAAACTTGAAATACTGCCGACAAATTCCCATAGCACATAGCACATTTCTCAGAGCTGGTATCTAGCTAATAGAAACAGAGAGAAAAGCAATTAAATAAAAAAATAAAGGCAAACTCATTCCTCAAATGACTCATTTCTCACTTAAAAGGAGTATCTTTCCTCTGTCTCCACTGCCCTTTAATAGCTCCTTCATGCCGCCATCACTTCAGGTCACTAACGGATAACGGGCCCTAGTTCTTTTCAAGATCAGTTCTTGGCCATTATCCCATGCGGAGAGTTTGGTGTCACCTTTTGCTGTACAAAGCTGACTCCTCCTCTGACCTGAGGTTTTGATTTATCCCCCCTCCCCAGGGACTATTTTTGACATCTTTTATCAGGGTTTTCTTCTGTCAAGGAGCASTTGTTGATGCTCCTGCATATCAGCTATTCCATTAGAGTGCAGAGCCATCCCAGGTTAATTTGCAGACAGCCACTTGATTTTTTACGAAAGCCAAGGTACCCAAGGCTTGGTGGTGGGCTAGCTTCCCTCTTCAGCATTTTCTGTGCTGAAAACATTATTGCTGTACTTGCTGTGTCTAATGCACACAGCGGCATTTGGTTTTGTGCTTATGCCTCCCCAAGGAACTTTAATGCTCAGAGATAATTAACCTATGGACCTTTTGACATTATTTGCAGCAGAAATATGTTTTATATGTCTACATAGGCCCTACAAGCATAAAAGTTGAGAGATGGCCCATTCTTGTAGCTGATGGACATATGAAAATAACTTTCCATGATTGCCTCCACATAACAGCCCTTTTCACTTGCAGTGAAAAGCTGAGTCTCCCACATTAGCGCTTAAGATCTTTGTTTCAGATCCTATTTGGAAACATGGGTCAAAGTCCCACTGCTATTGGATAAAGGAATATTACATTGCTCCAGCACACAGTGGTCTTTCTTTGGAAATCTGGAAATAGAGGGAGCTGAGTACCAAGAATCCTATATTAATGCCTGTTCCTGGAAGGATGAAAAAAAAATCATGTGAACAGACACTTAAGCACTCGCATTTAGATGAGACATTTCCATCATTACTAGAGATGTCTTACATTCTGATTACAGGGCAGAGAGAGGAAAAGGTTGTAAAATGCTGATTTTACTGTTCTGTCAGGTAACAGAATAGGAAAGATAACAATTCAGATGTCAATCTTTGCCCTTTCTCTTTTTATTTTAGGACAACGAATTACTAATAACTGGCACAAACAAGCAATTTAGTGAATTAAGAGAATCAGGATCCTAATGACTACAACCAAACTACTCAATAGCCCCCTAAAAATCAATGAAAGCACAGGAACAAACTGAAAGAGAAACTGAATTATGTGCTTCAAAAGTCTTCTCCCCTCTTTCCTTTTAAATTGGGTTTAAAAGCTTGCTTTGTTAATTACTTGTATACCCATGCTTTTGAAAATCAAATTGGACGATGCCCTTGGCTTTCTGCCAAGAGTGGAATTTTGGGTGTTAGGATTTTTTAATAGCCAATATAACAAATTGTGTAACAGTTTTTGGGGGGTTTTGTCTTTGTTGTTGGTTTGGGGTGTTTTTCTTTTTTCTTTTCAGCACTGAATAACTATCCCTCACTTATGTTCCTGYTTAGGTATTGGAATGGCATAATGGGGGCTACTTGCAGGGGGCTGCAGTAATGGGGGCTACAGCCAAGGACACGTAGCCCTCCGCAGCCATGTACCAATCTCTGTATTTCTCAGATTGCATTAGGACCTGCCAACTGCAGCAGACAGTACCTTTTTTCAAAGGGTTTAGCAAATAGTTAAACATTAATATTGTCAATACATATTTCTCCRAAACAATTACAATTAACCATTTTTCTGAAACTCTCTTTCCCACTCCACCCCCACAGTATTTATTTATTATTTAAATAATTTATGCAAGGAGTCGTGAAGTTAGAGACTTAATCCTGAGTAGTCTTTCAAAACACAGTATTATAACCCACAGCATTATGAATAGAATTAAGCATATATATGAAGTCAATTTAATACTTRGTCCTGTGTCAATCTAGTACTGGAAAAATTCACAAATATGACTATCGTGGGTAACAGAAGATTTTTTTTTATATCCTTTTTTTTGCTTGAAAAAGAATATCTTGGAATTCATATGTCTAAACTTATTTCAGTAATATTTTGTCCTTAATTTATCAAGATTTTATTGAATCAAGTTGCACTGGATATTAAGGAGAATTCTTGAGTTTTCACTAGATACCRCAAGGTCCAGCTTCAGCTACTGGATCCATGAAAATAATGCCCAAGGCCACTTGGAGCTACAGGCTGTACATGCAAACCCACCCTGTTGATGTGACATGATTGAACTAATGGAAGATACAAAACCACATCGCTTTCTTCTAGTTCAGAAAAATAAAACCAGATTAATTATCTAATAAATAAGTAATKATTACATGAAATGCAAATGAAACTAGAGAAAGGCTTCCCAGAGCCCTGTTACCCTGCAGGTCTCTGATTTCTGTCCTGGGGAATTCTGAGGAGTGGGACCAGAGTGACAATCATCTCCTGGACCCCAAATCCCTAAGGAGACAAGGTTTRCAGCACCAGGCACAGGAATGCAGCATGCTGCATGTTGGGAAGCATTTTAAATGGCTCTAAAGAACAAATGTATGAGAAAACCCATGGACTGATGTGACTAGAAGACTGTAAGAGAATGGTCTCAGAGGTGGATTCTGGTCCTCATCTCATRTAGTAGTGCTTCTGAAATAATTTGGGACTTATTCAAGGCAGAGATGTGATAATGCTCATTTTTTTCAGGAAGGAGAGGAGGATGGKAAGAAGGTTCCATAACTTCCCAAAGGACCAGACAGGATTCAAAGACAAGAGAGTTTCTAGCACTTCCTTCCCTGAGTTTTGATGCCAAACRGCAAGCAGTTGCTTGGCTTTTGTGTGCCTACGCATGCCTCCCAAAATTAAAAAGAAAGCAGTGTAAACCTTTCAGTCCAAGAAAGTGGACTCCCTGGCACCTTAAGGAGAAAACACTTCTTGCATTTTCAAAAGAAAGAAAAAAAGTTGAAACAAACTCTGAGATCTAAAGGCCACCATACAGTAGCAAAGTATCAGGAAGGCTGAAGTCATATGTTCCAAAGACCCAAGCAGTAAGTGCTGCTTGAATTAAATATACAACCAGACTCTTGCAGCTATCAAAAGCTGCTTATTAAATTAAATAAACAAAAGCTGATTAATAAGACACTTGGTGTTAAATGGTTAGCCTCCTGCTTGCTCTGCAATGTTCATTYTACAACAATAAATGAAAAATCATCATGCCTAAGCATGTCTAAATCTGGGCTATAAGGATTCTTAATATATTCCTGCAGTGAGGCCGACTGAACAAAGAATTACTGACATGAAAGAATGATACAGCATATACTAATGGAAAATTTGTCGCAATTAACATGAGGTCTATTCAACTCTCAGTGAGGAAATAATGAAATTTGTTAGAAGTTTTCCTTTGTGGCCAAGATGAAATAGGATTCAAGGGTCCTACTATCTAGAGAAGAGTTTCACGGTGGTTATAAGACTGAAGAAACCCAAGGCTACGAGTGTCTACACACACAAAGATTGTTCCCTGTCCCCCTCAATGGTGCAGATGAGGACTCTASTCCTAGCCTGGTCCTACCTAGTCAGGTCTGCACCTGGTGCAAATGTCCTGGACAGAAAGATCTGGTCAGAGAAATCCTATCCAGGACAGAAAGCTGCAACAATCCCTTTAGCTTCCACTGCAAGTAATTCAGGTTAGTAGTCTGTTTTCTACACCAATATCCCCAGAAAGGTTCAAAGTCCTTCTTGCACAGCTTGAATCCCAATCGACCACCTGCATTAGGGTGTGAAGCCATGGCGCCCAGTGCCCACCAAACTACTTAGAGTAGAAGTGAAATACCTGTATCAACACGGTACTGTAACAAGTTTCTCCAAATAACGAGGATAAGCAATAGAGTGCTCCTCTGACATGGCCGTGATGGTTTGGAGAGCCCACCCAGTAGGCACTGGCACGCACAGCACTGCTCTCTCCTGACACAGCTGAGCTTCGTTGTTCCCGCAGCACACGCCAGCGCATGGTGTGTGTAGATCAAAACCCATGTTTCAGGACTTCATTGTGTGGGGAAAAAAAAAATGCGGTAAGGAGGATTAGGCTCATGTGTGCAGGATGCTGAGCTTTCCCAGGTTGAAACAGGAATTACAGACCCTTCAACATCTCCTTTTCAAGAACATTCACTTGAGTCAAACTCAGAGAAATGTGCATATTKTGTAAACCAACCAAACAAAACCACCTGCAGCTCACATTTCCCAAGGAGCAGATGAGAAGAAAAATACATACCAGGTATAAGCCATGTTGCATAATACACACTGAAAGGTGTTCAGGTGCAGTTGTAGATGTGTAGCTACAAAAACCTGTWGAGAATAGGAAGGTCGACGTGAATGCAGTCAACCCTGAGGATCAGGTCTTTGCTTGTTGGATAGTCAAATGAAGTTTCCAAGACCTTTAGCTCAAAAAATAATTGTTCTAGGACTTGTCCTCAAAGGAAAATTACTGAGAAGCAAATTATAAATGTAGTCTGCCCTACCTACTCTATAACAACTCTGTGAGGTCATCCAGGGCACAGAAAGCATAGGGCAGAATATTAAACTCCCTTATATTGTAAAAACAAAGACAGAAAATCAACTGGTTTGAGGGTTCCCAGAGAGAACAGCAGCAACGGGTAGAAAGAGCACTGAGATTTTGCAAAGCAAAACACTTCTGTTAATGTTAAATAATGAAGTTGTGGTAGATAAATAACTGAGTTATTAGAATGAAAGGTTATTTAAATAGCCAAGTAGTTGTTTGTTGATGATTTCTGAATAAAGGAAAAAGTACAAGGCAAAGGCCAAGTGTTATTTTTTTCCTTTCAAAAGCAGAGCTCTGCAATTCAAATTGATCCTTGTCATGACCAATGAAAAAGGGGAGGTTCTAAATGTTGGTTTTGTATAAGCCATTCTTCAGCTGGTTAATAAGAGGGAAAAAAAAGCCCAACAGCACAATCTGATTTCTAAGAAAGAGTAACAATTACCCATGAGTTATTTGACAAACTTTATATGTTAGTTACAACTGGTGTGGGGAAAGATTGCTTTGCCTGCACTCTAACGCAGTACAGGATGGAAGGTGGCATCTCCTAAAAGCTTGTACCTTGGCACTGAAGAAAAGCTAACCCAAAACATTATATAGTTAAAACCACTAAGTAGAGGAGCTGCACAGGAATAAGTCACAAACACGTGACGCCGTTCCCCAGCGGGATGGTGCCAAGACCTCCGCACTGTACCTACGAGGGAGGTAATGAGAGYATGCAGAGGTGAAATGTGCATCACAGCCTAAAAAATTTGGGTYTGATGAAAGGGGGAAAGAATTGAGGGCCAGCCAGTTATCCATTCTTCACATGCAGCAAACAGAGGAAATTCGAGGGTGGACTTAGGATAAATATGGYAAAATACTCCTGTCCTGAGATGGAAGCTCTCTGTATAAAATACCGATAGCAGCACAAACAGGACTGAGCCCTGTGTGAGATGTGACATGTAGCCTATATACTCTATATGCTATGCTTCAGCTGTGAATCCAGCAGTCAGGAAATATGTCTACTTGATTATGACTGCATGCCCTGGAGTGCGTTATTGCTCATGTAAAATTGCTTTTTCATTTTTTCCCATAAATGTAACACCAAAAGAGGTATCCTTCCATCATTAAAAGTAGTTCACATCCAATTAAAAATTGGTCCTCCAAGGGAGTTTCAAATCAGGGCTTGGACTTGATTTGATATCCCAGGCACTATATCAAGAGGCTGAAGAACAACTTGTTCTCATTCTGCGTGAGTCACATCCTCTCGGCATCCATGCACTTAGGCATTCCTCTAAAGAGGAAAAAACCCTATGCTAATTTCCAGGCATATGATGCCCCTCTGGGTTTTTTTTTTTGCTCTGTTTAAGATTAAGCTTTTAGAGTTATAATGGATATTGCATCATCAGGCTAGCTTTAATATGTAAAAGAAAGGCTAATTATATGCTGTTGAGTGGTGATAGCAAAAATATGAAAATCAAAGCTGTTTTCTTTATCTTATTTTTTCCTTTGAATCCTCATGGCTCAGGGACATCATGAACTTGACAGCCTTGGGCTATGAAGAAACACAGGGTGAAATTGGCCCCCATGCAGACTACAGGCAATAGGCTTGTGCACAACTTTCTCAGGATTGACACACTGCTATAAGTTTTAATTTTCATCTCCTAGAAGCAGACAGGGGATGTAGACACAATACGGCCCCGCTTTCCCTGTCAGGGAGACCAGTTCAGCCCATCCTGCACTGCTTTCCTTGGAAGTGCCTGTAAAACGCAGAGCAGTGGTGGCTGACGTTGGGAAAGTTTGCAAATGCCRCTTGCCCTGGGGCAGGGTGTGAAGCAGAGGGCTGTGCCCTGGCCACCGCTCTCCAGTGTCTGGGAAGCAAATATGGACAAGACAAGACCTGGGGTTTGCTCAGCGCAAGAAGGCATCTCGCACATCTTCAGAGCCTGGTTCTGGTTGAGCCATCATGAAGGTCTGGACTGGAAGAGCTCTTGCAACCCAGGAGGCTTTGTCACAGTCCGGAAAGGSAAAGGATTTGATTTTTAAGGGTTTGTGCCAATTGATGAATGGCTGATGCCCATTATTTCCCATTATTTTTCATATTTTCCTGAGTTCCAAAGAAATTTCAAGGCTCTGCCAGCGTCCTGGGGGTTTTATTTAGAGTGCTAAGGAATCAAACTGGGCAGACTGTGGGAGTTCAGCACTGTGGGGGAAACTCCTCTCGTCTCAATGCCAATGTTTTCTAAACCAGAGCCAAAGGCAGAGCACTTAGCTGTGCATCCACCAAACATCACGGTTTTCCTGAATTGCAATTTTAATCCTCTAGTTAGTCACTAGCAAAATAGATTCAGACATCCCTATTTCTGATGTGATGGTTGTAACTAGGTAAATCATCCTGGCTGGACTTTGGGATTGTGTCTCCATCCAGCACTGTGTCCAGTTATACAGAATTCACCTCTTCAAAATATTCTCTGTAYTTCCTAGATATACATATAAATGTACCATACAGTTTATATACTACAYAAACTGGGATCTACTTTTAAGAAATTGCTAGGTGAAGAAAATAATATGGATCCATAATGCATCAAAATATATGCATAAACTCATACCTCAGTAGCTTTGGCATTTTTTCCTACRTTTGATCTGATAGATAAAGGAATAGATGTAGGAAGAACATCTTCCTAAAGTGAACAATGCAAAAAGTAAATCTTTCTTAGATAAGGAAYGCAAACATGCATTGTTTCTGCAGATGTCTCTAAATTTAGCTTGGGTTTGTTTTGTATATTGATTTTGTAATTCCCCTACAATTCCCCATCCTAAGGTAGACAGCAAAAGTTACTTTTTAAGAGCGATTTAAATGAATTAATGGAGTTGCTGGGGAGAAAGAGGTATCATGCAGCTCGACAGCAAGCACTTGCAAGCAAAGACAGGCTAACATAGATCGGCAGCTTTTGCTGTGCCATAAAATAAAAAGTGCAGACAAACCTCCTCAGAGCTGAACTAAACTACCCCCACAAAAAAAAATGACTCCAGCCTCCCAGGGGAACAAGACATAACCGCACCAAACGTCTTAAGCGCCTATTCGTGTAAAAGGATGACACAGCAGCGCTGCGTAAATCCTGCTCACCGGCTTGCTTCTCGTTTACCGGGTGATTTACTGTAGCAAATTGCAGTGTGACTACCTGATCTCTCCRCGACGATGGGTGTTTAATACCACTACGCCAGGACAGGGTCAGCTTTATCACTCGCATCAGGCTAATTCAGGTGCATCCCGCATCCTCCCCGAGGCACTCATTTGCCTCCTTTCACCATGTGAATGCTTTATGCACCTCAAACTAATTGTTCTGCTGTGTATCTGCCCCTCCCTAGCCCTCTAAAACACCCAGAAATGCAAAGAGAGGACAAACAAACTCATTTCAAACTCTGACAAATGAAAGTTACTCTTGTTTTGGACTTCCACGTCACCAGTCAGCGATTCCCAGGTATGAACAGTCTGAGAAACCTCCCAGATTCAAACCCCACAAACTTCTGAGCTGAAAGGCATCACAGGTGCTTGACTTCTCTCATAGCACCAGTATTAAATTGATTGCCCTTCCTAATATCCCTGTAATCCTGCCCRCTCCAGGCATGCTTATTTGGAGTGATTAGACTGCGAGCATCACTTCTGYCCCGTTCCTGACGATGTACAGGAAAGGACATGTCTGACTTTGAGCTGCACAAAATTATTTTGTGACCATCTTCAGCAGAGGTGATCCAGAATACATCCCAGGAATAGAACTGCTGAAGGGAGTGTCACTTTTCCACAGCAATTTTTCCAAAAACTACTCCTTTTATTGAAACAAAACTTCCAGAAGCTTGTAACTCCAGATGCCTACTGCTAAAGTTTTTTAAACCAGATATTCTGAAACTCTACATGCAACAGATTTTACTGCTTTTTAGATAACAGATTATTTAAGAAGCTGTATTGTTAATATACATCCACCTAATCAGAAGGTATTTGTGTGGTTTTGGCTCTGTGTAGGCAGAAAASGTAGATGTTAACTTATGCTGCCAGTTACTAGGAAAAATAATCTAGCTAAACTCATCATTTGACTGACTAGAAGCAAATTAGCAGGAGGTTAAGATGCCAGCTTTTGATATTGTCTTCTAGCAAGAAAACAACTCAGAAAAGGCGGGTTTCCCACCCAACGACATTGATTTCGGAAGCTGACATATTTCTAAACAGCACTGTCAGGAGGAGGTTTTTTTAATGTAAGTGCGCATAGTTTGTGTTATTCTCAGAGAACCGAGTGATTAATTTCACAGCAGTGAAATTCATTCAGCTTTAGCGTGTCTGGCTCTTACGGAGAGCCCTGTTCTCCCGAGGTGCCTTTCCGCTCCCGGGACAGAGCACGGCTTTCGCCCCAGCAGCACAGTAACGCAGGTCAGCAACAAAAACGCATAACCAGGAGCAGAGGAGGCAGCGCTGAAATTTATGCTGTGCCTTCCCCACGTCAGCTAGGCTAAAACCAGCAAATGCACAGCTACCAGGATTGCATCTTTCCCGGGGCCTGTGACGTACCTTCAGCAACACGGGCAGCATTTCTTCGCGCTGGTATTTTTGTCTGTCCCTAAGGAGAGATACTCCTGGGAAAGGGAGTGCGTGTRGCTTACTCGTGCTCACAGTGCACCGTGTATCAGGGAGGACAGAGTGAAAAAAGAAAATCTTGCTTGGGGAACAGAGCAGTGGCAAGGCTGAAAAGGGATCTAGAAACTGGCCTACAGCCCCGTTAGAAAGGCTCTATTTTCAAAAAAAGTTTAATTTCACCTCTCATGCACAAAGCATCTTCAATTTGGAAAGAATCCTCCCCCCATCGCAGGTCTCCGCTACAGGCTGCACATCTCCATGAAGGYACCTGCCCACAACGGCTCTCTGAAGCAAGACTGGCACCGAGGGCTGCGAACGCCACAGGTGAGGGAACGGACAAGACCAGCTAGAGGTGAGCACGCAGAGAGGGAACTTTTGTGAAAAGATTCCACAAGCATCACTTGTGAAAGATGACTGGTTATCCAGCAATATTGAAGTGGGTTAATTCTACAACCATTCTCTCTATTTGGAGTGGAGTTAGGACACAGACACTATGCTTRTTTTCAACTAAAAAGTTCTGCAAGAAAAAAAATGAAAAACTCAAAAAACCCAGTCCTTTGCACAACAGGGGAAATTTTCACTCCTATTGCATAACCTATGAAGTGAATTGGGATTTATCAGGCACCAAAGAGAAAACCACTGCAATGCAGCGCATCACTGGCTGAAGTACAGTGCCCATGTCCATGCAGCCTCCATGSTTGATATCATTGTGCTGCAGAAAGCCACCAACGGCCACCAAGACGAACCACCAGATTTATTTTCCGATTCCCGATGTGTTGGTTAAGTCAAATCYGATTGCTATGCAGCCAAAGGCTTTTTAATCAGTGATTTATAMTGGTCCACCCTTTTTGTAGAAATACATTGCGTGGCCTGGCTAGTAAGCTTTTAAAAAACAAAAACAAAAACCAAAAAAACAACCCACACCAAAAAACGCATCCCAAAACAATACCTATTAGATTTTTCTGGGAGGTGACTTGYACCACCAAGTATGAATCCATTTCAGGTTTAGTTTAATTTCAAGCTGAAGCAGAAATCGAGAGACAACCCTAACTATTTTGCTTTTCAGTACACAGCACTAATTTYATTTACTACATTGCTCCCAAGTATTTCCCTCCATCCCCTCTCAGAGTTAAAAAAAAAAAGAAAAAAAATCTTCTGAATTATATTCTGAAGGGACTGATGGTCTCACCCCTGAGTTACAACATGGGAAATACTTCAAGGTGTTCGTGCCATGGCTTTCCTTTTCAGGAGACAGGGTTTTTCTTTTTGTTTCTCTTTTCAATATCAGTACTGGCCTTCCTTGAAGCCCTGCTTCTTTCTTTGACTAGATAGTAGGGRTATTCCAGGTGTAATACTTTACAGCAATTTAATTTAATTTCAGTTCTTATGTCCCTGCCTCTAGGGTGCTATGTCTTCATTTCACTTCTCTATGTGTTGGTTTGATTTATTTTGCTTTTCTTTCCACTATGATTTTTTTAGCCCTTTCTCAGCCACATTCTATCTTGGCATACCCTACACCCACCTAAGGGCATACTTGTCTGGGCAGCACAGATGGACCTGGGCTCTTCCACTGTGGCCCAGCTCCCATCTGGAAGCCATATAGCCAGAGGTAATAGCAGCTACCGTATGAATTATTAAACCAAAGGCAATTTAGTCTTAACACTGAACTGGCATGTATCTTTGCAGGTAGACCCATGGACAGGGTATGCGCAGAGTTTCTTGTTCCCACAGTATGAGAACACCTCAAAACATTTCAGGCATCTACCTTTACAGCATCTCACAACAGCAAGAGGTGGAGGCAGTCCCACTGACAARGGAGAAATGCACGAGGAGGTACTGAGTGACCACATGCCCGTGTTGTTGRGAAATCTGGGGGGAGGGCTAAAACAGTCAAAATAGATGAGACCTGTATCTGCAGCTTACTCATCACTAGGCTGGATATGATCTCTCCATTGGCCAGAATACACGACAGGAAATAGCCAAAATCTTGAACCTGATCAGCGCTCAGCAAAATATGCGCAAATTGAGTCTGTCCAACCCGAATAAAGTTTACATAGTAGTACGACGAATGCAGGCATACTAGCACATCTTAATTTTTGCCACTAGTCATGTTCATTCATCACTCCTTTTTCTTGCCACCAAACATTGTCAATGTGCAGAATAACCCGATATCTTGAAATGAATGTAGAGTGAAACAAATCCTACAAGAGTTACATACTTTACATTCAACACACTAGTGCCAATTACAGGGAATTCATCTGATGTTTGTTCAAAAATTTCTGAAGTGTTTAGTTTTGACAAGAGACATTTCAAAGAGAAGTTGTGTTTTATTAAGCTGTACCCTTTAAGCACARGAATCACTGCAACTTAAAAGAAACATCATTTCCACTACAAGCACTGGACTGTAAATTGCATTTAACGCCGAATCCAAAGTGAGAAGAAACTAAAGCTAGTAAGTGATGTGTCCTTACATAAAGTAACTTTTTCCACCTTGCATTGTTTCTGTTTTAACATGACTGGAGAAATGCTGCTGTTACCTAAATTCACATCTTACACTCTGACACAATCTCTGAATGAATGCTCTCAGTTTACCTTCAATTAGCAGATACCTTCATTAACCCAACAATCTTCAAAGGTCCTCTGAATGGCAACTCTCTTCTATCGCAATACTTGGCCAGATTCCTACACAAGTTTGTACAATGGATTGTTATTCTYAGCTGGGGCTTTTGGTCCCAATTATTTAAGAATAACAATACACGCCACATGTATATACACTGCTCACCATTAAAAATTTAGTATCTCCTCCGACAGTTAGAGTTATTTGAGATACCATTTGTTTGTGCCTATGCCTGAATCAGCAAATAACTGTGGTGAGAATGCAGCATCTGTAAACAAATTCTGAAATGTTAATGGTGACCACTGTATCTGTGCAATATTATGTTGTGGTATAAATATTTAATTGGCACTTGTTGGGGATGTCTCCATTGCAGATAATAAACTCCCAAGGAACTTATAAAGGTCATCCTAAAGAAATGTCTGCAAACTCTTTAGAGTACCTTAATCCATACTACTACAAGCAATAYACTTGAACAAGAAAAAGATTTTAGTGTGTTTAAGCTGTGGTAATTTTCTCTTTCGCTTCAACTAAATAGCTGGTCTAATTTAGTAGCGGGGGTACATTGACACCCATCTGAAAGACTCCAGAAAACAATTTTGCACTAAGCTTTCCATACACCAATGTTTTATTTTAAGGTGGCTAACATACGACTCTTTGGGGCCTGATGTAATGACTTCTCATTCTGGGAAAGAAGGAGCCCGTTTCCATCTGCTAATCCAGCAGGGCCACAGGRGGCTGGACCTCAGCCCTCCTATAGATCCAAGAGTGAATCCAGAAGCAACCGATCTCACRCCTCTGGTCAGGCTGATTCCACCCGCTGTTCCACACTGACAGGGATACCAGGGAGCTTTTCCAGGGTAGCTTGATTTAAATATGACAACTCAGGTAAAAGAGGCTGAGTCTATCCAGCGTTATTCCACAATGAACAAGTTTCTGAACAGACTGTGGAGAAGGTGACCAAAGGTGTGCGTTGTAATACCATGCRTTAATTGGTGTTGCAAATTATTCAGTATTACTTTGTATACACAACTAATACCCACGGAAATAGTTCTGCATCAGATAAAGAGGTAAATCTACCTATTAAACTTACATATACAGAAATTTTGGTCTATATTCATACCCAGRTATCATATTATCAACATGTTACTGTAATTGAAACAAAGATTAGAATCACCAAGTAATATAAACAAAAATAAATCTTTAAGCAAATGCTTAGGAGAGCTCTAGTAATCTTTGCTGGTWTATTCTGACTAATGACTTCGAAGTCAGACAGCTGTGGTTCTGTATCCAACAGGCATGAAGGGGACAGTTGCTAGATTTCTAGCACATAAAACTGCAAAGGCATTAAAGAACCACAATTTGAAAGCATGTAAAAGCTTTCATGAGATTTTTTAATTCCAGATAGTAGACATTAAAAGCTGATATTATTAACCATTTATCATTATTAAAGGTCTCTTCATCCCTGATTGAGCAAGTGGCACTGACAGTTGTATGTACCTATCAAGCGACAAGCCCGTAGATCTTGCAAGGCTCCAAAGAAAAAAAACACCTCAGGATTGGCAGGAAATAATTCACAGTATTAWAAATAAATAAATAAATAAATAAAACCTTCCAAAGAGAAAACACAACTCAGAAATTTAACTCAAAACACGACCACAAAACCAGATTATTTTAGACAGGGCTTGGAAAGGCTTAGGAGAGAGCCAGAACTCACGGACCAGATTCACAACAGTAAAACATTTACTAATAGGGAGACACATTCAGGGAGGTTTTTGGTAGCATCTTTCTGCATCTTTAGGTACCTACATATATGTCTGTAACTGTGGCCCTGTTTCCAGTTTCCACAGAAGAGCAAGACSTTAAGCAGGTGCTGTAGGACAGCTGCAGGACTGAGATTATCATCTCAGTGTCATGATTTCTAGCCCCTCTCTGTGGGTCTTTACCCCTAARATTAACCTTACGTCACCTTTAGAGCCAGTCCTGTAAAGCACTGAACATAACATGTGAGATGCTCAGCATTTTCAGCYCCCAGGGGAAAATGAAGGTAATCACCCCTTCATAAAAAATAYCTTGCATCTTGCAGAGGGCGGTTCTTCATCAGTTAACTGATAACCACATTGTGAGAGACTCAGCTAAAAGCCAGCAGGATGGTCCTTTCGACCTGCTCTCCCCTGTGGAGTAGATCTAAGAATATATAATAYGCCAGCCAAGATGTGTTTTTACTATTCTCACAAAACATGTTGCCAAGCATTCACCTCTCTCCTGATACAGCAAATCCAGACAAAAGCACAATCCCTCTGGAAATGGACAAAATTAGGAATTTCCTTCAGCCTCTAACTGAAGGATCGGCTTCTTTGAACAAAATGGGGTTGTTTTCAGGGATTCGTTTTGCATCTTGTGATTCAGATTTCGTGTAATTCTGATTCAAGCCTTGTASCACAACAGGTATCCAATAGTAACTAAGCAGCGCCATTTGCACAACACATAAATATTTCATATGGTTCTTAAAGCCACAAGTGCCAAACTGGAAAATGTGTGCAAACATCGGAGAATCCCACCTCTAAGACAGTCAACGCAGCCTTGGGATTTAGGGGGTATCTTGTCAAGGAGACCCTTCTCATTCTGCAGGCTGCAGATAAAATTCATGACAACCCTACAAGTGGGATGGTGTTYAACCACACCAAATTCTAACATCTGTGTTTCAGTATAAAGCTGTTGTTTCCATGACATTTAAAATAAGAAGCTCTAAAAGGCTGCAGAGGTGTCTGCTCTACCAACATGCCTCCATTGTACACTCTTCTCATTTTGGGGGTGATAGARTTTTTGGATTAACTGCTCCTTTTTTTTTGGAATTGTCCTGAGAGATGAAAATAATATGGGAGTATCAGCCACACACTTGAAGATTCCTGGGGACCTGAAATGAAAGCTGCCACTGTCACCATCAACTCTCCAAAGAGCAACCTAATAGCATCACTTCTGTCATTCTTAACAGCTCCAAAGGACAAAATTAAGGTCAATGGTTCAAAAAAACCTGTTGGAGAAGGTGGAAGTCAGGTTGGAAAAATCAGTATAAATTGAGTTGAAAAGACTGGCATGGCTACAAAGCAAGTGTTGGTAAATATCATCTAGTGTTTGTTTATGAATAGGTTTAATACATTATGCATGCATTTGCCATGCTAGTATTACACCCTAAAATGCTACATATCTTGCAGAAAGCTTGGACATAGGACACCRAGAGGAACTGGAAGCCTATCAGAAGATTAATCATTTATATTGGATAATCTGAGATTAAGTGACTCTGGAAACAAGCTAAGCACATTGCAAATAAGATCTCAAAAGTATTTGTCCATATCATCGAAATTTCATTCAGTTCTTCAAAAGCAGCAACCTGGCTTCTGGTGATGTGTGGTTGTTAGCGAGGGAGTAAATGAGAAGAGTTGGAAAACTGGGATAAGATTTTTTTCCTTCAATTATCATTACAATAGTACTTTCCCAGAACTTGAGAAAACAGCCAAAGCACCCTCTCTCTCAGCTCAAATTCATATGCTCATCTCCCTTCCCAGAATATATGGCAAAGGCAGGAAAATAAGGAAAGACTGAGGACTTTTTTGAGATGACATATTAGCATGGGAATTGCCCTGCGGGAGGAGCATGTGAGCCTCCGCCATTTTGTGCCACCCCATCCCCTCATCCTACACCAGCACCTACAGCCCTGCACTGGGGACATCCAAGGGGACAAAAGTCCTTTTAAAATCAGTTTTCTGCTCATTCACTGGGTGCCCATGGCTCTAATTTTTAAGGATGTAGTAAACTGCTCCATATTGGCTGTTCTGCTGCCCTTGTGATTTGGTAAGGCATGTCCATGTCCCCCTCAATCTTCTTCCCTCCAAACTGAGGGACTCCAGCCCGGACCCTCAACTGGTGCTGTGTCTGGAGGCACATTACTTATAAAAATAAATTTGTCGTCTTCAAGCAATTATTGACAATCTCAAAAATATGCACATTAATAATTCATCTAATCTATTTAGGTTGACATCTACCACCCACTTCTCTGGTACATAAAGACTTGATTGTCTCTTGGATTTCAGATCATCAGGAAAGGGCTTTAGGAAAGAATAGCTCTTCCTTCCCTCTCTCCCACAATAGAGGCTGATTGAGAAAGAGCTAGCAAGAATAAAAAACATGTCTAGCACAAATCTTCTGGATTTTCTGGTAAGGACCTGGGTGTCATGAAGGGCCTTTTTCCCCTTACGATATTGTTTGTTTGTAGGGTCCTGGATCCAAGTGCTGGTCTTTGTAAAAAATGGAAATTTTTCTACAAATTCTGTTGTCTTCAATACAAACTTCGACAAAGATATTGTGGCATATAATGTGTTCCAATTAGGTTATTTTTTAAAATTAAACTTAGGAATATTTTTTGAAGGTGAGTATTAAAATAATTCAATATATTTTACAATTTACGTGATTCTTATTATTCTCACGTTTTCCAACATGATAGTAGTAGCATCCTACACTATTTTATTACTGACATGCCTTAATGTATGATTTTTGTACAAGTATCAAACCTACCCTTCATTACATCTCAAAGTAGACACTTCACTCTAGATAAAGGGTACTGTGATTTGATCAATGGAGATAATAATGATTTTCAAAATACACGAAGGAAGATACAACATGAAAGATGAGTTGAAATATTGAACCTCTATTCACTCATAGAAAAGTGTTGCAAAATTAATAAATGGGATATAAAAAAAATGGGAAAACAGAAGCAATTTCAAATCAAAAATTAAAATCCCACATTTTAGTCAGTGCAGGTCCTGTTACTCTGTTGGAAGGGAGCAGCTGTGGACACTCACACACCATCCATGGAGGGGAAGAGGCAAGAGCCCTCTGGGACACTGCACGAGTTTGAGCCACAGCACCCCCCAGCCCAGGGCATCCCGCTCAGCTGCTTCTGCCCAGGACGTGTCTGAAAGCACAGCCAAGTTCTCAGCGCTGAAACACCGGCCGGTGTAAGCCTTGCCTCACCTCGGCTCTTCACAACAGGCAGCACAACCGATCGTAGCTACCCAAGATAAAATAAAAGGCAAACTAACAATGCAGCATATTCCAAAGTTACTGGCAGTTCTGAAAAGAGTCGTGCAGCAGCAAAGGAAGTTTCGCCCATTCCCTCTTCTGCTATAATAAYGCACCCCTTGCAAGCATTGCCGAGAGCATCGCGGGAGGTCATCAGACTGGAACTTGTTACAAATGCTGCAAATGGAGCAACACCAAACACGTTGTACCAGCGAAAAAAGTGARCAAGAACATTTCACTTGGTGATGAGGTAAAACAAGCCATTTATCTAGTGCTTGCAGGATCCTGAACTGGAAAATAAAACYGAATGCTCATTTTGGTTCTCTCCCCTCTAGCTAGATACTGTGGAAAATGGAGGAAAACTGCAAGGAGGAGAATGAATTTTAGAAGATGTTACCTGCTCTGTAGGAAATGTAATATCAATAATTATTGAGCTATTGATAAACAGAAGTCACCCCAATGATGAAAAATTAGATGAAGCTTTGCATGTTGTACACATTTGGTCAAATGGGAGTACTCAGTCTGACGATACTAAGGGAATAAAGCGAGAGTCAGGATAAACGTGCTTCCTGCCCATGTGCCTTGGATCCACGCTGCTGCTGCGGGACAGAAGCAGGACATGAACTGGACTCCCCTGTTACCATAAGGACAACCTTCTGGTCAGAAGATTACCTAATGCAYTTAGTATATTCACTGAGATATTAAGGCATACTTAAAATTCCTGTTTGCAGTCCACAGTACTACAGCATTGTTCTTTCTTCCACGTGGCCCTGAATTGCACTGTAAATTATGGTCATCCCTTCCCTCTGCTACCGAAATTAATTATCTGATAAATAGAGTTAATACACATGGCTGCTCTGTAACAATCTGTTCGATGGAATTTGTGTTTGGGGCACCGCAGACAGCCTTGCCAAGACACAGACGCTATAAACATTTTGATTATATGACTGGATGACTCACGGCGAAGCAATCCCTTCGTGTTCGTTACGAGCTGAAGGGCTCTCCGGCGCTCGTGCTGGGGCTATGGACGGACWACTTCTCATCTCCAAAGCAAGAAGCAAACTAACAGTTCAGCTCTAAATGTAAACACCAGCTCCAATGGCCAAAATATTGCCTTCCAACATCAATACAGCTAAACACGTCAGAAAGAAATGTACGTGTACATCAGAGCACAGCCACTTTCGCTTGGCAGTGGCCTGGCACACAAGCAGTTGCTTCCATGAGCTCCAGATGCTTTAGACGGGAGGAGACAGAAAGAAGAGTTAGCCTAATATCACACTGAAAAAGGGATGGGGTTTTTCCCCTCTAAATTAGTATGTGAGGAAAAAGCAACATCAATCARTAAGAGAGGCAGTAGCCCAAAATAAAGTCTCTGAACTCTCATGAGTTTCTTCAGCATCTCAAATTATGCCAACTAATTAATGCTGAAAACAGCCTCTGGTGGGCTCTTCCCATTTCAAAAAGGAAATGAGAAGCAAAAAGGTAAAATGAGTAATAGGATTCAATGCTAGAGACAGACCAAATTCAAGTAGTAGCAAGAAAAGACTATCCCATGATGAATTCACTGCTAACTCAACAAAAAAAGACACTTTTTTYCTCTCTCTCAGTTTAACCTTTGCTGTGTCTGCGATGGTCTGTGTAAACAGAGATATCCACAACAAAGCACGASTTTGAGTGGAGGAAACAAAAGAACCTTGCAATTGCCAGTTCATGCAGCCAGACCCAAAATCCTAAAACTACAGCTTGTTCCTTCACCATGGCCAGGGAACTGAGCTGTGCCCTGTCTCACAAAATTTCCCAACACAAATTTTTACCCATTTAAATGACTGTTCCCGCTCTGCTCCTTCCCTGAGCAATCACCCCCACCTGTTACAACCTGAAGTCTTTCTTTGGGAAGCTGAAAATGCAAATGCACCCCCAAAGTRGCAAACCCAAGACGAAGAATAAGTGAAAATGCCACCCAAGCACTAACCACGCTGCACGCTCTGAAGTCCAGGCACATAGYCGCGTCGCCTGATGACGACTGACACTTGACAGCCGGACAGATCCCTTATCTGCRAGGAGGAAATGAACAGTGCCCTCAATAACTTCAAGTGTCTCTTTCAGTAGATGACAGTGACAATTTAGCAGTTTGTTATGGCAAACCTATCAGCATTTAATTGCATTTAGACAGCCAAATTGGAAGAGCAGTTCCTTCSTTACTGCACTGACCAACGTTTCTTAAAGAACACAGCTAATAACTCGCTGTTCATGTGCAAACAGTTTTTGCTTCAAAAAATTGGAAAGAAGTAAAGCCTCTCCTGAAGCAGCTAGGGCTGTGGTTTTACCTGCAGATCTAATGGAGCTAGGATATAACAAAATGCAGAGACAAGAGATTGCAGTTCGTTATGTAAAAGAAATAAAATTGTGTCAAGATGCTCAATCCCCAAACTCTGGAATAGAAAAGCTCAGCAACCTATACAAATCAGAGACTGTTTGATTCAAAAATAATCACATAAGCCAAAAGTTAGCTATTAATGATTAATTTCAGTCAGTAGGCTAAGTTACAGTCACCCTTCAGAAGTTCAAATTAAAGAAGCTGAAGGATACAAGTGTGAGAGAGCTCCACATTTGGAGGATGTAGGACCACTGGAGATGTGAAATTGCTCTTACTGCAAAACAGTCAGGAGCCTSACTGACATTTCTGCCATCCCCAGACCCATGGGCGATGTGCAATACCTCCTGCATCTCAMACTTTTGACCTTTTGTCATAGATCAAAGACATTCAAGATGTTTTGTTATGAATGAAAAGAAAACTACTTTATAAAAATGAGCCACTGGCTTTCAGTGTCACTCCATTGCATGAATCAGGTTGCTTCAATTACACGATGCAACACAAGTCTGGATAAAYGTGTTTTTATCCAAAATGCAGCATCTGAATAGGGAACATTATGGGCCTTTGGAACATCAGCAACGTCGACAGGCTCCTGCACCCAGCGCAGCCTGGAGCTCAGAAGGATGGCCCATCCCAGCTGTGCCCTGCCGCAGGTGCCACTCCTTGGGAAACACTAAAACATCATTTAAGTCTGCAAATCATGAAGGTTCAGAGACTGTTACAAATTCAAGATCCCAAGATGACCTTGGGATTTCAATGAAACAGAAATTCAGCAGGATTCTCCTGCAGAAACAGTAGCAAATCTGCAGTTTTAGAGTAGACTCAAAGATTCTCCAAACTCAAAAGAGTCAGTTTCTTTATTAGTTGAAGAAAACATACAACAACAATATATGGTWCTATGTTTTGAATTAAAAAAAAAGTCCTATACTAGAAACCTTCTATTGTTTCCTATGAAGTTGGGGGGCGGGGGGAAATTATGTACATCAGGCTTTTGGGAGCACTGAAAGGCTGCCTACAGTTGAAGTGATTGACATGAAATTTTGTGTTATTACTTTTCTCCTCCAGTTGTATGGTAGAGGGCAAATGCCATGATGCCACCTGCATAATGCGGACACACGTAACATGTTACAGTGAATCAAAAGCATTAAAAGAAGCCTTTTTTCAGGGTCAAATGTATTTGAGTATCTAATGTAGAACAGAAGAATGTAAACAGGCATGAACTGCTAGATTTTTGAAGGACTTTTCATTCAGTTCTCTTAGCATTGTGGGCATCAATGACAGAACATTAAAAAAATAGAACAAAGGAAAAATAGTTAAACAAGAAAGACGGCTTCAAGGGGATGATATGCTTCAGGCTCAGTTGTAAAATATATCACTGTTGGCAGATCAATATTACCAATTTCTATCTGCACTCCCATCTCTGGACAAAGGAAACTCTTCTAACAGTTACCCTTGCAAGAAATTCAAAGATAGGACTCTGCTAACACGCAATAGTGGTTAATTACACAACRGGTTACACCCAGTACTCACTAAGGCCTCCCCCAAAAAGGCAATGGGAGAATGACTGCACAAGGATTCTCAGMATTTCAGTACTTATTTGATAGTCGAGATGATATGCTACGTAATGCCACCATTCAAATACAAACCTAGTCATTCCCCTTTTGTCCAAAACCCCCCATATTCTTGCACTGTGTTTTTCATTTGGTGGGGGAGAAAACAGACTCCCCAGCCTGAACAGTCATGATTCCTCATGACTATAGTTCTGAGAAATTCACTCTTAATTTGAAGACGTTTGGGCATGTAGAACTGTTAAAATAGATATTCATAACCTCAGAACTGATAACATATAGACCCAAATATCTTTACCACTCTAAGTTGAATTAAAAATGTTATGGGTAATTTATAATTAGATAAATATTCAAGTTATTATAAAATGATAGCCATAAAGCTCAAACCTTAGACATTGACCTTATACATCGGACAAGAGCTGTCTGGCAATTTATGAAGCAGATTTTTCAGATACATGTTTCTGCATTATGCCTGCATCTGAAACTAGTGCCAAGCAGCCATGTGCAACAAAATTGAGTTCTGAGCTCTTTCCAAGAAAAACACACACAACTAGACTACAAAAGCAAATACAAAATGTTGGAGTTCAACTGGTGCTCGAGAAATACCAGGYCTTTGTCCCTAAACAACGTATCTGTTGCATCCCCCTCCTTTTTGGAAGCTCATAGGGAAATACCATATGTCAAGCAGGATTTATTACAGACTCTATATATATGATTAAACTCCTTCTCAGCTTCAGGCAAGGCAAAATTAATTTGACTTTAAAACAAAATGAATGTTAGTCTAATATGTGCATGTTTTCCACTCTTTCCTTAGAAAGCAGACCCTGTATTTTGCAAGCAGTTGAGATTCCTTCTGAAATCAATAGSCATTTTGACTGATTAATCACTAAGTATTTATTGCTTAGTGAACAAATTATGATATATTATCTAAAAGAAATGGAGCAAGTGGTGTCTGTAGAGATGTGTCTGATGACCAAACAATGAAGATGAGACTTACATTCCTGCAAAAGGATACCTATTGCTTTAAGTGGTGTTATTTGCATAGGAATACAARCAGAAGAAAATAATCTGTTTTCATTTGATAATTTTTAATTTTGGCSGTTTTTTAAGGGTAGTCAAACTTACTGTTTCAGCTCAAGAAGACACATCTGTATTCAGATTTGGGGTAAGCAGTGCTCAGAAATAGAAATGCTTGAAAAAACCTGGCAAGAATGACCAGTACTTAATCACTTTGAACTCAAGGAACTAGCTTACTGGATTTTTGTACTGCATTGATCATGTATCCCTAATTACAACCTTGATTTAAAACTTYGTTTCTTGGTTATATGAGTTAGCAGTTAATTATTATTTAAATGTTAATTATCCTTAGCCTATACACATTTACTGAAGTCTTCAGGCTCTTTTCCTGTGGATCTAAAGAAACTATTTCTTCTGTTTTAGCCATACTTTGCCATGCATTTAAGATGAGAAACTCCAAGTGGGTGCTCAGACCTCCATACCCTGCAAAGAGGCGACCCATCTCCCCAGGAAAGGCGAGGAGAAGGAGCTGGGTCCCGCTGAGGGTGCTGGAAGGCTGGCCYCGCCGCGGCAGCGATAAGCCCAAGGATGTTTTGCAGCATTAAAAAAGGGGAAAACATGAAACGCAGAGCAAAATGCGGCAACAGCAGCTAAGGACCCGAGCTGGTATCTCTGCCTGGCACTATGCTGTGCTCTGTGCTGATATTGGCCTGCTTGGAGCTAAGCTGCAGATCTGCTCATAACGCTGCATTACACAGAATGGATATTACCCCTTGGTACTATCACATTACAAATAAACAAGAACAGAAGAGCAGCACATGGGTTTTGCTCTGGTTTCAATCTGTTTGAAGCTGACTGAAGTCCAGTGGGGTATTACAGAAGAATCCCAACTACCCCAAATCCTAACTAGCCCAGTTGATCATGTCAGGACATGTATTCATTTATTTTTAAGTAGACCTGAGAAAAAYTTGAAACACCTGCAGTCATCCTTATTACAGTAATTTTTCTAACAACAAATAATTTTAATGACAAAAATTATATAATAGTCTTAACTGTAACAGAACACTTTTCACGTGTAAAACTATAAGGGAATGAAATGTTCTCTACAACATTAATGGGCTTTCTTGGACAAGTTATGTTTCAATGAAATATTAATTCTTGATCATTTGTCATGTGTTAATTAGCAGAATAAGCTGTAGGAAGTCTAGATTACCATGCAAATGTTAATTAGGTCATAATTTATGTTAAGAATTTCTAAGTATAGGAGCACCAGAATCTCATTTAGCAGCAGCTGAACTTTAGAAAAAAATTGCATTTGCAACAGCTATTTTTCCATTTCAATTTGATAGCTATTATATTTTAATAAATACCAAAGAATCTGTATTTAATTGTCCAAAATCTCTTCTCCCCTTTCTACCCAGAGTCACACCTCAGCTAAAAGTTTGTCTCTAGCCAGGTACGATGAGAAGTTGGGAGCAGATGGTGAAGTCGCTTTCCAATGCAACAACTCACAGGTGCCATAGGAGGCCTGGGGAAGAGCTAATGGCTTTAATTTATATCTGAGCCAAAATACACAGCCCTGCAAAGGCAGGGATGCTGGCTCAGCGGGGTGGTGTTGGAGCTCACCCCACATACAGTCAACAGCAGCAGCAACACTCCTAGAGCCACCTCTTGTTTTGGAAGAAGTGACTCACTGTGGCACTTTCCCAGCGAGAGGGAGAAGGCAGCTGAGAAACAGGGGAATCCTTTTCAGCATCTGTCCCACTGCTSCCCTCAGGAATGGGGACATGGGGGAAAAAAAATTACAGGATGCTGGTTTCCAAATCTGTGAGGCAAGAGCATCCTCCAAGCTCCTCCTCAGAGGGCTTCACATTTTTTGCTGTTGACAGGCATGGTTCCTGGCAGTGCTTTTTGTCARCTGATGAAGAAGCAGGACCTGCATCTAGCCCAAGGCACACGTGGCAATACAGGCAGCATTCAGRCCTGCTGTTGCTTACTGGCCCATTACCTGAAAATACCCATATACTGCAGCCAGTTTGAGGCAGCGGAGAAGCTGGCTCTGCTTCGGTATTTTATGTGGAACAACTACTGAAATAAACAGCTGCAATGACACACTGTAGTGGGATGAAGATAAATTTATTTTGCTATTTCCACACTCCCACAACTTTTACACCTCCCCACACAAATCTGCCCAAGCTGCTTCCACTTTGTTGGTATTATCAAAGGAAGAAAAATAGCACTGGGGCTCTGGAGGGAATACTGGCACTGACTCCCCCTGCTTCAATTTGAAGGTCAACATTAATTGTTATTTTCATTTGTTGAACTGCATTTCAATTGATTTTTTTTTCAGTTGTTTTTGGTTTTTAAAAAAGGGGGAAAAAATTAAATTAAACAAGAGTTAACAGAACAGATGCAATTCTACTTCAAGTCATAACAGTCAGCTGTACCTTCTCTAAGATATTTCTAAAGTAAACAATGTCAGGTTGGAAAAAAAAACCTGACAGTTCAGCCATAATGTCAGACAATTTGGGAGCTAGACAAATAATAGCTTAGAAAAAAATTAGTAGAGAAGGAATATAGTTAAATCATACTAAAAAAGGGTAAAACTTAAGATCCCTACCCTAAAAAAGGCAAAGTGGGAATAACAGGACAGAGACAGACACCAGCAAAAGGACCAAAGGGAATCAAGGGCACTAAACCCATTTAAACACTTCATTTCCAGCAGTAACAAATAAAGGGGAGGGACACAGGAAAGCATAAAAAATAGCAGATGACATGGAAAGACCAAGCAGTTATTTACCATTCTTCACAATGCAAAACTGGTGAAAAGCATTAAAAGACATCATATATCAAACTGTTTTAGATGGTTAATCTTTGAAGTGGTATAATTACTATATGGCACACTTCTTGGTATTTTACTCCAGTAAATCTATGTACTTTTATGCACAGTAATTACTTAGTTCTAGGTCGCTACACAGGCTTGAGCTATGCTACCAAGAGGTGTAGAAAAGCTAGAGAGGGGAAGGCAGGACCCCATACATACCCCAGTGCTGCAAAGGAAATCATTTGTTGTGTGGCCTCTGAGTCCAACACCAGGTCCCTGACCCACAATACTGGCCGGCAGCAAGGTCTGAACCCCAGAACCTGCCAGACCTAAGTCACTTTGCCTGTTTAATAAGCAGTCCTCAGAGAATAAGGATTACTTTGTGAGCACGCTCTATGTATAAACTAGTAGCTGAGCTACTGAAGTAGTGAGCAGCCATGGACATTTAAAAATCTTAGCTTCTCCTTTTCGGAGAGTTGTGTTTAATAATTATTACTGATGGTATTAGGTGTACTATTGACTGGAGCAATTTAAATCCCTCAACTCAGAGGGAATTCCCTGTTCCACATTTATTTCCTTAAAAACAGAACACAGTTATTAATAACTATTATTTCAGTGGAGATGAGCACATTATCTTGCCGTCTTTTTGGAATATCACATTTAAATCACTATGTATACTATGACAGTGTTGATCTCACAGCACCTCAAGCCAAAATAGCTTTCTTTCACATCGCCTATACATTTTTCAGGGCAGAGTTGCAATCGATATAAGCAAAGGAGTCTGAGGAACCCAAGAGGAACAAGAACAGTTTTTGTGGAATTGATGTCGCCATGCATCTATTAGCCCCACTCAGTAATTAGGAAATTAAAAGTGTCTGATTGCTCCCCTCTAATGAAGGTCACCCTTAGGCCCTAACGTTGGGTTTAGATGCTAATTAAGTGTTTGCTGACTGCTGCCAGGGCAGGGGCTACAAACACCACCAGAAATCCTGTTCTAAGTCTCTGACTTACTATAAACAAATGCATGCACTTCTCTATAAGGGATATTTTCAAGAGTACCTAAGCCTCAGGTTTATCACCACAGTTTGTAAGGCAATAGCCTGGCTATACACATATACTTCACTTTAATAACATCTTCCTTCTTTCAGAGCAGCACAGTTCAGTTCAGATTAATAAATCAGGGGCACTCCATRTTATGCGTACCCACATGCATAAGTGATTCAATCAATATTAAGTTTTAGCTACACCTTTTAATAATTGTTGTTGATAATTGTTAGTTCATTAACAAAATCTGAGAAACGCGAAGCACAAATACATGTGTGTAATTAAGATAATCTTTGAGAAACTTTAAAATATTGAATTTTGGTCTTATAAGCACCTAAACTGATATAATGGCTTAAAACTAGTCTACACTGAAGACCTGAGCGCAAAAGGTAGATTTGCAATCCACACATGCCTGATGCTGGAGCAACACAAACTAGCCCAGCTAGGGAAGCAGGGTGCCAAATGAACACAGCAATCAGTTCGAGCTAATATGTCCTGATGCAGCTATGTTGGCTCTGGAGCTAATACAGGCTCCAACTAGAACATCTCTGTTTTCCTTTGCATTGTGTGGATATGCCTAGAATCTTCTTTTTATGAGAGGGGGATATTCAGAGGACTAAGACCCATTGAAATGAAATCCTTATGCAACTGGATCTTCTAAACTAGATGCCTGAAAACTCATGGCTGAAAATCACAGTAAGTACAAACCCGCATTTGAGTAACTAAACCAGTATGTCACAAGAGGTGCCTTTGTAGATCAGACACGGTCGCTTGAGTTTAAGAATAATTTATCTGTTATCCTAAGTACAGATCTTTGAAGATAGATTATCTAAAGAAAGTCTTTCTTTCTACAGTTATAGAGAAGTTATTATAGAATATCAGACCAATTGCTACATCTAATCCAGTATCCCAACAGCAGCTAACACTAAAGTGGTTTGGTACTGTGAAAGAGTACATAAAGTGTACATAAATGTGAATGAACAACATGAAAACCTGCACAATGTGAGATACACATGAAAGCATGTACAACACAATAAACAGGCAATAAATATACTGGGAATAGACCAAAAAGGCTATTTAAAAAAAAMCCCAAAACACACCAAAACAAAACAAGTAGTTTACAATTGATGCAATAACGAAGGGAATACYGGGACAGAGGGAAGACGAGGTACTGGCTGAGGACAGTCTTTGCCTCATCATTTCAGACAGACACTAGCACAGTACAACAAAACTTATGAAGAACAGACAAAYGAAGGTGGAAATAATCAGGGCATGAGACAAGAGCTTTAACAAGACTTCTGGCTGCGCATATGAACTTGAACAACTGCATCTTAGATGGTTCATGCATCATGATTCAGAGGTGACCAGGATGACACAAGCTGAGGAGCTGAAGACGACACTCATGTTACAGACAGGATGGAATTATTCACAGTGGACCATACTGAAAACTGAGATTTGACACCATGATGAGTCCTGCTTTAGCTATGATAGGAGAAGAATTTTGTTCTAGCTATATTGCATCAGACTTAAAAGCCAGATGTCACGGACATCAGGGAGATAAGAGCAGGTTTTAGTACAGGCATGACGAGGATTTGTGCCAGAGACATGAAATTAAGAGGTGAATAGCAAACTTATACCATTAAAATGAGGGTTATAGGCAAAAAACTGTATCTGAATATATCTACAGATGTTTTTATTAATCATGTAAATCTCCAACCAATTTTTTGAATCCCAGCATATTGTTGATTTGTGATTCGAATAACATATTGCAAAGTGGTTCTATAGCTTTGGCCTCGTCTTATCTAAGATTGGTGCATCTTTCTTCCCTTTTGACTACCCAAACACTCTTTGTCACCTGCAGACCTAGTTACGTAGCTCACTCTTGTGGCCCTGAACAAGAGCTGTCATGACAAGTTTTCTACCTCAATGGAAGAGATTTATTTTGCACTGGTTAAGGTCAAGTGTCTTGATTAACCATTTAGTCCTTTCTCTGATGGATCACTTAGCTGATCTGAAATCCTTCACATGAGCCATCAATGAATCTCATTTTGTAAGAGGATCTGAAGGTGCTTTTACATATAACCCTGTTATATGTAAACCCTGAAGACAGTTATCTACTGCCCCAAGTCTTTTGGGCAATGCTTATAAAATACCATTGAATCAGTGTGGTCTTCCTTGGTGCCTATGTTCTGCTGATGGAGTAACACTACGATGAAAACTCAACTGAGAGCCAACTGCCTGTTTTGGAAAGATCTCCTCTTTCTCTATGAGAGTAGCAACTTCTTCCATCACCTTTTTCTTGCCAGTTTTGCAGTCTGAGTTCCAATGTTTGCACCACCTCATCATTCAATGRGCTTTTGGAAACACTGCTGCCCTCATGGTTTAGCTTGTTCTCCCGCACACGTCCCTGCAGCCGATCTCAGCTGATTGAATCTGCCTTGTTCTGGGTGGCCAMGCTACGAGAGCCTGGGCTGATCTGACATCACTGCCAGATGTAAAGCGCACCCTTAGCATACCTGCCCCSATGTCTGGTGTGTTGTATTTTCATACTGAAGGTAAAGGCTCTGAGCCCTACAACCTAGAAACAGAAAAAACTCCAAGAAACACTAATAATTCTATACTAAAAAAATACAGAAGAAAATTACACAAAGGATGGTCAAACCCACTCATGGTGGTGTCAAAATCTCAAGAAATTTAAAGGTGACAATATTTCACTTCAAAAACTTCAAGTAAATTGAAATACCTGAGTAATTGGATTTTTTATTTGAATTTTCCATAAGTGTTTTCAGGTACACGTTTTTCTTCAAATGGAATTCTAACAAGAACAAACATAGTCACAAGCAAGCCTGAGCTGATTTAAAAAAAACATACTTTCACTAGCAGGTGATTTACTACAGGAGAATGGTTGTYAGATCCAGCAGTAAAAGCAAATTAATTGAACCAAAAATACTTTAGGAAGAAGCAATCTGAGTTATCAGGCACTAGTAATCAAAAAAGATTAACACAGTGATATTCATGACCTCTGCCCATAAATAATCATCAAGAAAACTTTTCTCTCYTCAGAAAATGACCAATTCATGGCAGTCTTGAAAATTGTAATTAGTATTAATTTAGCTGACTGTACACTTAGATAAGATGTACATAAAATGGTTTCAGACTTTAGGGGAAACAGACAGCTACATACACCAATTACCAAATTTTTAAAAGACCTGGAGATAAGTAATTAATTAGAGGAACCCAGGCAATGAAGGGATTCCAGCTAAAGAAATTGGTGGCTCTACAGACAGGATCCAAGCAATCRTCTGAAAGATAATGTGGGATGGCAGGAGAGGAGCAGACCCTCTCCTCTGCAACACTCCGCTTGCCAGCTCCACCAGCAGCAGGGAGCAGCTCAGCCTAATTGAATTAAGCACAGTGACTATAGCTAATTGGGACTTCTTCTTGAGGAAATCTTTTTGTCATCTGATAGCACATATTTTGTACAGCTGAAACTTTTTGAGGAGGAGAGCCGCTTGGCAGTCATTTTGATGGGAAAGAGTTGCTCAGGAACAAGGCAGTTTTTGGTCAAAGGCACAGACAGCCCAGCCCAGCCTTGTCAGGGCACTTTCCTGGACCACGAGTAGCAAACGAGAACTCTTAACCCCCATAACTCAGGCCAGGACATAACKGTGCATTTCCCATGCTCAACTTCACCGCACCACCACAACCCAACTTAGAGGCCCTTCAACAATAGATGGATCTTTATTTTGTTCCATTCTCCATCAAAACCTCTGAAAGACTTGTTTCATCTCACTTTGAAGTAGATATTTTTAATGAACTGTTTACCCGCCAAGTCTAATTGTGAAGCATAACTACTGTAACTTGAAAAAATCGCTCAGAACTGCTATATAGATGGGAAATGACTACAAGCCAAAAGTTGCAAAGGTGAGCAAATGAAAAAGTTCTTTGAAAAAGGGCTCCTGATGGCAGTGAATCTGTAATTCCTCCTTCTTTATAATGCATGTCCTTGTTCATGATGAAATTGCTTAGCGTTTACCAGTCAAAACCAGTTTTGCTTTCTATTCAAATGGCCAAAGACCTGTCTGGGCTGCAATTATGAACTGGTGTCATAATGACACGAAAATGTAATGTTACAGTTGTAACAAAAGCAAATCTAAGGGATTGCAGGGTTTTAATATTTCAATAAGGTTAAAGCAGGAGTGTTAAATTATTTAAGCTCTGGAATAAGATATAAGCACTAGAGCAATATTGCATCCATACTCATGTATCTTTTCATGTGCAGAGGTGATATCTATGTGATAAATTGCAGGAGTGTGAGGTAAATTAATTTACTATGCACTTTGATCACAATACCCTCTCTTCCTAGCCTACTAATCCATTTCCCAGCAGACTTGCTCTAACATCCCAAATCACGGAACACTTTCATTGCTGCCATTAAGAACAATATTTCATAGTCTACCTCTTTTTCTCCTCATAGGCGTGGAAGTTTCCCTCCTTGAAAAAATAATAAATATAAATTAAGTTACAGAAAAGYATACTGATGAAACCTTTATATCCTCCACTCCTCCATATTATATAACTATATAAGAGACTTAAAAAGTGAAAACATCTTCAAATACTGACAGCTGGGTGAGATGCTCTGATGTCTGCATGTTTCTGGTGGCAGGGGAGAAATGAATAAAGAACAGATGTATAGCTCTCTCCAATGATTTAATATTGCCAATAAAGAAATAATACATATCTATATATAATTCCTGGAAAAGCACTAATAGTTAAACCTAATCTACAAGTGTGTCACAATTTGACATTTTAAGGCTATAGACTATTATGCGATAAAAATGCTAATGAACATATCTATCACTGCCAGAAGAAGTGTGATGAAACCAAAACGTTTGGCAAGCTTGTTGTAGAGAAAACCGTTACTACCTCAAATCCCCACTCACTGCTAACTACCAGATCTTTATACCCCACCTCAAAGGGCAGYCCCGGTCCCTCCCCAGGGAGGTCCCGAGCATCCCCTCGCCGCTGGGCTCCCAGCGTATCACACTCGYGACTGGGGGCTCCCGGAGGGAGGATATTCACCCCTCTGCCCACCAGGCTGGCAAACGGCTGTAAATCCAAATTATGGTCTGTCACAAAGCTGAACAAGCTATAAACTCTCGGGTGTTATTTACCAGAAGATCACCAAGTGGATTGATTTTATGGATTTGAAGCTTCTGAATCTTACCATATACACAGAAGCATATAGTGCCTGAAACCCTCATGAAAGAAATCCATATGAATGTAGGGAATGTAAAGCAGGAAAATCCATATGAATGTAGGGAATGTAAAGCGGGAAATAAGTTGGCTTACAGTAAAGGTATGGATGTGTATACATAAAAGTACTACCTTCCACCAATTTACCATGGCTTTGTTTACAGCATGAATTGCACTTACCCAAATATTAAATATTGACAGAAACAGTCATAGCAAACTTAATGACACTTTGGGCATTTTCTGCACTTAAGTCGATATATGTACTTTAGAATTTGTTACAGGAATCATAATTTAAAATGTAATAAGAAAAATGTTTCTAGAGAAGAAGAAAGGCAGGGCAATTGATATTGTTCCCAGGTTTCATACATTTATCCTTTATGATTTGAAGTACTTCATTTAGAAAACACAATCCTTGTAAGCACTGAGGTCTGCCTAACTGTGGCCACCAGAGCATAGAAGGTAAAAGTTAAAAAAAAAAGTAAGAAGAGGGTATCTTCTTTTTTTGGGGTGGGGGTAGGCAGATAAAACAAATAAYGAAAAAGCAGGGAACTTGATAAGCATTTCCAATCCATGGAACGATGTTTCTGAAGATTTTCACTGACAGGAAATAAAAAAAAAAGCCAATCACAGGTGCATAAAAACCAAAGAGAACGCCGGAAGCCCTGTGCCTGCGGTGGCACCTTTTCTCCCCCCAGGTCAGCTGGGGCTTTGCCTTGYGGCGGCAGGAGACGTGCAAGGTCCGCTCCCAGGCCCGCAGCTCCCCAGCACCGCTTCAAGCCTGACAGTGCCRTCCCCTGAGGACAGGCAGAGCTAGACTGGCCTGGGGGGTGCGTGGACAAGAAACACACAAAATTAGTGTGTGCTGAGTTTGCTGCATTGCAGCGACATTGCTGCTGCTGCCCTGGCCAGGGCAGCTATTGACATTTCTTGCTTCTGCAGCTGCAAACTGATGTCTTTACTGCTATTAGGGGAGCTGCAGAAATTCTCTCTGTGGGGGAAAAAAAAAAAAAAAAAGTCTGAAGRAGGCAGCAACATTCATTTYCCCTGGGCAATGCAACGTAGGGATTTTCTGCTGCCCCTTACAATGCTGTTCCTGCTGCTACTTTGGCCTGTGACAAGCCATGGTCCTGGGGGAACCATCTCGTTCCAGWCTGGCACTTGTACAATGAGGAAAGGTGCTCTCAGCAATACCAACACTCAAAACATTTCAGTCTTCATCAAGACCCAGCAGAAATACAGCCAAACCCCAAACCCTTGCAGCTATTTGAATAACTGACTGCAAGACCTGGTCAGCTGATGGGAAACATCTAGCACTTAGTTATCCGTGAGAGTGACTGAGACCTTGCTGCTTTGAACGCCCCCACTCTGGACTGTTTTGAGAAGACAAGAAATAAGGGAAGAGCAAAAGACTGTTCTCTGAAGAAAGTGAATGCAGAATCCAGCTCTGTACACTAAAAATGGGTCTCTGCACTCCAAGATGAGGTAACGTATAGAGGCTTGTATGCAAATATGCCTGAACCACTGAGCAGAGAAAGGTTAGACATGTCTGGCCATATSCATATCCACACATTCTCATTTTGGGAGATGGTACATTGCCATCTTCCTCATCCTCCTCAAGGAGAAATGAAAAGAAATACRTAAAAGAATAGCAGCCATAAATAAGGAGGCTTTGCAGCAGAACAAAATTAAGCCTCCTTTTCTTATAGTGTCTTTCCAAAACTTCCCACTACAGAAGAGGGAGATGCTTCAGACAAAAGAGGGTGTCCAAAACTGGGTGAATTATTTGCTGAGAAATAGTTACATTACAGATATCAAAGTATTCAAAGCACCAGAGCAAGGTGGAAAATCTTCATCCTTTTCCTGTTACAAGAGGTGGGCTTTTGTTCTTTTGACATTTAGATGACAGGGTAAAAGCAATGAGAAAAGAGATAGGCAGAGAATGATATAATCCAGCATAAAAACTCATGGGTTTATGTTAAAAATAAAAAAAAATTAGCACCTTTGCCTCATGGCTTAGCATCCTGAAAATATTAAGCAGCTTTTTTTATGGGATGGCACCATTATCTTCTGCAGATACAATTCACGGGATGTTTCTCAAAGCTACATCACAAATAAAGTACTTGTTCATTCACAATATCCGGTAGCTGCCTCCATAATTTATGGGTACCATCCTATGTAAATCATTGAAAAAAAATTACAGATCTCAGGGGCTGTTTGTTGTTTAATCTCAGTTTGTCGGGATTCAAAAAGAATGATGCGAAAATACAAAGAAAGTCATCCATAATGGTAAAAAAAGATTCTTAGACATTCTTAGTTGTTTTCTGAGAAACATAAATAATCAGCTCTTTGTCAGCTATGAAATGAATCTGCATTTTCTATTCCACATGAAGTGCCATCAAAGCCAATCCTAACTGTTTTACACCCCATTCTATTTCTGCTTGCAGAAAGTTGGGGCTCTGCAAGATTTGACAGCTACAGCTCGTCCACTGAGCTACATAACAACATGAAAAGACATCACGCAGAACTAGGCTGGTACTTTTACAAAAATCACAAGGCTTTGGAAAGAGATTTGTGCTTTGGCTGCTGAAACACAATCCTTGGTCTTTATGCTGTGCTGCTGCCAGGCYGTGCTGTCAGCTCCCTGGGTGCTGAAGGAGCAGCTCACTGCTTGAATCAGACTTTCTCCCCAGGAAAGGGAAAATTCGGACAAACTCAACAGCCCAGAGAAAGACTGAGATTCAAGTCCTTCATCTGAAKCAGCTTCCAGGGAAATGCCCAAACCACCACACCACTGATCATACTGTTGATAAGATCTCAACCTCTCCTTTGTTCTGTTTTACCAAAATTTGGATCCTGCTAGAACTCATATGTTCCTTCCAGAAGATTTTTTTTTTTTTTTTTTTTTTTTGACAAGTCTATATATTTCACTAAAGGTCTCCTCTGGCACATAATCCCTAACTCATTTACTGTAAGTACTTTTACTTAAAATCCAATATGGCCACTTATGAATCCCACCACAATCCCCCCCACCCTCCCAAGAACTTGTCATGTAAAAGGCACAAGTAGATACAGTTTAAATAACTGCTGGATTCAATTATTAATATTAGAGCGCACAGACAGAGCTTCACTGCTGATAGACGACCACATTTTCTCCGGAAGAGAACAACAGTGGTGCTTTGCAAAGCAGAGCTGAGTTTACATAAAAATGACAAAAGCAGATGCTATCACTTAGATAAAGAAGCACATTTCTAATACTAAGCTTCAGTTAAAAAAAACCTAGAAGCATCTCTCAAAATAAAGTGATATTGCAGTCTGTGTTTCTTCAAGGACAGCAAAATAACTGCTGCAGATGTGTATTAAAGSAGAAGGAGTATTGGTCTCTGACATGGATAACTGTCACCTTGACGAGTGAAATTGGCTCATTAAATTAGCAAAGATCTTGAGATTACTGAGAAGTCAGCAAAACGCCTCAATAGCACTGCAGACAAACATCAGTCTGTCAACGCTCTGCTTTCCCTCCCCGTGGGCTCCTGCTGCTTTCTGAGCRGATGAACAGCGGCCACGAGTAGTGCTCTGCTGTGGCTGGGGTGCAGCCTTGGCCTCATCCAAAATGCAAGCAGAGAGAGAGAAGCCACATTCAAGCCCTAACATTCAAATACAGCGGAAGAACGGCAGAAAATCTACGCCTCCTGCACCACACAGAGTTCGCGGGCAGGGGTTCAGCTTTCTTCTGAAAGGAAGAAAAGCAAAACCATCCAAAGTATGCCCTTCCCAGAGGTTAAACTTTCCAACAAGGCATTTTTAACACACCCRTCCTTTGTTTGCTAAAACCTCCTTTTCACATGCATCTAATCCTCAATGACCAGTGTCGCCCACCACCACCGCCGGCTCAGAGCAAGCGGTGCGCTCCGTTCCAGCGCAGCGAGGCCAGCCCTGCCGCTTCCAGCTCCTCACTTTTTGGCAGGGGTAGGGCCTCTCTCAAAGCCCGTTCAACCTTACATAAAACACTACRTTAGCCATGGAGACTGTGAGCAATGGACTGGGTTTTTTTGCCCTCTCATAGCAAGTGAGAGAGAAAAATCCTGATGTCCCATCTCTGCTCTCCTGATTACCTACTTATTTATTCAAATTGGAAAACTCAAGAGRTACTGGAAGTTGCTCTCCCTACTAGCAATATCTTAACACCACAGCTCTACTTTTGGGAGAAAGATGAAGGATCAACCCCCACAGAAGAACATAGCTTCTTCTTAGAGATACTCTGATTTAAATCTACTTAAGGAAAGAAGCAGTAACTTCTATAGATTTTTTTTTCTATTATTATTATTAATTTAATCTGGCCTTTTCCTTGCTTTTCTTTCAGTGTTTAGAAATATGACAAATTGTTTCAGGTTTTGCTTTCTTTTTTTCTTTTCCAGTTAGTAAGAAAAACAATCAAATTGTTCTAAACTAATTTCAAAGTGTAAATACTGCACCAAACCAACACTTGATATCTTGTTTTGACTGTCAAATGAAAAAAATTTCAATTATTTACACTGCTTTAGTCACACAACAAAAGAAACACTGCTTTGCAAAATGTAGAGTTACCCTGTATTCCTTCAGCCTACAAAAATAAACAAACAATTGTCACAATAGAAAAGAAAATTTGCTACAATTCCTTAAGCACATAAAAGCTTATAAGTACAACTGGTTAAAACAAGCAATTTTTACATTAATTCAGCAATATAGACGGAATCAAGTCCTAGTTTGATTCTCAAGGCCTAACAAGAGCCTCTAGATACTCTCTGCAAGCCAGGCAGTGGACATCAGCTGAAGCTGAAGCTCAGTTGCTGTTTCATTACRTGAGAGGAAAAGGATCCTGTGGAAAAGGATCCCTTGCCAGGACTTCCCAGTCCAACCAGGTGGCCCCTATATAAACTGGGACATGGGATTCCTGCTGTGCCTCTACGACAGCATGAAGTCCTACCAGAAAACACAACAATACTGGTAAATAGCTACATAACCTCTGAGCTTCTGTGTTGCCAAAACAGGTAAATAGCGGAGAAGACCCTTCCCCAGCTTGGAGGTTTTCTAGGTTCCAGTGAGTGAGAAGCAAAACTTCTGCAGTTGGCTCAAAACTCAACAGCAGCAGCCAAAAAAGGGCCATTAGTGGGGAAGGACATGCAGGACCCTAACAACATCCTAGCCCTACCAAATCCCCCCCACACCTTTGGCTGGACCAAACAAGACATCGTTCACAGGTGATTTTCCATCTAGGAGCCCCCAGAGTACAGTCCTCTTTTGGGACTGATATTCTAGRTCTTTCCCCAGAGCAATCTGTGTCTTTAGAAGCAATCAAGAGATTAAGTTTTTTCCARTTGTAGCAAATGAAATAGCCTGAATTTTTTTCCCCTTATTAAAAAAAAATTGACATGATTTATCTTGCCACAAGTTTTTATGCTGCTGTAGCTGGCCTGCAAGTGTATTAAGATAACAGCGTGCAGTTAACAAGATTTGCAAGTCAGACACATTACAAAAAATATGCTCTGAGTTACGCAGAATCAGTGTTACGCTGCCTGTGAAAGATTGGAAGCATCACACACAACTCTGGTGGGACGCGTAGCCTTCARGTGAGAAACATGCTTAAAGCGGAAGCCTTTTTGTCCAGAGACAAGCCCAACCTTCTCATCTCTTAAAGGAAGCAAYTAAGTAAAAAGTGGGAAGTCCCACGTTTGGAGCAAACGCCGCACTGCCTGTCTGCGTGCGCTGAGCTTGTGGCTCAGCTGAGAGCATGGACACAGGGGAAAAATTCAGTACAACGGTACAACTTGTTTGTCAATTGAGTAACAGTAAGTGAACGTGAAGGCTCTTTACACCTCACAGCTGGGCAGTCTGATAGATTATAGCTTAACCACCATGAAAGTTTAAGCCAGCGTGAAGTTGGCTTACAGTAAAGCACTTGATTTCATGAAAAGAGGGAGCTAAGAGCCTCCATGATCCATCACCCAGCTCACAGCAACGCTTGCGCTTGCACACCAAGCCATGCCAAGGCCGGAGCMCTAGGGACGGTGTGGGTACCAGCCGGGAGGACAGGGTCTGGCAGCCACCAGCCTCACCTAAAGAGGCTACATGAGGAACRGAATAACGAAACCTCACCTGTTTGCATCTCAGCTGCCCTAAACATGCTCATGATAGAGATCTCTCAGTTTCCTCAGATGATCTATTCCACTGCTGGATGCTGCACAAGGGGATCAACTGTCCCTTGGTAGGGCATCAAGGGAAAGAAAAGAACYAAACAGAAAGGCAGGTGTTGGTTGGGTGTCCTGTAAAACTGTTATCTGTTTATAGCAAATATTGATGTTCTGAGRTCTATATGTGCTATCAGAATATGGAATAATCCCTCCTGACAAAGGCTTTTGAATTTTGTTCATATCTTTGCTTGGTTCCTATGTGAAATCTGGACATTAGAGCACTTTAAAAGTAGACAGGACACARCTCAGAGTAGGACCTCTGAAACTTCGGGTACTAATTCACCAATGCACAGGTATTATATAGAGGAAATTATTTTGCTATAGTTATTTAAATACAGGYTTGTGTTTTAAACTCTGTATGAATTTCCCCTAACAGACTTTGATTCATAGCTTCTGTCAGGACTAAGGGATAATCTTTTCTCACCTGCTAAAGAGCACAGCCCCTCAGATGTAGGGAGCAGCATACTAAAGACATACAATCCTCATCAGAAGRACTTCAGTATAAATGTGGTACTGCTTTGTAGTTTGTTTCTATCTCTAGACACTATGGATTACACCTTTTCCTTTGATAGACTAGAAAACAAGCAAAAAGAACATAAGCAAATAATTTGATTTATATAAGAACAGGGTTTAGGGGGGACTTGCATAGCCTGAACCTCAGAGGYGTATGACTGGTACAAAAGAACCGCTTGATACCACACTGCTCGCAGAAGGTACATCATCACAAACCACCGTGCAGCCACAGGCAGCTCAAAGCCAATTCAAATACAATCTAAAAAGTCAAGGACCTGTTTTACTAGGGGAGACCATCAAATGATTCACACCGAAGGCAAAAATTCCTTTCCCTTTAATTTACAGCTATTTTTATCACCGGCATTTGTTCATTTTCAGAACTGGTCCTGCTCAGTCAAGAGTTTGTTTTCTAGAGCTTGCATCACCCAGTCTGACCAACATGCTTATGTCTGTGGTAACATCATGACCTCAGCAAGGTATCTTGACTACACTGCAGCGTCAAAACAGGGAGAAACTTTGAGGGTATAAAGGATGAAGGTCTGGTTCCAGTACAAATACATAAAATCAAAGCATAAGGGCAGAGGGGGGAAACAAAAACAACTGGAAACCACTATGATAGTATATTGCCTTGCATACAGTCTGCTGCACAGCCAGGCACAAAGTACCTGTGAAATTTTTCCCATTGGAAAATTCTGATCAACAGAAATAGCTTTTCCCATGGGCAAAAAAGATTATACTGTATATTCTCCCCAGTTTTTGTTAGAAAACACTTAAAATAAGGTGTATTTTAGCATTTCAAGACTTTTGACCAAATAGCTCCATTTTGATTCTTTCCAAATAGCAATGTTTGAAACTATTTCATAAAAATGTGATTGGTGTTCTAATTGGGATGAAATCAAGTGGCATTTCRTTGCTCAAACACCACATCAAGGTGCATTGACTTTAAGAGGAGGAGGTTCAGAGAGCCTTTTCTAAAAGTGAGAGCCATAAGAGCTTACATAAAGAAAGATTTAAAAGAAAATAGAGGAAACTGATTTAAAGGAAGGGAGACAGATTTAGAAATAGAATAAACAGTGGGTAAAAAAGATTGAAATGGAGCAAAAACCTAGAGAAGACAGCAGGTAATCTGGCTACATTGTGGTCTTTTCACTAAACTACAGCATTTGTGTCTGGCACTCTCCTAAGTGTGGTTTGGGAGGGAGGGAAATACAAATGTGCACAGGATGCTCGTTGTGCACAGGATGCTCGTTGTCCACAGCCTGCTCCCAGTCAGGGCATCTCAAAATTCCCTTCCCACAACTGTGTCTCAGCTCTTCCTCAAACCATCCTTCAAGCAGGGAACTCAGCAGAGCCCACACTTACCTTTTAGGACTCAAAAGAGCCCAACCAGGCTCATAAAGAAACTGGAGTAACAATCACAAGCATGAGATAAATATCTAATAACTGCTGTCAACTTGTTCAATTCAGTGTGTTATCAACAGTAGGAGATCAGCATTAAACAATTACCAATTCTGTCCTCGGGGAAAAGGGAAATGCAAAACATTTCCAACCAAGACACTGGGGAAGATAAATGAATCATGTCGAGGTGGAATGTAAGTATCCTGCCTGGCAAACCCTCCTGACTCCCAGCGTGCCGTGACAAACTAGGGTATGCACGCTGGAATACCACTAATGCTCTTCTCTAGTTTTGCCTACCTACGAGCCCCATCCCTCTCCTCTGCTGTGGGTGCCATGGGTTTTAATAGGCAGAGGGAAGGTCCTGCCATCGAGTAGCTCTGGGAAAGGCAGGAGCTCCCACAGACACTTCTTCACTTAGCAGGGCTCATTATGCATTACCCGAATGTCTTAAGATTTCAGCAAGAGAAAAAATGGCAAGGGAGGGGACAGAAGAGGGTTGTCTTGCTCTTAGGCATTGAATAATCTCATTTAGGGACTGCTATGACTGGTGTTTTGGCCTCGTTAATTTTCTCTTCCAAAGTTAGCATTCASACACTCGCTGGCTTTTGTCTATTGCTGTCATCAAGGCATTTGCATGCACTAATCCATGACAAATGGTTTCATTTGATGCACATCTGATTTCCTTGCCTGCCAACTAGAAAGAGATAATAGAAACACCAAAAGAAACTAAATTAGAACTAAAGGAGTCATCTATTTGTTGGAAAAACTCAAAACAAGGTTAAGATAAACACCACCCAGGCAGCTGGCTTAATAGAGAAAGCGCTGAGATTCCAGCCATGGAAAGACAGTTTCTAATTACCTGGGGGGGGGGGGAAAGCTGCATTTTAAAACCTCACAAAAATATGTTATTACTACAGAAATAATTATACTACAGATGTGGAAGCTGGCTTAGACACAATCATTCTCTGTCAGATCCTGCCCTGGCACACTGAAACCAATTACAAACTCAAAAACCTCTGTTATCTTCAACCCATCTCTTGAGTTTTTGTTTTAAYGCACAATAGTGACTCCTGGCTGACTGAAAGCATCCCATGCAAGTAACCAAGAAGAACTTCTTCATGAGTTAATGATATTCACAGCAAACAGCGTTAGCGGAGCCCTGATAGCTTATGGATTTAAGCAAGATTTTTAGATAAGGGAAATATATTTTGTTAAGAGAGCAGAGAAGGTTGATTTTGGGGAAAAAGGCACCTTCTGGAAACACTAGGTCTCCTTTAAGTTCAGTGCTGCTGCTGCAAACCAAATCAAGAGCTGGTGCCAGCTAGAAGGACACACAAGACCTCCCTCGTGTTTGCRTTTGTATTGGATTTGAAGTCTGTGAGGTCTTGATTTCTTTTGGGAAAGAGGCAGCCGCTGGCATATCTGAATATATGCTTCCAAGCAGGATTTATTCATTTATCATCAGGATAATGACTTGTTTTAGGTAGCTGCTGGGATAGCAGAAGACTTATGCAGGTAGGTTGGGGTTTTTTGGGGTTTTGTTTGTTTGTTTGTTTTTTTGTTGTTTTTTTGTTGTTGTTGTTGTTTTTTTGTTTTTTGGGGGTTTTTCTCCCCCTCAATGAGGAATATCAAGGCAGAAACAAGGAATGCACAAAGATATCAAATTTTTTTTTTTTTTTTTAAATGACAGTTTCAACTTAGAAAACTGATTCCTCAAAAAACCATCAAGTCCTCACAATTCTCCACTCAGTTCTGATTTTATATTAAAACATGAAATAGGCTGGTGTTCAAAAGCTTCTGAACTGTAAAATTAGCRGATTTTGAAATGCATGATAGAAAATATAGAAATTACTATATCATAGAAATACAATATAACTATATATTGTGTTAATTATTATAGAAAATATTTGTCTAGTCATATTTTAGTGTATTTTACCATACCTTATCCAAAGGACCTTTAGCCAAATCTGAAATGAAGCTAAGTTTTTCTCTGAAATGCGTTTTTWAAAACACATTTTTCTGAACACTACCTTACTGTTAGTTTCAATGCTACTTGATCTCATTTCTGCTTGGTTTTAGGTTTCATTCAAATTCAGAATGATTCAGAACGTGAACATTTACTTCTTAATAGGTTTGTATGGGCAAAGATACATAATACAGATACTTTTCCATCCTGGAATCTGTTCAAAGTCACAACTGTGTTATTGATGATACCTGGGCAGCATGTAGGGAAGAAGGTGCTAAACAATAGGGTYCCTTCATTTATTCATGTTCTTTTAAAAAATAAACATATAAATCAATKAAACCGATTTTCCAAATAAACTATCCTTGCTTGCTCCCAACCACTTAATTAAACACAATTAATTCTAGTTTGTTTTGGCAACCAATTAATGTCATGATCAAATATAAATAGACTCTGCAAGAAAAGATTATAATTAATAAATCCTTAACAATAGAGTAAAATTACACCRAAGCTTTGCTTGCCAGAAATATTTAACGGCATTTTTGAAGAGCATTAATGAGGACAATAAAAAAGATAGTAAAGTTTTATCAGAGTGTGTGCAGTTAAGATCCTGAGGCTCTTGCCTGCACTCAAGCTGATCTATAGAGCCCGTTGGCTGCTGACATTATTTACAACATAGGAAATTACAATACCAAGTCCCTCGCTTTCCAACAAACTGACATTATGTTCATAAGAGTTTTCCGATCAAGTTCTCCATCAATATAACTTTCACTTGCACATAAGTTAACTACAGAAGTGATTTTTGCTCGTTGTTTTTAGCACATTCACAATGAAGGCTCTTGATTCAGATTTGTCATCTACAGAAAACAAAATTAACCCGATAGGAGCTTTAGATCATGCATGAGGACGGATTAAATGCRTATTCTGATCTGAACCAGCAACTCTCTTAATAATTAAGAGACAAGTATCACCATTTAAGCCGCTTTTTAATTGCCTATTCATTTAGTGAGAGGTAAGGTGCATGTTATACAAATGAAACTTCACAGCTCATAGAAGAAATATTTATGCACAATTTTAAAAAGCACCCAGCACATGTGACTGTCAGTGGGAGCTGCTACTGTAGAGCAGACTACTCCCAGATTACTTGTAGCTCAAAGACAAGGCACCACAATGAGGGCACCCAGGTAGAAGGAAATTCAGCAATCTCAGRTAACGGATTGTCCACGTGTTTCACTTCCCTTTGTGATTCTCAAGGAATCACTTTTACATCGTCCAAAAACTAGTAAGGTCCTCCATTCCTGCCAGGAATTCAGTTCCCAAGCAAAGCTGTTCTCTCACCAAGGTGAAATAAGGATTACAATGGAATACTACRACACAATTATTGATTATCATATGATAGGAACAGTGATCCTGCACCTGCTGTCACTGAAGTGACCTTTCAAGAAGGGCAGGACTGGTTTCTTCACCCACTGCAAAGGAAAAAGGGAAAACTGTTGTTCTGAAAGGAATACAGAAGGCAAGAGAGATGTCAGATAACAATCTTCTAAATGGAGCATAGAAATATGAGTCACACATACATACATGGGGCTTTGTAACTTCATTCAGCTTAATTTACACTCCCAATTCCCCATTGTGCATCATTGACTGAGTCTCATAAATTTAGAGTCCAACTGTGCTGCAGGCTTCGTGGTCCCTGCCTAGAGCACAATGAAAAGAAATCTCCAGCACTGCTCCCATGCAAAAGAATAAGTTTAGCTAGAGAGAACTGATCTGTACATAGCATCTGGAAATAGCAAAAATGCTGAATCCCATCAGGAAAATAAATCTTGCTCAAAGCAAAGGTTGGATTTCACAGCAGAGTGGAAAAGAAAACACCCAAAAGGAAATACAAAGATTATAGGCGGGATAGGATAAAACAATATGAAACTTAATGGGAGAAAACACATCTATCTTATGAGGAAATGCACTTGGATATTGCCTTTTAAAATATAAATGAGCCTTGGACTAAAGTAGGCTAATCATTAAAGGCAGGTTTCTGATGTTATCAGCAGAAATACTTCAGCGCAGAGCAACGTAGTTTGCCTTTGGGGTTTATATTTGTAGGTGCCAAATTTTCCTCGGGACTTAACCACCATAGTATGAATTCTCACAGTCTTTAACACCATGACAGCGAGCTACAAATAGTGCAGTGAGTGCACTGAAAGGTCCCTTCATGACTCACCAAGGCCCCGAGGCTGCACTTGGCGATGGAGGCCCAGCACGCAGGCGTGGGAGGCGAYGCCTGCCGGGGCCAGCGCAGCAAGAGGCACGGCCTGGTCCCCGTGTCCCCACAGCAGCTTCTGCCACGCAAAGAGGGACGTGCTTTGCTCCCGCCTGTGTGGCTGCCTGCAGAGGGGCCTGAAGCAGAGCTGAAGCGGCATGGGCCGGGGATAGGAGCACGGCCGGGGGGAAGGACAGAGCAGGGGGGGACCAAACCAGAGCACAGACGCTGCCRGTACAAAGCACACATGCGAGAGGCATGTCCTTTCTCTCGAAATACCAGTTGTTAGCACCTCGCCGTTGCTCTTGTGCCCAAGTTCCCGACTGCAGGGAACACAGCCATGCTTCCAGCAGCTCCCGCAGAGCCGTGCTGGGCACGGCGGTCTGCTCAGCGCCCTGCCGCGCACCTTGGCCGTGCTCTTGTTCACAGTCCGTCGAGCTGCAACACCTGCTCCCCCCCAGGCTGCTTCGTTTCCCTGGATCAGAAGTAACAAGGCGTCRTGTTCAGCAGCGTGACTGGCGACAGCTTTCCTCCACCTGCAGCCGAGCCGTGAGCCTCGCAGCTACGCGCCCTTCCCTGGCGAGGAGGGGTCCTCTCGCCTTTGACCCTCCGTTGAGTACTGGTCGCTCCTTGGCAATGCCTACCTACACTTTCCCCTTTACCCGAGAGACAGGAGCCCGTTAAGGTAACAGCTTACAGACCCCAGCTAACTCTCTGGCTGCAAACACACCCTATAGCCATGTTGTTTCTCTTTTGGAGGTTTGATTTTTCAGAAAAAGATAAAAACAAAAGTCACAGGGTGCAATACTTCTGATAAAGTCTGCTGCTGTAAACAAGCGCATCACACAAGCACAATAGGCAATTCATTGCTATCAYGCTGCTAGTAACCCTACCTCGTCCTTACGTGTTGATTTCATTACATCGGTTCTCTGCCTACACAAAATACATACAAGTACATTTGTCCACATACATMCAAATATATTTTATATGTGACCAGGAACAGTACCTCCAACCTGGATTTCTTTATTTAGCAGTTGGTATTTTCACATTTTCAAGAGCAGACTATGAAGGCCAGAGGTATATAACAGAAAGGTATCACAAGAGAGATGATTTCCAGCGAGTGACTGCAACAGCTCATTGTGAGCAGGTTTTTCTGATCATGGACAAACCGGGATGTATGTGGTGCCTCATGTCCGTTTACTCCTGTAAATGAGATCTGAATCAGGCCTTAGAGCTTATAAATTTGTTCATTTTAATTAACACAGCAAGAAACACCAGTTGCCAGCTTTCRTGTCATGACATGATCTACTGGATACTGGTTAAGTCGTTGCATGGCAATTTGGACATTGTGTACTGAAGGCAACAGTTTGCATTCACACGGTATGATTAATGGAATACAACTCTGGCTAATCACAGAAACTGCATACATTTATATGTTAACTACCTAGTTCTACCAATACCAAGAGCAAAAATCCTGTTGAATTAATCTTTCAAACCTCAGTTGCTCTGCAAAGTAAAGACACGTCTTTTATTTACATGTTCCTGAGGAATCAGATTCAGACAACATTCTTCCCAGTCTGTTTTGAACTGAATAGCCACATATATGGGGCATATGAAAATAGCAGACCTTTTGAAATGTGAAAATATGTGGTTTCCCCCAAGGCTATAAAAATCAGTGGGAAAGCCAAGATCAGAACTAAGAAATTTTTTGCTCACAGCCACAGACTCAAGTTTCTGCAAAATGCTGTATACTGAGAAACATGCTCAGAGCATCCTTAGGTTGATATTGCTTTTTAGTTTGTGTAGAATTGCTTTGAGACTGATTTTCTTCCTTGTAATATGAGGTATAGAGAATCACTTCTTGCCATGATTTTTAATGGGCACATCATTAACTACTGTCACAATAAAAGGTACTTCATGTTTAGTAGACACATGATTCCAGCCCATGATTTTTTTCCTCTGAACAGGCCTTTTTTTAATTAACGTATTTGCAAATGTCGGCATTGCTACAGTAGGTACATGTTTCTGCTTGTGTCTGCCTCATATCTTCACACTGTATGCAAGACTAACCTAGCATCCATAATGTGTACCTAATTATTCTGCACGAACTTACAGGTGAATCCAGTGTGTTTTCCTGTATTTTTAAGCAACACCTGGTCAGTGTTGTCCACTGCGATTCAGTACTAGCTGATGGTCCTCACCAGGAGGAAAACATCCCTCATTTACAGAGCAAAGCCAGAAAATTTACTAAGAATTGCAAGATTGAGGGGGGAGTGGTTATTTTTTACCTTTTAAAACTTGAACCTTTTGCTTTGTTAATATCATGCTGCCTTGCCAAATGCCAGCATCTGCTTCCTACCTCTGGACAGGGTCAATCCTGTCAATCAGATGATCAATGGACTATCACAGGCACTCAGCTAACTCTGCAAATCACAACCTGTCCACTCTAATCCTCAGGCCAATTCAACAGCTCTACAACTGTGTGTATCTCAGAGCCTAAAACGGCCAAYGTGGAATTCTTCTCATTACCGCTGTTTGTTATTAAATCACACAGAAATGACATGCTTGAAAAAAATGGAGATTTGTTTCCACATAAAGTTATTTCCTGTGAATGCTTTCACACRTCTTTTGCCTAATATAATTTTTGTAGAAGTGAAATATAGTCATAAAAAAACCTGCAGAAAGCCATGTGTATTACCCAAGGGGAATTACACTGCAATGGTGTTCAGCTACCTTACCTCAAAGTTCTCCTCTGGATCCCACCGAAGAAGCCTGAAAATCTACCCTGCCCACCTCACCTATCAGAGTCAAAAGCAACAGCCACCAATACYTAAGGGTACTTAATGGTGGCATTCAATATACAGCATCACCCATCTTATATTCAAGCAATATTTACAATGCCTTTACTATCTGTGCCCAGCTGCCAACATTTCACAGAAAATAAAGCTACAGTCAATTACAAACACTGTCATGTAAAGTGATTTATAATATTTGTTTTCAAGTTCATACCTTCCTGCTAAGTCATCTAACTGAATAAAGAAGTACTGAATTATAAACCAAAAATTATACTACACTGAAAGGAAGCTTTAAACTTTTGTGATTGCACTGTGTGTAGAAATCCATTTCAGTCCATTCAGACACTAGCTTAAGAAAGTTTCAGGAAAAAAAAAAAAAAAAAAGAACAAGCTCAGAAATCTCTGATGATAAACTAACCTTTTCATATATTGCCCTTGATTTCCAGGGTTTCAAAACTGGATTAACTGCAGTAGTACAGATGGGTATATTCACTGTGCTAATCCACTGAGTTCAGTTCAAGTTTATTATGCTAAATACACTCCATGAGGATTTTCTCTTTTACCTGCACCTTCCTGTGCTCAGTAAGACTCTACTATTCATCAAGTATGAGAAGCACAAGATGGGGTGGAACCTGCCTTTTTAATTATCTTGTACCAAAGTAGGCCCACGATGGAGCTGAACAGCTCAAATTCTCTTACTTTRGAGCATCTCATTATCTATGGAAGATCACGAACTGAAAGAAAAGGTATGCTGAGCATGCTATTGATTACAGCTATATTTGCCATGATTCAATAAGTTGAAATTTCATATACCAAATATTAAATTACTGAAATTATGCACTGGCTTATCTGCATCCATTTTTTTTATTCACTTTTATTTGGCTGAACATTTTAATCTTACTTACCCAGTGACTAACTAAAAGTAAATGACGCATTCCTAATATTATAAATATGAAAAATAGGGTGTGCTCAGGGACTGCAGTTGAATACATTAAAATCACTCAGTTTGCTAGTGAACATATTTCCGTCCCTTTTATGTACAACCTTTCACATTCAGTTGGCAGACTGCAAATTCATGGCCTTATAAAAAACAYTGTCTTGATTTTCTGTTGTGACAGCAGAAATTGTCCAAAATCTCTAACAGTTTCCCTAAAGGACGCTCACTAGCTGGTACTTCCCAGGTGTAGCACAATCTGAATCCGAGGTGAACATCATGTCAAATTCCACTCATCTGTCAACGTAGTGGATTATTTCTTGAGAGACTGAAATTGGCTGCCTGGGATCAGAACACCATCAATCTTATTCATGTAGGGTGCGGAGAAGCTGCCTGAGAAAGGCTCGCAGGAGGGAAAGCTTGGCTGTTTCTAAGTAGGTGATGAGGCAGCTGTAAAACCTTCACTCTATCTGTATCACATCTCCGAGTGAAAGATTTTGTCATTTTTCACATTTCCCCAACACTTGGTATGCATTCAGTGTCTTGCTGTTCTTGCTTCATAAAAAAGGTGATTTTTCAAGCTTAGGCAAATGTTGCAGAGCTCTGAATCTGCCCAGCTCTCATTTTTTCTCATAATGTCACTTGTTTCAACTGATTTTACAAAACGAGATTACATTTTCCTTTTACCTTTCTTTTAGCTGGGCTGTTTTTCCCTATTTCCTTCACTGTGGGACAGACTCAAATAACCAGCAGCGTTACTTGCAATTGCATTGTAATAAATATTTTGTTCATTTCTCTGCAAGTCCCAAATAAGAACTTCGCCACTCAAACTTCAAATACTCTCAAACTTCCAGTGCCAGCTAGTAAACATAACACCATTGGTTAATCTGATGCTCTAACATAGCTACTGAGAGCTGGTCTATCAAAGATTTAGGTCTATTCCTTCATAATACGCATATTTTATTACAAGAAAGCAAGACAATGCCAATATCTATGAGTTTGGGACAAGGAAAGTAGTTGGGAAAACTTTGAGTCATTAAGGCTGTGAAAGACYGGCTGTTCAAGACCATCCATCTTTGAAGGCATGCCATTAGATTAAAAAACATTAAAGTACTAGTTGCCACATTATTAAATGATTCATCACTGAGTTAACATTTTCCATCTTTCATTTCTAAAGCTTTTAAAACCTCTCCCACCTTTCTTTGGATCCAAATCTGTGAACCAAACATTCTTGGCCGATCTAATTTTAGCCAGATGATAATACTGTCCTRGACTCTGCCAACTCCTCAATTTTTAACCCGGCACATATTCTTCAAAGCGCAATTAACAGTTGAAAAAGTTACATGATCCATTTCTATTAATAAAAACACAATAAATTTACTAATGTGCAGTCTCTGTGGATCACAACAGTCAAACTGAGCTGCATTCTCCACCGCTAACCCGTGGGATTTATTCTGACTTTACAGGTATTTAACTCCATTGAAAGATAGTCCCAAATTCTCCTCTGGGCTGCACTTTTGCAACCCCATCAATTTTCWGGAGTAAACTTGAGAACCTTAGAATAACTCTCTCTCATTTATGCTAAGGTAAACACCTGACCTCCAGTAAACACTAGTGACTATGAATGAGATTTGGTGCCAGTATTCTAAGTAACAAACCCATGTCCAGTTTGGGTCAGATACTGCAAAGTTATCCAAACTTGTGCTGTCACAATGTCTTTCAGAGTTACACACCCACTCCAGAACTGCACAAAATGGGGAGAAGGGGAGATAGAAATAAGGACAGAGAAAGAGACAGAGAAACTAAATGGTTATCCAAAATGGGATTCCTGTGTTGGGAAGTTGTTAGAAGACGACGTTAAAGGATGAATATTCCAACATCAGATTGGCAAAGCACAACACATTAGACCAACCCAAAAAAGATGCTGTGCAATATAAAGGCAAGCAACTCATAAAAGTTAAATGATAAAATGGATTTTATGATTATTCAATCATTTATCACAACAGACATAAGCATGGGCAGAAAACCTGCAATCTTATGGTATCCCACAGCGGATCTCAGTCCTACCTGGTCTGTGCAGGTGATGCTGCTGGAAAGTGTGATGGAGGGACCCCTGACAGAGCAGCATTGCACAGGCACTTATCCACAAATACAGGACCCAGGACATTGCAGAGACCACTGCCATTCTCTAAACAAAATATTAGACAGACATTATTATCCATTGCCTTACAGCACACAGAATAGTCAGCTTTCATTACAATAGTGGTATTTTTATTATTATTTTTATTTTTTACTCCTTTTGCTAAATGTCTTTTGTCTCTGGGTTATTTCCCCCCCCTGCAGGATGCAATTGTCACACAACAAAGGTCATGTCCAAAAAGGACAGTTGAGGTAACAAGATGTCAACACAGGAGCCTGGATAACTTTAATAATTCAGTGGTAAAAATGAAACTGTAATGATCTGAGGACTAAAAAAACAAAAGCAATGTAAACAGAAGGCTGGAAAATATTCCCACAGTGGTCCATAGCCCAGTTCACAAGGGAGTTACAAAAAAAAAAAATAATCACACAGCCAGCTAAAACATGATGTCCAGACAGTATCAAAACTACTTTAAACACATTACAGATAGGCATACAATATCGTCAGATATCTGAGATACATTTCAAAAATACTCCAGCCCCAAGACTGGAAGGCTAATACTGACCCAGAAGGTAACAGTTTATTGGTTTTGACTTTTGCAAGCATTAATTTTTAATTGTGATGCTGTCTGCTAAACAAAGTAATTGTTTCTCAGAATTATGCTCTAATCCCCAGATGAAATCAGCTTCCTTTTGTTCGACCTGTGCATGTAAAGGGACTGGAGTATGGCCAGACTGAATTTCATATGTACTCTATAGAGGATTTGATCTTTTCACAAAGCACATTGTGTCAAAATTTTAAAAATATTCCTATTGCAATGGGAAAGAGCAATTTCTTTGTCTCCTAGTGCTGGCATTCTTGGCCATCCAATATAGGCAACTGTGATTTTTCATAGTTGTATTCATTATTGTACTAACCGGCTAAATTTCCCTCTGACTTTTTAACTTCAACAGCTCTTTCCCAATGCCTGCAAGGATCGGAAGGTTTGCAAGGCTCAGCTACGCTACACATCGTCCAGTTCCCTTAACAACACCTTCTGCTGCATTTCATATTGCCAAATTAATCAAACTTCAGGCACTCTCCTTATTCAGCCAATGACGTGATGCTGTTTTCTATCTAATAATCCAATCAGCTGAACATCATTTTCACAGAGCAAGAAAGACTTTGAAAGATTAAACCTCTAACATACAAAAATCATGTCCTTAAACAAAAATTAAAARATTAAAAAGTCTGTATGTGACATATCAGGGGGATTACTGCAGTAGGAAAATTAACAACCTTAAAATAGTGAAATACAGTGGTAATAAAATACACGCATATAAAATTTTTTTGCCCCGATTTTAAAAAATCAGACAGTCTGTGGGAAGCTTTTTAAGTCTAATTGGCTGAAAAGAACCACATAAACTGACAAGTATAATTAATGGAAAATACCAAAACATTATTTTGATCAGCATGAGGCTCTTCCTTTCTCTGTACTGAGTGTTTGAAGCACTGCTTAGCATAGAATTAATTTCATTTCTGACTCTTTACTTTGCAGTATACAGTGTACTTTTTCTCCTCTCTTTTTAGACCTATTTATCTTGCAAAATAGATTCAATCCCCTCAGATCAGGGAGCTCCCAGTAGGCTTCCCATGTCTTCAGGAATTAATGCCTTCTTGTCATATTTGGTACTCCCATGCTTTTTATACAACAAGGTAAGAGRGGAAGGTGACTCTCACATAGGGATATTTCAGGTATTCAGGTTATTTAAACTGAACTTCAAAAATCCTAGCCAAACAGCAAAGCCAAACTTCTACAGCCTGCTAAACGCTCCYGTGTCTTTCCTTGGGCATCATATTCTTAACCACATGGACAGCAGACGACTGACTTAACCCACTCAAGCTTTATTATTAGCTCTCTGCTTTACTCCCCCCCCCCTTTTTTTTTTATAAAAACCTTTCTCAAACTACACTATTTCAAACTACTTTTGCTCCAAACCCAGCATTTCTTAGAAACATTTCTTCATGCACTTGTTTGCCAGCAAACTGCTGTCAYAGACACACTTTTACACACAGATCATCTTATCATTAGTAAGAAACACAGCAGTGACTATTCCTCCACCACTTATTATCTGATGAGTTCCAGATCTGCTTTCTGATTCTTAAATCCTAAAGAAGTTCCTTACCTGAGTAATCCAGCCAAGAGCAGAGCACTCTATTAGTGTTCATTGGAAAGATCTAACACTTTTTTAAATCCATCTGTATCACAATAAGGGATTTTTAATAGCTTTCCAATAATCTTCTTTATCAGGATTAAAAGAAAAAAAAAAAAAATCTCTTTCGTTACAAATCCTGTTTCCAGAGTACAGAAGACATCTGAGCTCTCAGATTGTGCCGTCAGAAAAGTGGCCAAGGTTTGAGGGGTGGAAACCTTCTCATTTTCACCTTTAAATCATCTCCTAGCATCACCTTCTGCTTGATGAGACCTTTGAAGTGATCTTGAGATAATTTGCAGCTTCCAGGATACTTAAGGATGAGGAGCAGTTTATGTTTAACGACAGAGCAGCCTCACTCCAGCGCGGGCAGTGCAGAGTAAGGCAGCTGTACGTACACTGCTATACGATGCTGTAAGTACCGTAGCCTATTTCAATACATCCCTGCTCGGGAAAGTATCACACGCCTTAAAGCGACACAGCCCTCGGTTGCAAGCCCCAGCCTGGCACTCCGCTAGTCGCGGGGGCTTAGCAACTGGAGCTGCATTTAAATACCGGCACTCGGACTTTGCGGAGAGCAGAAGAGCAGCTGGTTTCGTCTGCGAGAAGCAGGTATGAATGGGCAGAGGAGGGTGGAAGAGCGCTGGTGGAAAGGCAAAGCCGTTGGAGAGGCGAAGGACTAAATACCCAATGAGCAATCTGGGAGATGCGTTAATTCTGCCGGCAGAGGCTTTATTCCCCCGGCGTTGTTCTTGCACTTAYTCACAAGAGGCAAGGGAGACTTAAGGGAGTCTCTTCCATTTCACAGGAGAGYGGCACACGCTTGTGAACAGGGAGGGGTGGTGCGGGGAAAGTGTACCAAAAAACAGGGGAGACAGCAGGGAGGGCAGGAGACTCCTACACCCTCCCATGGGCTTTCCTACACCTTGCCACAACTCTGAGTGAAATCTTTCCTTCCAACTCCATTTCTGATGCACCTCGGCAGACAATGGGGAAAGAGCTCTGATTTATTCCTCCTAAATGCTAAAGCTCAGATATGCCAGATTATTTATTACAGTTATTTATTTATTGTCCACATCTTAAGTGGCCATTTACAGGAATGGAGTGGTTTCCTCTCCCTCTTGTACCATATGTAATTATTTTTTAAAGAGCCATTGTATAGACTTAACACATACCATTCACTTAGCATTACAGCTCTCACGTCTGCCTACAAAAGAAAGAAGGTTTGGAGACAAAAGAGAAACTTCCATTTTAAGAACCCAGGGTGCACACTATAACACAACGTGGGATTTTCCCCCCCCCCTTGGTAACCTGTGGCAGAAGAGTGTACTACCTTCACTGCTTACCAGCTCCAGACACCAAACAATAATAAATAATAACAGTAATAAGTACCCTTACTCTGAAGCACCTCCTTCTCAGCACCCAAGGACATATAACTCAGCGGAGACTCTCACCGAGAGGTGCAATGAGCTCACTTGACAGACCATACGCTCCTTCAGAGCCACTGTATTTTATTGGGTAATACATATTAAGAGATGGGCCCTGCAGCCAAACAGGAACATTACGCYGGTCTCTGCACAGTGCTCGGAGCAGCTCTTTATTACAGCCTTGAAGCAATAAAGCAATTGGAGGGTGTGTGGAAAAAGTAAGCCAGGAGAGCGCTGGCAAGGGGACCCTCCCCACATCACGGGCCACCATTGCAGCATGGCTCCCATCAGGTCCCTAAGCAGTGCTGGGGAGGAGAGGGTGGCTCAGGACAAGCCTTGTGGTGACCAGACATGCTTTCAAGAGGTCAACATTTTTTTCAGGTGCTTTGTATGAAAACACATGGCACAAGTATAGTTGGGGATATAATGTTTGTTTAATAAACGTTTTCTTGTTTTCCCCAAGAATTTCCTTAGATGCTGGAAGAACGCCAAGAACGGGGCAGTTGCTGCTACTTTCTGTCCTCAGAAGGCTTTAGAAGTGTCAAGAAAGCTGATGAGAGGCAACCAAGGCACACCAAGTATGATTAAGTACTGATGAGCAAGGAACCAGGACCTGGGATCAGGTGCAGYCCACAGCAGAAGGTGGTGGGTGGCAGGCTGCTCTGGTTTGCTGCCAAAGCCACCGGGATGCTTCCCTCTTTCCATGGGAGTATGGGGAGCTTTCTGCAGCACCCGAGAGTGGCAGGTTATAGGAATTTATTTTAAAATAACAAGACGTGTTCCCTCTAGGCCTCATGGGGAAGCTACAAGGGAAAGGGTATGGAGTGGGGAGGTGTGAAGCAAGAGGAGAGAGAGGGGCCTCAAGAAACAAATAAAAATCTTCTAGGAAACTGAAAGGCCTTGTGGACAGCAGGAGGAATCGGACAAATTGTGACCACCCACCTTGGCAGAGTAGGCAGAGACAGATTTATGCAAGATACAGATTTATGTAAGGTACAGCAGAACTGTCACTCTGCCAAGCGCTGCTAACTCCCAGCTCCATGAGGCTAATGCCACCGTAACCCCTGACAGATGCTGCTACTGCTCAGGACAAGCTCTGCAGAAACATGGGACATGTTGCTTCTGCGGGGTAGGGGGGAGATCAGAGGGACAGAAGAGAATATTAAACAGGCTGCGCTTGCAGTCTCTTCCCCGCCCTGGCTCCCAGCATCAGACAGGAACAGAGGAGTCCTTGGCAAATCTTGCAGAAGCATCCTCACACCTGCTTTGACATCTTTGCTGCCAATTTTAACTTTCAGTGGACCAACAAGACATGAATCCTCTTACCCTGCTTTCAGCTAGGCATGGTGTCGTCTTCACCTGATGCTTTGGTTACCCTCCTCACTTCAGGAGTCACTGGCTTTGACAGGAAGGGGATGATGCTCTACATGGGCCCGTGGGCCCGTGTGTTGAATGTGGGGCTACTAAGACTGACATATTGGAAAGAAAAGAGGAAGGAAAAATAAGACACTACTGAACAGCCTGCACATTTCAAAATCCTTTGCCATCAAAAGGGAAGGCTGAAAGAGTAGTTTGTCTCCAGAAAGAAGGTAGATGGGGCAAAAGGTTGTGTCAACCATCCTGTGCAATGACAGCTCTCTCCAGCACTGGGGCAGGATGGATCCCGGCCCTGCAGAGGGGCAGAACAGCCTTTGGGCTACGTGGTCTTTGCCTGGCCACTGGGAGATAAGTGTCAAAAGGAAGTCCTTCTACCTCCATTCTGATACCTGATGGCAAACAGAAGAAAGGACAGAGACCAGGACCTGAGCTATCCTGGTCAGAGAGCAYGGAAAACTATCCACAGCTCTGATTGAGAGACTCCACGGGGCTGCTGGCAGGATTGCCAAAAGCAGACCATTACACTGGCACGATATTTCCAAGGTGAAGGTAGGTTGCAAGGGGTCAGCAGGCATAAAACTGCCTTTGAGACAGGCTGCCTCACACACATGAGGATTGCATTCACAAGGAGAATAGCCTTTTCCTCCTGGTTCCACCATTCATCTACAGATACCAAGTGGATGACAAAAGCAGGCAAATAAAAATAAGTGCTCTTCACTGCCTGAACCTCTATTTATCACAATTTTCTGTGCACACGGAAAAGGAAAGCATATGCAACTCAGGCAGACTCATTCAGAGCAGATGGGTACTTGCACCCAAATAAGGGCCTCTGGTCTCTACTTTCCGCATGCTGCTTCCTCTGCGCCTCTCTCTCCACCTCCCCCCCCCACCCCTTTTCCCCCCATATAGAGATTTAACATGACAAATCCCAGGCATGTATTTTACAGGGTCTGAAGAAGGCTYGCCACCTTTGAAATGCAAAGCTCATTAGTTTTAGTGCTCCTGGGACAATGAAGCTTTGCTTTTCACAGATTGTGTTCTCCATCCGTCCCAGCTGCTTCCACCCACTCTACAAAGCTCTTTCCTATAGACCCAAATTCACTCTTGGTTGCTGCCTGGGCAACAGGCAGTGCATATTGCAGCTTCTCAGTACCTACATGTTCCTAYTCCAGGTGAGATCATGTAGTCTAACAGCAAGTTTTACCTTACCTCCACTGAAAGCCAAATTACTCACCCTCATCTTATGTCCACAACATTTATGGAAGTGTTTTTTAAAATCTGACAGAGCAGAAGTTTTGCTTGGCCTGCTCGCCTCCCCATGCAGCTTGTCTTCCATTGAAAACTAGCCCACATGGAAAACCAGCAACTGTGTGCATGAAGATTGATCTGCCTGTATGTAATAGCCTGAACAGCAACCACAAAGCCCAGAGTAAAACCATCCAAGCAGCAATCCTCATCCAGGGCCCTAAGYCTCCCTGTGTGTTTCTGGCTCTTGGTTTCTTTCCCCAGTGGAACAGGGAGCACAAACACTAAAGCAGGATTCTTTTGCAMCAGGGAGAGCACAACATCTATGGGCTTCCTAGAAATCAGCTGTGGACACAGCTTTGCCCAGAYAAGCTCTTATATGCCACGTTCAATGCATATGAATGTAGCAATGTTTGGCAGTTTACATGCACATCCCCTGTGCTCACCAGATGCTCACAGTAGCACTCCGCTTCCTTTCTAGTGCTTTCAATATATTCCTAGAAAAACCTTTCCTGCCCTGTGACTTCCCTTTCTCAGTCCTCCCCACTTTTCCTCCTCTCTTGAAGGAGGTCTGGTCCAACCTCAGTGACTGAACTGAAATTATTTCCTTTCCTTCCTGTGTCTTCTACAACAGCGTTAAATCCTTTAGTCTGTATTGTCAGGCTTTCTTCTCCTTTAGCTTTTCCAGTGGCAAGAGAAGATGCACTGACTTTCCTAGAGGTAACCATGATGACCATGCAAAGCTCAGCCAGAAAGCTACACAATTTTTCATGAAGGAAGAACATCAAAGAGATTTGGTGATTCATCTGGCTGCGACCACAGCTTCTGCTGGCCAAACACAAAGACTATACACATCAAAAGCCTAAAGAAGTAGAGCTGAACAACAACACATGCAGGGAAACCATTTCCCATACGAGCCCAGGGGCTGGTTCAGACAGTTATTGTCCCACCTCARGTACAGGGTGCCGGGAAATTTGCTGTGTTCCCAGCATGGATGCAGCTACGTAGGTATAGGGGACTGGCCAAGAACACAGCAACACCAGGGAAGAGCGCAACACACTCGATGGAGAAGCTCCGCTTGGCACCCAGAAACCTGGTGGCTCCTTCCTACCCTCTTACCTCATGCCACATTGCTGCAGCACCTCTCTCCTTGCTATCTCAGCCACACCAACCTTGCTCAGCAGTTTTGTCAGCCAACCCCCCTGCCCCCACTCCCAAATGTACAGAGAMGATCCAACCAGCAAGATGTCATAGCCAAAGCCATTAGGGGAAAAAAAAAACCAAAACACCACACTAAACACCGAACCACAAGAGCACCATAAGTACCTTGTACTGGAAAACAATGAAGAATTAAATAACAAGTCTGAATGTTGACAAAAGCAGGGMGAAGTGAGAGCAGAGCACAAAAGGAAAGATCTTTCACAGTTATTTTTCCCAGCCTACCTTAMAAGTGCTGCTATTCCTTGTTAAAGGGATGTCTAGTCTTCACAATTATTGTGTTTGGGAGGCAAAGATTCTGCTTCTTACAGTTTTTCCATGCCTAAGAGAGGAGAGGAAGAAAAAAGAACACATCTATATTTGTCAAGGAAGTTTATATCAGAAAGTTTGTGTCCTAGTTATTTTTAAAGTATGTAGGACAACGCACAAAAAATCTCAACTGTTATCTATAACTTGCCGTTATCCAAGATCAGTACTTGCTAAGGATTAACAAGACGAATTATCTGTGCAGCACATTATCATCATGCAACAAAATTTCAATAGCACTCAGTATATTCTAAATAGAACCATAAAAACATGACTCTGCTCAGGGTATCATAGCAGGTAAACATAACCTTCATATAATGGAGACAAGCTGTTTATTTAGTCTCAGTTCAGAGATGCCAAAAAGCAAAGAAATCTAAGTTAAAACAGACCTAGAGTGATGCTGGTCATGGTGTTCCTGTCAAGTAGTGATACTGTTATCCYTTATCAGCTATACATTAGCTGGAGAGATCATCCTGATCTGAAAATCCAGRATCTCCTCTTCTCATTGATTCTCAACTTCAGCATAGCACAAACTCAACAGCCTTCAGCCCAGACATTCTYATAGTAACCTAGTTGAACCCTTTACATGAAATACTATTGAAATATTCCTAGTTTCAGAACGATCTATTACTGTTGTCAGTCTGCAGTTGCCTTTCCAAAGCAGTTAAAACCACATTACATGCRAGACCCATCTACAGCAGACAAATCATGGGCCAGGGTGTATGAACTGAAAGTTAGTATACCTATAGTCAGAGAGGACACTTGGTATTTGATTTATCAGTTTCAGTATGTCAAATATCAGTCCCCAAGCACAGGTTTAGTATTTACTTTCGCTGCTGAAAAGTCAATTTTTACATTAAGGTACAAGCATTTTCAATATTCACAACATAAATAAAATAAATCCAACAGAGGCAAAGCAACTGAGACACTCTGGGAGGCAAATTCACTATGGTGAGTTCAGACATGGTCACTGGGCTGTCTTCACTCCCTCTAGGTTTGCTATATTCCTACCTTTCCATTAAACTTAACAATAGGTCTCCATTATCTCCAGGTAATGAAAAAAAGGAGGCTTCAACAGCAGCTAAGGTAAGCTGCTTCTGTTAAAGTTCAAATATTTCAGACATCAGCATAGAAATGGGGCTATCTAGGAAACAAATTTCTCCCTATAGCATTGCAGCAAGTCACCCCCAGCTCGATACCCCCTCTCCCTCCCAGCCGTGCTGTGGCAGACTCTCCCCTGGCCCAGCCACCAACCTCCCRCCGTGGCATAAAGAAACTAGTAGGAAAAACAGCCAGGACCCATAGCAAAAAGGTTCCCACACAGACAAAAGCTCAAAAATACATCAACTCTTACCCAGCTACCTCCTCCCCAACATCACTGGGAGGAGAAAAAGCTTCCCCAACACACCATGAAAGCCCAAATCATGAACACAACTAGGAACCTACTCCTCCAGCCCCAAAAGTCTAGTCCCCAAGCACCAACCTTGAAAAAACAGGTCTGAGCTCACAGGCAGGTTTAGCTCTTTTTTCTGTCATCCCCCCCAACTCAAAAACTTCTTTCTATAAATTTTTGGTAGCAGTTGCTGCCCCTACTCCTGGAGCAGACAACACCATAACCCCACCCTCCTCACAGATTGGGCACAGCTCAAACCACCTGAGCTTTTAAAGGGTCCACAACCTGGCACAGGGATGAGCTGGTTTGAAGGCTCAAAAAACTATCAGGTGCAAACTATTTTTTGGTTAGAGTAAATCCCCGTGACAGGGCACAACCAGGCTGATTTGGGAAATATGCCAGGATGGTTGTTCCGTGTGCTAGGGAACACTGCATGGAGCTCTGCTAAGAGCTTAATGCCTCTCCTGGCCGTGAAATGTCTCCAGGCACCCAGGTATGCCTGGGTGCTCCAGTACACATCAAATGCACATCCTGGCACAACACAGCACCTGTGCTCAGAAACATTTTATTTTGGAAAGAAAGCTTTGGCTGGTATCTCTGCAAAAGGAAAATGCAAGGAGCCAATTCAGCTCTGCAGYGTTGCACTTCTGGTCTTTATAACTCCAGGTGCTACCCTGAAAATAGCACTTTAAAGTCTACTAASTCTCCACCGGCCCCAGCTGCAGAGGAAATCTCAGCTCTTATATTACACTAGGGGATTGACCAAATAGCTTATTTGCAAACCYGTGTATTTGCTTCCACTTTATCACAAAGAAAGCCAGTGGTGGAAAAAATATTAACAAATTGAGAGGTTGCTACTTGCCCCCTACAGTGTGAACTCTTATAATGGATTCACTATATGATCTTAAATTATACTTCAGTTTATTACTTCTAAAATGTCCTGGATTTTGCAGGGGCATGGTGTGGCTTCCACACACCTATTTTAGCATGCTTTGAGATCCTCAGATTAGAGGTGCTACATAAGGAAATTTGGTTGTGGATGAAATACACTAGTGTGCAAAACTATAGACTGGAGTTTGTAGGAAAATCCTTGAAAGGAACAATTTCTGACTTCAGTTATGTTCATGAAAAAAAAAACCCCAAGCTACAAAAAAAATTAGAAAGCAACACAAAAGACACCCTTAAAGAGGTGGAAACAAGAGATTGGGGAAAGTTCTCCCACTGGAACAAAAAAAAGGGAGAATCAGTATGAATCATAGAATCATAGAATGATTTGGGTTGGAASGGACCTTTAAAGGTCATCTAGTCTAACCCCCCTGCAATGAKCAGGRACATCGTCAACTAGATCAGGTTGCTCAGAGCCCCGTCCARCCTGACCTTGAATGTTCCCAGGGATGGGGCATCTACAATCTCTCTGGACAACCTAACACGTAAAACATTTCTTCTGGAAATGTTTGGACATTTCCTGGACACCCTCAAYGTAAAAAATTTCTTCCTTATATCTAGTCTAAATCTACCCTCTTTTAGTTTAAAACCATTACCCCTTGTGCTATCACTACATGCCCTGCTAAAAAACCTRTCCCCATCTTTCTTATAGGCTCCATTTAAGTACTGAARGGCCGCCATAAGGTCTTCCCGAAGCCTTCTCTTCTCCAGGCTGAACGACCCCAGTTCCTTCACCCTTTCTTCACAGGAGAGGTGTTCCATCCCTCTGATCATTTTTGTGGCCCTCCTTTGGACCTGCTCCAACAGGTCCATGTCTTCCCTGTGCTGAATATGTGATATACAGCTGCCAATACTTCCCTGATGYCATCACTTTAACAAACACAATACCTTAAGATTTAATTCCTTGTCACAGCTATGGGCTTTGTCATTACTTAAGAAAAACACTCCAAGCACTCTCTTCCACACCTCATCTACTTGTTTGCAGGGTTGGGCAGGGAGCTGCAGCCAGAGCCGCGTGTGCTGTACTAGTGCTGGAAGTGGTTAGTTTCTGAGTAAGGAATCAGTGCATGAAATGAGCATGGGAAAAAAATCATATACTGTTCTGCCTTTGCTTCAAAACAGGTTGGTTGATTGACAGCAAACCCTATATAATAATTCCTTCCAGGCAGATGGCAAGATCACGATTTGCTCTTCAGTTGCATTTTTCTGCTGCCTCTCACAAGCAACCTAGCTACATGATCTACCAATAAGAAGGGTCTGGGTGTTTTATATGTGTTTTACAACGCTCACATCAAAACATATCGATTAATATTGTGACTAGTTCTCGTATTCCATCTTGTAAAAATTTTCCTTGAATTTGCCTCCAACATCTCATAGCTGATCCTATGTAGACAATAACTTCAGAAATCCACACAAAAGCAACTTGTAAATTCCTACACCACCCCTGACAGACAATACTCTTTTGAACGTTTGCGTAGGTGTTGAAAATCTTGCCATACATCTCGCACTCTCTCAGCACATATTGTTTTTAGGCTGCCATCTGCTAATGCACAGTTCCACCCTAAGAGAGATGCAGGAGTGCTCCAGTCTCCAGTCTGTTCTGTTTTCAGATTTACTCTTTTATTTCTTCCAATTCCCAACACTCAGATTCTGTCATTCTTAACCCTGACTGTAGTTAGAAAGTTCAAGAGACCCATTCTCACCACTGCTAATTTTCAGTGATAAAGAACATTTATTGAGTGCGTATCCAGGCAATTGCTTTAATGAACCAAAGCAATGCTTCGTGCAGTGGTGTCCCCGCAAGCAGATTCATTTGTCTCCATGTCATCTGGTATGCACGTAGGGGGGTGCTGCGCCCATCAGGAACTTTTGAAGCACCCATTTTCAGTGCATGTATACTAAAAGAATGTGTATTAAGTTGGTGACAAGGGAAGAAGACAACTCCCAAAGAAATAATGCGGCTTGAACAAAGCAAGCCATGCACATCACAGTGCAGAATGTCGGGATCTAATTATCATAGTAAATAAGGAATGATGAACATTATACTTGACTGATTTTGCTCTTCACTGAAATTGTTAGCAGTACTCTGTTGATTTTGCTTCACTACTAAGCACATTAGCAAAATTTATAAGATAATATTTAATTCTATWTTTTTTTAGAAAACAAATTTATAAGTGATAATTTAGGTTAAGTTTGCTATGTGGGATCCATCACTAAAATATATTGGAAGCTACAAATTTAACTCTAGGAAACTGAGGAGTATKTTATCACATGACAGCTGAAATTTATCTGCTTTGATCCTTTTCCTAAATCCCTCTTGTCCCACGCATCCCTTTTACTACCCCACCTTCTTCTCAGGTTTTCAAAGATTTTGATGTCATTTGCTTCTGAATAAAATACTAGATTCTTTTGGCATTGTAGGCTCTGTACATCAAATTGTTGTTCATGTCACACCCTGACTTCYGTGCAGCAAGCAGAGAAGTCAGAATAAGTGAGTATACACAATGGCACAGAAATCCTTCCTATATTGCTTGCAAAGCATGGAAGTGAATAGAAGAGGACCAAAAAAAGAAAATACAGATTGGAAAATGAAAATATAAAGGGGTGTATGTTTAAAGGAGGCGCAAATAGTAGTTTTGGGTTTTTTCCAGCTTGTACAGCAATCCTCTCATTCCCTAAATTGCACAAAAATGGTTTGGTAGACTTAAGTTATATGTTTTCCTTGATTTCAGTAATCAAGGTAAGCCAGAACAATCTTTTCCATTGAAAAAGGACTTCTTTTTACATCTAAGCAACAGTAGCAGTTTTTCTTTCTTCTATCTGTGCTTCAGCAAAAGATTGCAACTACCTTTTTACAAGCTTTTAGTTGTTGGAGATATAAACTCTCCTCCAAAGTATGACAGATGAATTCTCATGCAATGAAATATGATACCTTTCAGAGAGCCTGAAAGCAACTAATAGATTTTCAGGAAAATGCTGAAAATTGGCTTAATGTTGCATAAATAAAGATATTTATGCAACCTGAAATGAAATTCTAGTACAAGCAGAAGGCTAGGCCCTACTGATGATATTAGAACCTTCTTTTGACAGTTTGCATAGGTCTTTAATGSACATAGGGTCATTTGCTGGCCTTTTGAATCCCACCTGATATGTCATCATAGTTAAATTTTAAATATGAATAATTTTCCAGGCAGCGTAATATCCAGTTGGGTCCTCCTTCCATTTCCCCACAGGGGGCTGAAAAATCTTAAACTGTTCTCTTCACAATTAAATTCATGAAACACTTAAATTCTATGGCAGCCAGACACCAAGGAACAGGAAAATCATTTCATCTCATAACGTTTTAGAGGCCCTAGGCAAATGTAAACAGTGTATGCTGTGATAGAGGAAGGATTTATTGCTGCTGCTGAACAGAGAATCTGCTGATTTATTTTTAATTCCAGTAGATTTTTGAGGGTAATTTATTAATTACAGAATTTTGGTGGAATTATTATTTAGGAAGTGTGAACACACCAGACCCATTTGTGTGGAAATGCATTTTAAACAAAAAGATACAGAACCAAATCAATCTGTATTGAACTAACACTCATCTGTAATAGTGAATCATTATTGCACTCACTCTCCTGCCAGAGCATAAAAGGGAGTTTGAGCTCTCACATATCACAGCTTCTGGAGTCCAAGTGACATTTAACAGGCTGCCACTGGAGGTGCTGCTGAAGCAAGCTTAAGCTTAGGCTGAGAAGTGTCCAAGTCACTTTTATATTCTTGCAAGTGTTTTACCCAAGATGAGTTTCATTGATTTTGCTGAGAAAAACATCACTAAAGTCTGCACCCAAGTGCTGTTTTAACCATTCATTTATACACGACTCAGAATGACAAAGGTTACCATTTTGCGTCAGTACATCTCTGTTAGTGTATCAAATTCATAGAAGCATTAGTGAAAATATGACTATGTCATGCCACTTACTTTTACAGTATGCACTTAGCTTTACTGGAGTGCACTCCTCTGCTTCAGCTGTACTCAGCAGCCTTGGGAACTGTTTGGAAAACTAAAGGAGGGTAAATTCAGTTTCATGGCAGAGGTCGAGCCACAAGTCTTCATCGCCAGTTAGCAGTGGATGTGTGGGTGTAGGGACAGCCGTCCACACGCCAGATGTCTGTCTCCGTGGCTATCCAAGGTCCAGCAAAGGCCGGTCATCTTGTGTCCTCCTATCTTTTTGTCCTGTCCAACCTGCTGACTCCTATTGCAATCTGTGGGTGAGTACTTTGGGCAGAAGCCACCTCCTTTACATCTACATGTGTGAGACCTAGCACCAGTAGGCTCAGCTGTGACTAGAGCCCGTGGCCATGCCATGGCACAGCTAAAGAAAATCACCTATGTCTCCACTAAAAGATATTACGCAATATCTGGATATTATGCAAGTTATTAAAAATCTTTTTTGTTCTCTTCTTACCCTCCATGTTTATTTAGTAGATCTGAGAGTAAACAGAAGACTCGTTTAAAAAACTGCATTATTTCTCAATTTCTCTTCAAAGATGCCACAGAAATCTCTCCGGAATATCTGCCAAACTGGCATTCCCCTGAGGCTGCTTCAGCTCTTTGCTCTGGCTAACCTGAAGCAAGAACTTGAACCATATCTCAGATAACTGCTGTAGAGAATAGATTTTAAATTTCCTGCTGAACTTCAGCTATATATTTAAATACTCAGTACTTCTGGCATCTGGAAAGAAACCAACAATAAAATCAAATGGTCAAACTACTCACCCAATAAGAGAAAAATCTGCAATGAATCAAGCAAACAGGAGACTCAGACACGGGCCTGAAGGGTAAATTTTCTCAGCACCAGTGTAAAATCAGTGCCACAATCTTACTGTCTTTTTGACAAAAAAATACCTAGTTACTCAATGGCAATTTTGTCTAAACCAGAATATTTCTGTAGAATTCATAGTTCATTTAAAGAAGTCTACATTTTTAGTGGAAGGGAAAAAATAGATGAAGTTCATAATGAGGTTGAAATCAGAGAAAGTGTTGATAGTGACTAAATTAGAAACAAGCTTCAATTAAAGAAGGAGAACCTCTGCTCTTACGAGACAGACACTGGAGAAATGCTGATCTTCCTGAAGACAATGAGAGTTTTGTCATTGTTCATGGCCAGACTTTTATCCTAATAACAGACTCTACACCTCACTGTATGTTGTTATTAGGATACAAGTCTCTCAGCTCAGTAGTCTTCAGGTTTGCTTGCTTGCCTTTATTTTTCTCAATCTGCAATGTCCTTAATAATAAACAAATAAGTAAATACAACAGCCCCTGAAGAAAATTCATGCTTAAAACCAGGCCATTGGAAAGATTCATGTGAAAAGAGTTATAGCTGAGGTGTTATTTGAACAAAATTTTAACAAATAGACGGGTGTTTCCCAAGAACATTAAAATGTTATCAAGTGAGAAACAATGCTTCCTCGTTCAGCCTCTAGACAGACCAGCAAATGCATCTTACTGCATTCAGAAGGCAAAATGTTAATTATGCTCACAGAAAATCACGGTTGTGAGGGTGTATTACACTGGAATACACAAGCTAGGAAGGATGACAGCAAAAAAATCACAGCACCTATAATTGTCTTGCAGTTTTGCAAGGTGTTGCTGCTTTATGGGAATCAGAACAATAAAATGCCTCCGTCCCCTTTACCAACAGTTCTAAGGCTGTTTCTGGGAGTGGCTGATGGGAAAAATGAACAAATACTTTCCTCTACAATGCTCTGAATGTAGGAACTCATAGAACACTCCTTTGAAGTCGGAGTGATTGCAAACTGAAGAAAGCAAGCCATGCAAACAGTATTAAACCTGTGTCTCTGGGAGGTTTTATTCCCAGTTAACCTGCTCCTGCAGTTTGTCCAGACAGCTGACAGGACAGACATGCCGGGAGCCTTCTCCAATTTGCAATGAGCCATCACCGTCTTGCAAACAGAAAACAAAGAGAAATGACAACAAGGTATCAAATATAAGCTCATCTTGATGCCACTGTTCAGGAGGGAAGAGGCAAACAAAATAATAGGCAAACTGGTGACAACTTCAGAATTTTTTGGTTTTCAGAGGTGTGAGAGTAGAATTGGAAAAATTAATTGGGTTCCAATTTTATCCTCGCTCTGTGAAAATGCGTGAGCAACTATGGGCAAAAATGCCAATAGTAGTAATAGTAATTGTAATAATAAATATGACAGGAACTGCCTGAAAAATATTACTTTGCAAAGTTAGAGCTTTTCAAAACTTCCACCCAAGGGACTTTTGGAGGCTGTTTCTTGCAGAATGACAGAGTATCCTTTTTAGTAGGCACATCCCCCTGTGCGGTACCGCTGCAAGGCAGCATAGCAAGGGTCTATACTTCTGTGGGTCTGAGGGGAAGGATCAGCTGCGTCCGGAAGAACACTGCCTGTGCCATAATGCCTTCCCCTCCACCTCTGTGCACTCCGTCCCTTGCTTTCCTTGGGTTTTCAGGTCAGATGGTGCCAGTGCAAATGCAAGGAAAGGGGTGGTTCTCCATGCCCAAAAGTGAGATAACAGAAAGGAGACCCACCAGGGCTTCAGCTCGGCTTAGCTTAGCCCTCATTACATCATCCCTAAATCTTAAAATACATTCTGTGTTTTCTGCACAGAAGAGGTGTGGAAAGCTGTACTCTAATTCCACTCTTATGGAAATCAATAGTAAATCTCCCATTGCTTTAGAAGAGCTAGATCTATATCAGCGCTCTGCAAAATCCCACCCTGCTGTTGCAATGCCTTCACCTGCCTTGAAAACAGCAAGTCGTACACGTAAGTTGAAAATGTCCCTCTGCAGTAAGGGGTGGCAGCATTGACATAGGAGAAGGTTCTCTGGCAGCCATCAAATGACCATCAGTGGGGGCAGACTCAGCCATCTCTTCATTTGGAGAAGCACGTAGTCTGTGTATAGCAGTATGAGCTATTGAGGGGGCTTCATGCATTACATCCAGCTTAGTCTGTAAATGGGTGGCAAAATGTGGCCCCAGCAGAGAAGATCTTTTTGTGTATTAGTTCCACAGATATCAGTGGCACATGGGGGATTGATGTAGTTAAGAAAAGAAATCTAATCCAAAGTCATTTGGCTCTCAGGATAATTTAACCATCCTGGTATTGCTGAGTGATTATGTATATTTGAAAGAGAGAAAAGCAAATACCCAAAGGCCTCTTGTTTACAATATTGCAGTTTCAAGAAGTTGCTCTATGGCAGAATGGGGTGCTGATAACACAGGAGATAATCCAATATGATAGCGCTATCAGCACCTGAGGAGTAATAACTGATCTACTTCATATTTACCAAACGTACCAAGCACTCGGTATTATGTTTACCTAATGATTAAAAGGAGCAGTAAATGGAATTACTTTCTTTTAATCAGTATGTCAGCTTGAGCAGCATAATGAAATTAGTCAGGGGTGAATATAGGCTTCTGAGCCTAAAGGGGCATTTCATTGCAACTTACTTCTAAATCTGTAACATCGCTGTTTCCATGGCAGGCCATTGTGTGATGCCGGGTTCCTTATTCAAATACAGAATACCTAAAATTAAAACAAATGCCATGTTTTTGTATTTTATTGTATCACCTTTCCCAGCTTGCATGTTCACCAAAGTCTCATCCAAGTATTCTTTTTCTTTAAGACACATTTATTAATCATTTGTTCCTGTCTACCTACTTATACATGGATGATATCTGACAGTTTATCCCAGTTATCGTTAATAACTATTAATGACCCTGCTGTTACAGTCAAGCTGCATCAACTCATTTGCATTAATCTATTTTTTCATTTAATTATGAAATTCAGACTGCTTCTCTTACAGGCAAGCTTGCTTACTTAAAAGGGCAGGGATCAGTCCATTTGATTGCTTTTAGAAATGTGGCAAATTACAATATTTAGCTGCTCTTATTGAGATGTGAAATATATAATGCCTTTCCTTAATCCTCAAATATAAGTTATTGTCACTCCCATGGAAGCTACAGCATATGAAAGTTTTAGATGCAAACAACTCCAAATTGAAAGAAGTCATGTTTTCTCAATGCTGAGAAGATGTAACAAATTCATGTAGACACTAATGAGTATTACTAGGCTTATGTAGGGTCATGGAAAATTAGACTGGCTTTTTAAGCCATTATTACAGATTTTCTCATTGTTACATGCTAAACTCTCTACTTACTAATATAGCTTACTTTTCCTTTCGGCAATTGGACAATGTTTGAGGTTCAATGGCATGGCCCTCTCTTCATATTTTTTTGTTTCTTTGGTAACAACATACTTTTCCCAACTTTAAGGGCTTGGCAAATTTCATTTCTAACTTTAACTTACTGGCTCCTTCCAGAAATTTGCTTTGTATCTATTCTGTGAAGAAAATTGTCATGCAACACAGAGTGCTTATTTACCTCATTTTCCAATAAGTACTTGATGGAATGGGGTATGTCACCACTGCTGTAAATACATCTATAATAAGAAAAATATCAGTTTCTTGAAGTTACAAGGCTGAGTTCAGGTCTGATTAAGTACCACTGGAGTCAGCAGTTATCAGAGTATAAACAGGAGCACAATTTGGAAGTCTGTATGTAGAGTTAGCATACATAATGAATGTCTTTCATTCATAAAGTATATTATCCTGTGTTTCAACACAGTATAATGGATCTGCCAGTATCCACAACTTGCTCAAAGGTGAGGAGCTGAGCTGTGGAGGGCACGTTTCACCCAGTGCAATTTCTTGACATTAGAGGGCTCCATAATCCACKGAGTATGGCAAAAGTGAGTCTCATTTTGAGGTCAATAGAGATGACACTGGAAAGAGAATTATAGACTCCTCTTGGAGCTGTGGTTTGATGGTACTGTAAATTCAGCTTCTGAAGTCCTAGTATTAAGTCAAAAGCATCACAGCTGAAAATATAAAGAGCTGGTCTGTTATAAAATCATTCTACTAGTTCATATTGGTTTAGAAAGTTTGAGTGTGGCTTGATTTTACCAAGAGTAGATCACATATCATGGTTCACCCTCTCTTGTATYATGATGGATCTGATGTTATACTGATATCATCTTTCTTCCAAGGACTCAGAAAAACCTGGCATGGGCTGTCTCTCAGGGGATCCTGTTAATAAGACACAAATGCAGGGAATGTCCATGCCTGATACAGATTAAATCTGCATCTAAACATGTCTATAACAATTGCAGAGACACAGCTGCATGCCACGCTTGTTGTCCATCACTATCAGAGCTCTACAAGGAGCTGTCAGCACAGCAGCTTGACACCAGGCAGTGGAGCAGGAGCATGTGGTCAGAAAGCCTGGGAACAGTGCATGTTCAGAAGGAAAATTCAGAAAATCTTCTGAGACAATAAAGAAAAAAATTGACATCGGGGCAATGRACTTGCAACCCACTACTTGATCACCCTCTGGATAAGGATAGGGTAGAGTGTGTTTTCCAGTATCCCATGTTACACCCATAAAGATTCTCAAATTCATGCTAGAAACTGGGTTAAATATTTCTGGGTTATCTTTTGGCATAACTGACAAACTMGCATGCATTTTCAGTCTCCTATTGCTGTCAGCGTGGGTTACATATGAGAAGTAATGTGGACCTGCCAAGGTCCGTGCTTAGTGGCTATAGCACATACCTCTAGACTGAGATTGCACAGATACACCTAGCAAATAGGGTACCACTCATGATGTACAGTATGGTAGGGTACAACAGGTAGCAGGTACTGGTCCTTATCTTGCAGAAATCATCGTAGTTTCATTTTATTATCTTGTCCTATCATGCCGAGGAAGAAATTTCTGTGACCATCAGAGAAAGCCACAAAGCAGACTTCAATGGGCCTTCARGAAGCCTCTATCTTTGCATAGAGCTGAGCATAGCTATAGGATCACTTGCAGAAGATTTGCATCATGAATGTGAGAGCTTTTCCTTGACATAGATAATGTAATAAGGTAATCATTGTGGAACAAGAACAAATATTTGAATGCCATTTTCTCATCTTTATGGCTCAATCTATTAACAAAAAATACTTTTAAATTATTTTCAATGGCCAAAYTTCAGAAAGAGCTTTTACATATAATGCCATAGCCTTTAGAAAGTGCAACTTGTCTTTGTTGCACTTCAGAGAGCCTAATCCTGAAGATATCTTCCTGAGGAATAAATATGCCCATGGGTTGAACTAACGACATTCTATGGAAGASAAAAGAGCTTTTCCAGGCAGTGCTTGTACAATTCCAAGCCCGCAAAAGTGAACTAGCTCTTTATTGAGGCAGCCATTTATAGAGGTGCTTCATCCAAGCCACGTGCCCATACGCACACTCTGCCCCATCAGCCCTTCCTTCCTGCACCCCCCATATTCTGAATAAGTGCTACTTCAGGGGCAAGTAGGTTGATTGACTTCTCAGAGGCTACAGAWGAAATCAGTATCTTGAAGAGAATTAAAACTCTCCCTTTTTCCTGTGCTCAGACAYGGTTTTCTATAATTAATGATTGATATATTGGTGTAGCTTCCTGGCAAATATTGAAAAAGGGCTGGAATATTTTGGTAGGGAGGGCCAGATTGTTACAAACACTATGACTTCCTAAAAGAAAATCAAGCACAGCTGGTTAAAGAAAATCTCATGTYGTGAATTTTTGGCTTTGTCCTGATACATGGACCATGTTTTTCTCAAATGCTRGAGGCATAATTTGGTCACCTATTTCTGGAAAATGTCTGTACAAATAATCATTTTACTMGTCAACAACAAAGACAGTAAAAAGGAGAAAAGTACCGTTCAGAGTACGGCCACCAGTAAAGCATGGAAAATCTCAGTATCTTTTTCAAAGTTATAGAGCCGGACACTCCAACTTCAGCACTTGCAAATTGTGTATACCCAAGATAGCAGGAAAATTCCCACCGTGAAAGGCAGCGTCTGCTTTTGAAGCAAATGTGTGAAATTTACACCAGCTGAAGATCCGGTACTTGTTGTTGAATTTATTGAGCTTGAACCAAATCCCACTGTAACCAATGGGGAAAAAAAGAAAGGAAAAAAAAAGAAAACCCTTCACTTCAGTGCCTTACAGACCAGACTTGCTGTGCGTGGACCCCTTTGGGCCGTGTGACACGGATATCAGCAGCTTTCAAACCATGACTATCTGATTAATACAAGGATACTGACTCACTCTTGGTTTACTGAAAAATCCCATAAGTAATATAAGTGGCATATATTTGGTCACAAAACAGCTATGAAAAGCTTACAGATTTATATATCTGAAACRAAGTACTCTCTGAAAAATTTGGGAGTGAGAGGGAGTAAATTGACTCTTTCACATCTGTGTCTACAGTGTATTGAGGCTGGTACCCAAATCACAGATCAATAATATTCTGGCAAGATGATTCCTCATTGTGCTTCATTTTGAGATAAATTCATGTAACACGGAGAGGCAGCTGCAGGAGGAGAGCAAATAAAAACTCAGTATTTCCTTATGGCTGTTGAAATTTTTGCTGAATTTCTAATTTTGTATCTGCATTTGATGGGTCACTGATTTAAATAAATTAAAGACATAAATCACATAAAAACTGTAAGTGAGGGACTATTTTTTCACTTTATGTTTATAAAGTATATTTATTTCACGGCATTTTATGGCTTCAGCTGTTGTTATACTAAGATAGTTTCTTCCTTGGGATTTCTCTCCGCCTGGTTCCCAGAATCAAAAGCTACCCATTTCAATAGATTAGGGGATCCTTGCTAGCTAGGATCTAGCTGACTTTCCTGCCCAAATTCCACCATACAGCAATATGCTCTGAAACACCTTCACCTGACAAGAAATGCCCTTTCTCTGACGACCCAGACAWCCCAGAGGCTGCAGACTCATTTTGGCAGCCAGTCTTACCATGGGCTTTACCAGGGCACAGCTGGGACCAAAACCAAAGTGGTGCAGGAGTTAGCGATGCTACGGTCCTATGTCAAACACTGGGAAAAATCTGGGATAAATGCAATCATTGATAAGGTTTTCAGGGACCATCCGTGGCTGGAACAGTGAGTTTACCCAACGCTCTCYAAGAAGCCCGTGGGGTACCTGAGGAGGAGCTACCAGGAGCTAGCGATGGGTGCTGCCTGTTTGTACCGCTCCGAGCTTGCAGTAGCTTTCCAGATCCGCTGCACAGACGTAGCCCGTTTGCACYGGCCCTAACAGCCAACTGAGGAGTGCCAGACTGGGTGAAAAAGGCACAGAATTAAATATTCTAAAAATGCAGATGTGACTAACATCCTCTAGCTTGCCATGCAGCCCAGTGAAGAAAGCAAACTGTCAATGACACATCTGCTCACACTTCTCCATTTATTAAATTTGAAACAAAATTTTGACAGCAATAAAACAGAAGGAGCAGTTGTGTGTTTGTATTAAAACATCATTTGGATAAGCAATAACCAGTGATTGGTGTAAAGGAACATCTGTGATATTATCCTGCTATTTTTGTCTGAGTCATGTCACACTGAGAAAGGCAAAGAGAGAAGAAAAAAAAGAAATGAAATTATCACATGTGATGGTTCAAATTTAGCTTTGTTAAAGACACACTCCTTTTCATTTTCCAGTGCAATTCCCATAGAGTTAAGATAAAGACATCTGTCTTTTCTATGGAATCAAATAAACATTCTGGCATTTTGGTTTGACTATGAATCATGCTCCTAAAACATTTTTGGTGATTAATTTTTAATCCCAAATTGATAAATTCCGGCTCACACAACAATGTTAACATTAAGATCCAAGCCTCTGTGAGCCCTTAATCTGAATCTCTCTTGTTAGTACTAATGGGGTTTATTTTGTCTATGAGAAAAATAATTAACTATAGCAGAAAACAAGGCTGAGATGAAAAGGACAATAGGAAAGATATGATTTTTTAAAGCTAAAGCATGTTAGCCTTTTGTTAGGTAATAACAAAGCCACTTTGGTTATTAGTATCCACTATAGAAAGACTGAGGAAATTTATTCTAGCCACAGAAAAAGCACTTCCACTGTGATATAAAAGCAAATATTTTCTTCGTGTGTACCGGGGGGGGGGGAGCTTAAAAGCATTTGTAGGACTTTCAGCTCATCATAGTTTATGTCAGGCAAGAAAGTGATAAAAGATGTTGATTTTATTAATAATTTATATAGGAGCAATATTTATAGCCCACTCAGCATGTGGTAAATTGAAGGTCCACGTAATAAACAACTTATTAGAGACACTAAGCTTTAGAATTGTTTAAATGTACAGAAAACTCTTCACAACTACATGCAAATCATTAAACCCCTTTGAAGGAATATATGTACATTTATATACATATCTCTTCCTCCTGGAAAGAACATCCATTTTATCTGTTTCCCWTATATCTCTTGCTCCTTTATACCTGTCACTAAAGGGTATTCACAAGCGGCAGCGATGGCCCCTGAGGACCAGTGGGAAGCTGACCAGTGTGTGATCCGAAATGTGTTCATGCTTGACCCCACAGTTCACCGTCTAGATGTTACTTCAGGTGTTTCTTTTAAAAAATCAATGCTTTATGATTAATCTGAGAAAGCACCTATTTACCACCTGTAATTGAGGTTAATAAGGAGGGAGTATTGGGTCTACACTTTTGATCTTAGTCTAGTGGTTTAAAAAAACCCCAACCTTTTTTATTAAATGAAAACTTAACTGATACGGATATATTCCTCAGCAGGAATTTGTATGGTGAATTAAAGAAAAAAGGTCTTAGATATAGACCCAATCTTCCTTTTAAGGATAGCTAATCTCTGTGTCCCAATGGCAGTTTATAAGTGATGCTTCTGTAACACATTATAAACTTTTTGTCAAATGTTTTGGGTGGAGCTTTTTCACTGCTTTCCCTGGGGATTTTTGAGATATTAAGTCACTATCATGGGGCCTRGAAACTAGGGCCAGTATCTAGTTCAGTCCCCAGCTTCCACTGGAAAATTGTTCAGACCACTTACTTTATTTATGTCTCCAGCAAAATTTCTTAGCTGACAGTGATTTATGAAGATAACGTTTCCTACATGATAAAACTCTGAAAAGACCAGATATTGAAATGATGTCCAAGTTACCTAAAGTGTAAGCTGAAACAATTAATTTAAGGCCTAATGCTGTAATGCTCACATTGATCAAATTTCTACTACTGCTTACATTAAAGAGCTCCTTGATTTTGTGCATAGGTGATTATTATTAAAAGACTGCCTTTAAAAAAMCCTTCTCTGTACACAGTAGATCAATAACCTGTCCAAGAAGCAAGGAGCTGTGGAAATGAGTTATAGAGGGAACTGTGAAGATAAATTATATGGAATAATTAAATAAAAAAGCATTGTGTGTGATTGACARGGAGAAGTCATTTTTGTGACTATCTAGTCAACATTTTAATGCWTTTTTTTCATTCTTAAAAGATACTGAAAAATGCAAATTAGGCCTTTCCGTTACTGTGGTTTTGGTACCTTTCTTAATTAAATCTAATCTCAAGAGAAGGACTTGTTTATGATTCTATACTGTATGCAGGACTGCTCAGAGAAGACCTGAAAAAACATCAGCAAAGATGTGAGAAAGACACTGGTACATTGCACGCTCCTGGTGCAAAAGAAGCAGAAAAGAATTGCCAAGAACTTACAAAGAAATTGTAGCAGATGGCACAGGCTAGAGAATAAAAGCGGATCAAGAGATGGAGAGAGAAGGCTGGAGCCAAACTCTATGAACAGCCACAGGTGGGTTGCCAGACCTGACCCTGACACCTCAGTAATCCAACGTGACAAGTCTTTAAGTTATTGATTTAATGGAAAATGGAACAGATACACATTGTTAAAAGTCAAATTATCCTGTGAATTAGAAATGCCAACCTTCTACAATATGTGCCTTTTAGAAGAGACTTCAGAATGTTAAAGAAATGCTTCTAGAAGTGTATGTTGGTATGGCTGTAATTGTATTGTTTTGCTACTTAATGGCCTAGAACTCAGGACACAGTGCATGTCTCAGTTTACTTTCCTGAGATGGCAATTGRTAATATAAATTAAGATGGAATATGCTTTTTATTCATTTATGGGAAGCCAAAAGTGATGAAATCATACGATCTGAGTTCCATAGGCACAACAGTCATATTTATTTAGTCTGCCCTATTTACAATGGATTTTTAAAAGCTGTAATCCACGAGTGCCATCATATTGGGATACAAGAAATTGTTCAGATGATTGCTTCCTGTTTCCAACTTCTGTATTGGGGAATAAAATGCTGAAGATGTGTGRTGTGAATAATGTCTGTGGTCATTCATATTTCCAATTATTTTTATCGTACAAATGAATTTATTGTAGAGCAATGGAAAATGCAATAATTTGACATATTCTGTATTTAAATATGCATGCTGTGTATCTAGTATATATTTATAGACAGTATGTTTGTACAAGTGTATCTAGTAAGTTAGAGGGGTTTATTAATCTTGGAATTACTGTGTAGTAAAAGCATTATTTCTTTAGCTTCTCTACTGTTCAATAGAAATGACAAGTAGATCAGACACTTGGAGATGAATGAAGCAACACCAAGAACAGTTCCCTTGGAAAAAACTCAATAAACATCTACAGTTGTAAATCTAACCACTTTTCTTGGCAAAACAACATTAAAGAACTGTTACAGAATTATAAAATGTTGTAAAGTGGCCTTTTTTAGGATTGAACAAGAATTTTACGCTGTTCTGTTAAAGAAAGATGGCTGATCACAAATCAATTTCTCCTTTGCACTTTCCAACATAATTCGTAGAAATGACATACTTGTAACACTGGCTACTTCTGCCACTAAACATTAATTTTATCATAAATCACATGACATTTTAGCCAGAGCCTGATAAACSCAGTAAGGACCAGCTGCAGTAGTGTAAGATCCTGCATATAACAATGCAGTTAGTTGGGATTACTCGTAGGAAATAAAGCTGAGTAGAAAGGTATTGTAGGCTTGTATTGGGGGTGTATTATTTCCAGAAGATAAGGTACACTATACGTGCTCCTAATATAGTCTTCCATCAATGCCCAGTCTGCTAAAACAGTGAATGGAAGTGACTGATCTACAATTTGCATTCTCTTTTCAGTCYATCAACAGAACATTATTAAAACCATTGAGCCAAAACCCATTAGAACAGCACTCACGTATGAAACAATGCACAGGTCTGCTTGTTCCCATTTTTATGCACTGCTATAGGACTATAAATATTCATCATAATGTAACTGAAAATTATTGAAGTGAGAAAAAAGAGAAACAGGGAAGCCATTTGCTTCAATTCATAAACAGCATCTGTTGGGAAGTTATTCATAGATTGCTTCAGGGCCTGCTGAGCAGTAAGCCCATGGAAAAGGATGCCATTGCAAGCAAATTGGCCAAAACTGCAATGGAGATGCTATTAAACATGATTCAGTGACAGCCAGGGAGAATGATCAGGCACTGGGTTGTTTTATGTCTTCTTTTATCACTGGGACATAGAAGTAGCCTCCAGCCAAAGTCTCACACAGTTCGAATTAGAAGAGCAACCTTCTAAGTACGTTAAGGCCTAACTAGTGGCAAGAGGAAGTTGCGTGAAGTGATATTCTAGCGAGTACAGTTGTTTATTTGTCCCTACCTGAGGCACATGTAAAATCCCCTTGCGAATCAGGGTGGCTACAACCTTTCCTACTGTATATTTTTGGTCAAAAGGTGTCTAAGTATTTTCTTGTAAAAAGGTGAAAATGCAACCTAATGGGTAAGTGAAAAGTAATTAATAATTTAATAAGCATCCTTTAGCTTCTCATTAAATTTCAAAATACATTATGGCTGAAAAGTGACATGATGCCAAAGAAAAGTGAATCCGTGCAAATCCACAGAAGAGAGTAAGTACAAACATTTTCAAATACAGCTTATTATTGAGAATAAAATACTCAGCTGCCAAATTTTGTTTGCTGATTTACAGAGCAGAGCTATGCTAAGACAAAACTGTTCAGCACTTCTGAATTCGATGCAAATGGTGCTGAGTTTTCAGCTAATGATCTAGCTCAAATTTTTTTACCACCTGTGGGATTTATCACATCATAAGGAATTTGAAAAATGCACTTGCAATCAATATGTGGACAAATAATTTTCCCAGCCCAATTCGTCCTTTTGTTACAAATTATTTATACTTTCAACTTCAGCAATTCACTGTCTCTAAGTAACTGAAAAAGCAGTCCCCTTCGTAATCAGGATGCTACACAGGCCCATGGTTCACAAGGTGAAATATTTTCTTATGTATTTGCCCTATTTTCCTGTGTTGTAACTGAGATGAACAGCAAGAGATATGGAGCTATTCAAATGATCTTTATTTTGTTTATTTGTACCTGTTACTTTTGACTACTTTTAAAATCCCCATGAGCTGTTTTCTCTTTTCACGAAAATCTGGGGAAAGAGGTGTTCTTCAGCTGCCTGACCTGCATGAAGTGAGAGACTTTCAGGTTACTGGTAGGCTTTAAATCAAGCCCATAAAAATGCCTGAATTTGCAAGCAAACAATGATATTTTTTTGTAAGCAAACATTAATCATTTGTCATTTGGTATTTACTTTTTGTTGTTGAAGTACAAACTTGCCTRTGAGTCAAGTGAGTGAAGGCCTTTTGCACATAACAAATACTGTTTTGTTTGCATGCATTTTTTGAGGGATATTTGTGACTAGCAAATGCATTTYCATAAATTAGGACTGTTTCATGCAAGGGGAAAAAAAGATAATTTATTCACTGAGTACCTTGAAATGTGATAACTAGTGGGCATCAGTTACATCTATTCATTAGACTGCTTCTCAGGAAAGTGAGGTTAGCTTTAAATTATTCGTTTAAAGGTTGACACACTCTCCAGGAACAGTAGGAAATGTGGTGGGTGTGATACATTTAACGGGTAACAAATGCTCAAGCACAGAGAAACCTCCACTCAACATTTAAATGGAAGAAAAAACATTTTAAGAAGTTTCATCGAAATTTTCTTTATATTACCTTTTGCCATAATATGCCCCTTTGGTCTTCATTTGCATGAAGCCATTAGAACAACCGAGATTTTATCAATAAGAAATGTTACTGAGAAAATATTTGTTGTCAATAAATTACATATCTGAACACCTACAATATGGGGTGCACAGCTTCAGCACTGTCCTACTCAAGATGAAGAACTATACCACATGATTAATGACACATAATTAAATAACATACCCTGAAAGTTACAGATCAGGCAAAACTATTCAAATGTGTGTGATATTATCAAGTCCTAGTAAGGCTAAATGAGAAAATAAATGTTTGACAAGCAAAACCAGATCTTAACTTCATAGATTAATTATTCATTGCATATAACTTGCTTCTCTTTTCAGCTCTCCACATCCAAATTTTATAATCCTGTTAATTCCTTGGACACCCTGATTTTAAACACGTGAGGATGTGGTCTGGCAGCTCCATCTGGAATCTAAGTGTGGGTTTTCTAGCTCAGGGGCATCCTGGCCTGGGAGCCACTTAGGGATTCACAGGTAGGCTGCCAGAACAGCCTTCAKCCTGGTTCTGCCACCCTGAGTCAGTCCTGTTACCATTCCTTCTTTGTCAACTCAAGTTATAAAATTAAAGGCTCAAGTTCTTGAAGATTTGGGTTCCATATTCTCCAAGGAACTGCATTTTGGGGTATATTTMTGCGTGTCCTCTTACACTTCCAGCACAAAACAGCAGAAGGCATTTGAACAAAACACTTGAACAGATCTCTCAATTCATAACTTCCCTACTCCCCAAGTGAAGCTTCAGRGACAGTTCAACTGGAATTGGCATAAATTTAGACAAATTAAATTCATTTTAAGCATGATCAAAAAAAACCATTCTTGTTTATGGAGGAAGATAATTGATTTTTCAAAAATGCTACTGCATATATTAGAGCTGTTAGGAACAGCTTTAATTTGTGCTGAGACCATTTATGGAGATTTCCATTCCTTTATTTATTCCTTTATCAAATAAGGGAGATGCCATAGCAACCCCTGTCACACATTTCCGTTCATGTATTGATTCTGCATTATTCAATCTATGTAGGTTTTATTGTGGCCATTGTCTCACATTATGCTGTAGACYCTCCAAATCAAAACCATTCATTGTAATCCTCCTGCATTTCAGGGCTCCAAATAACTTGGGACAGAAAAACAACCACCCTCAGGAGCTGGCTTGGGTCTAAGAAGACTTCACCTATGAAGACTTTCCCCAAATCTTTTCCTCTCAACTCCCATTTTGTATCATCTCCRCCTAAAATACCAACTAGCCCAAAGCTCAGTCATTCATCTGAATGAAYCAAATTTATAGTGAGAGGGAAACCAAACCKATATGCCAGTCAGCTTTGAAACAGTCTTGCTTTGGCACATTTCCAGCAAAACTCTATGCTTCTCATAGGAGGCTAGTCTTCTAAGCACAAATTATTTTATAAAAACTACGTTTCTCAGKAAAATTGCAACTTTTTACCATTATAAACATTTTCAGCCATTCATCAAAATGGGTTTAGTCCTTTATGTGACACAGTTCATACCTTAAAATGACAAAACCTGGATCATCTCAGCTTTCTTGTTAAGGCCACAAATGACTAGTGGTATGACAATAATTTTTCTTTCTGAAGATCAAAAAGAACATATGCAATAGTCCATCAAACCACTTAAGCACACGATGCCATAGCATCACTCATGGGCACATAACTAGGTATGAGCCTAAAACACAGGAGTGGTTCAGTACCTGTGTACTCATGGAGCATGGCCTGGAAGTGTCCYACCTAACCTAGATATCTAACCAGCACGTAAATTACTTGTGTAGCTGGTCTTGGCCTACTGTGCAACTTTCTACTYCTTCCTGTAAGGAAGCTGGAGTTCAGTTATACATCCAAGTTTATTTCTACAAGCCCTGCCTCTGCTCTGTGGAGATGGGAGCTTGCTCCTCGTGTATGCCAAGTCATTCCAGATGCCCCGTGACTACGTTATCCCCGCTCCAAGCCTGCCTTAGGAAAAGCAAAGTAAATTAGCTCACACTTGGACATGCATTAGTGTAATCCCATGACCGTGAGTCAGAGAAGATCCCTCCCACAGCCCGGAATATGGGCACAGCAATCTCTCAGGTATACAGGCCCTTGAAAGGCACTCAACTGTTCAGCACTGAGAAACTCTGGAAGACGCTTGGGAAATTTTCCTTTGAGTTACTCACCTCCCCTAGGAACTAACACTTTTTTTGCCTGTTAGGGTTTTGATGCAAAAGAGAAGAGCTGTTCACCCACAATGTGAGAGAAAGTTGGATAACCACTGTTAATGGCATATGGCATGTCCATCTGTTAAGGATATGGCACGTCACACATCTGTTTTCTGGCACTGGCCTGGGAGCAAAGCTGCTCCGAGCTGCTATCAACACTATCCACTCCCTTCCTAAATAACAAGCGATGGCTTTCCCAGGAAGGCAGCACCGAGCAGTAAGCTCACATCAGCATCCTGAGCCACACCAGTATGAATCATACATGTGCTTGTGCCTTGTGCCCACAAATTTGATGGGGTGTCAGCAAACAGCAATAGAGCAGGTTTGGCCCACACAGATGTCCGCTCCCTATACTTGTAGGAAATACAAGAGAATGAAAGAAAAAGAGAACAACTCTGTTGCAAAAGCTTTGTTCACATCAAACGTTCTTGACAAGCATGACCCAAACTCTTCTCACCAAACAAGCTGTAAGTAAAAGCAGTGGTGACATTCTCCATACTGTTTTGGTTTTCTGGTCATGCTCTGAATCTTAACAGATCTGACTCTTAAAATCCCAGACCTGGGTCTGCATTGTGGGGTGCCTCAGCAGGCAGCTGTAGCCATAGTTTTACTGAAGACTCAAAAAACCTAAAGGTTCCTTTCCTTAATATTCATTATCCTTCCAGGAGGGAGACTTGAAAGGCACAGGATCAGGCAGTGATTAATTCTTAGGAAAAACCCACTAAGGCAACACCCAAATTTAACTAATCTCATTAGTTTTCTCCTTCGGAGGCAACTCTTTCTCATGTGTGATGTCAGCTGAGGAAAAATATGGAACCAGAAGTCTTCCCACCAAAAATTATTTATCAGGTTTAGAGGCTTTTTAGGATAATAATTTTACTCATCTAATTATATTCCTAGTCCAAACAATTACATAAATAGGAACAAAAGTGAGAGTTTTGTGTAGGCTCTTTGAAATACTGTTCATTCACCAAAAAATGTAATCCATATCTCTGGGGTAGTTCAGAGAGTGAACATATAATCATAAAATACAGGAACAGAGTGTGTTATCAGGGACAGAAAAAAATCAGAACAAATGACATGGCTTCAGCATGTAACCCAGGAAACAAAAATATCTCATTCAGCTGACATTTTTCAAAATGATATATGTCAATACTGTTGTTCCCTTGTAGGTTGACTAAATCTATCAAAAATGGATACAGACTGAGACTTGGTAAAACACTCACTTTTTTACAGCTTGCTTTCTTGAGAAAGTTCAATTTCTATTATAGGAGGCCAGCAGTTAAAGAGAGTCACATATCTCTAGCCTGCTATTCTCTGCCTGYGTTTGATTTTTATAAATTTGTGCCATAGTATAATCAGAGCTTTCAGCACTGAAAACATGCAGTCCCTTTTGTTAACACTTTAAAATTTGAAAACTCAGCAGCAGGAGGTTAAATCAAAAATTGCTTGGCCTTATTCTCTCATTCAGTGGAGGAAAAAATAATAATAAAAAGAAGCTTTTCGTTAGTCAGAGAAAGCAAGSTCTTTAGGCACCGCGAACAGAACCAGTATAAGGGATTTTTAAACAATGGCCTGACAATTGCTGATCCTGAAAAGTGAAAAATGGCATGAGTCTGAACAAAAMGTATTCAACTGCTTCTTCCCTTCTGCTTGCAAAGAGAATATGGAGCATCATACAGCTTTCTAGCACTGTTATTATACATAAACATGAAATGGAACATCATATGCCTTTCTATTATTATTATTATGCATAGTTAAAGCTGGACATACAGCACAAGTTAGTGACTGTACAGAAGATATGAGTGGAGGGTTTCCCAAGGCATATGGATGATTGTGTTTCCACTCCTGCATGTGGAAATCTCTGTTTGCAGAAAGATTATTCATGCAGTCTAAAAGACTGTATGAAAGACTATCCATACAGTCCATCCATGTGATGGGTGAGGATGAGTACATTGTGCATTAATAGTGTTTATACTCTGCAACTCTATGAGTCCTCGTGATCTAAGTGAGAAAAGGATATTTTGAATATTAAATAATAGTCACAATACAATGTACTCAAGAGAACAGAGTACATGTCTCAACAAATTTCCTCTTTCACTTAGCTACAACTCAAGGATCCCTCAACTTTTTCAYGGAGGGATAAACTACTTCACAGACTGCTTGGACTCTTTCCCTATCTGATGTTGTGCCAATTCACTGTCATCCCTTTGTCCTCTAAGAACATTAAGTGCAATCTGTACCTCCAATGAGYTTTTTGTATAACTAAAGTAACTTTAAAAAAAAAACCACAACAAAACAGTAGAGGAAAGAGATTGTGAAGGACAGAGCGGTACTAGCCTTTGCAGCTCAGAGCAGTTGCAGCTGCCCAGCTCTGTGGCACCCCCAAACTCTCTGTTGGCTCCAACACCCAGCAAGYGACTGGGTAAGACTCCAGGCAAAAAGCCACCACTAAGCTTCGTGCTGTCACGCTAACAAATCCAAGGCTTGTTAGTTTAATGCTGCCTTTGGTGTGTCTCCCCTCCATAACATTCACAGCAGCAACTGCCGTGTAGACTTACCCAGGGAGAGGCCAACAGATGTGGTGAGTTGTGCTCACAGCTAGAAGTGCAAAGTGTTTGATCAGCTGCATGTAGATAATTAGTTCTATAATTTTAAAAGTTTCTGTTGTTCCTTAACATCCACGCTAAGCTGAAGCTAGAGAAATGCTTCTCTAAACACCAACTGTCAGAGGAAATTTCCATTCACGGGAACTTTATTTTTAATCCAAGGAAGAACTGAAAGCAAAAGAAATTTGTAAGAMTGCTCAGAAGCCTCACAGGCCAACCTTACATTATTTCTGTAAACTTTAATTTAAAAAAAACAGCAGGTTGATTCCCAAATGTTGTTCAAATAATACGGTAAGAAGTGAAGTGACAAACATTAAGCAAGGTGCTCTTCCAAAGCAAGTATCTACATCTTTTTGTTGGAAAATTATTTAGACCACAACAGCTCTGAACTTCGACAGTAGTGAGCATGTGCATGCAATATTGCTTGATCAAAGGAATGGAAATTGCACGGCCTAATTTTTGCATACCACAGTGTATTTTAAGGATTAACACTAGCCAGCTCTGTTCACTGGTCAGCTGCTAGTGGACTACAGCTACTTTCTATTTTTCTAGGTGCAATCAAACATTAATATCCAGAGGATAACTTGCTCACAGCTCCCTTACACCAGCTCAGTGAGAATTTGCTGTACGGGAAAAAAAGGGTACCCACTGCAAGTCAAGTTGTGGTTCCAGTTGGAAAAGAACATATAAGAACACCACCTTTGTGTGTGCCCTGTGTCCTTTTCATACACTGGTCACCTTATCCTGCTGACTATTTCGACAGAAATTATTTTGATTGTTCTCAGCTCCTGAGAACCAGATCACAGGTARGAGTGGAATGGAAGTCACCACCTTTGAACCATCATCACCTAAACTGTTTAAGAAGTTTTAGTCTTGTGCAGACACATTAAAGAAACTGAAATTATTGAGGCATTAATTTGGGCCTAATTTGGCATAGAGCCTTCATCTTTATTGTCAATGAATATGATAGAAAGTCTACAGCTTAACTTCCAGAGTACGTGCTGGAATTTGGAGAAAGGAACAGAATATATTCCTAATTATAAACTTTATAGGTTTTATATTGGATCCTTAAGTGACACACACAAAACTTTATAAATATCATATTTATGGCATTCACTGGAGCAGAACAGCAATGTTAAAAGCTTACATTTCTGAAATTATATTTTTCTAAGCCCTGCATAGCTTTGCCGTACAAAAGCTTGAAAATGTTTGAATGAGACTTCTGGTATTTCTCTACACCCTATTGACTAGAGCACTACTGTCTTTTTTTTTTTTTTTCCCCTCAGAACTTTTAATTCAAAGTATGCATCTATTTTTGGAATATGTAGAAACAACTGATTAAAGCACTGCCCAGTGTAGTGTATYGGACACTTAATCAACATTTACCCATTGTACTGGATCTCAATACCAACAGGAARAAAAGGACTTCTGCTATTTTCAATTCATGCATATCTATGCATGGCTTTAAAAAAGAGGCACTACTAACTTTCTTTTGAATTGCACCATTTCGTTTCCAGCATAAAGCATGGGGATATGAATCTGCTACTTTTGTGCATTTATGTGGAAGAATTAACTTTAAAAAATGTCAGATTCTCAGCCCATTTATGCAAATGAGAATGTTGTTCAAGTCAACAGCAACCAAGTGTTATATAGCAGAGTTCAGACTACATATGAGAAATGGCAAGGAAGGACTCCTGGGTTATATGCTTACACTCCGTCTCTCTCTTTCGCTTTATGAATGTACCTGGTCATTGCCAAAAATATGACAAATCTGTCATGTAAAATGATGTCCAGGAAGGTTTGCTCAAATATGAAGGGGCCAGATTTGATCAATCATCATTGCTACTGTTCTTTTATTCATTATTCTTACTTTAGATAAAAGGATCCTAAGGCCACAGGAACTATAACACCTCTCTGATGTCAATGAAACTCCTTACTACAGGAAAGTCAGCAGGTTTTGGTCCAATTTAGGGTATGACAGGACTATGGACACCAGTGGGACAGTAGCAGTATCCTTCAGTTTTGGAGAGAGTGGTGGCTGCAGATATGTAAAGACTTCGAGTCTCTTATAAAAATTATTTTGGAAATCAAGGGGACAAAAAAATTGTGGGGTGATTTCCTCTCAATCAGGGAAATGATGCTCTGTAGAGCATGTGATTTCTTTAAGCTGCCAAGTAACCCACAGATACACTTAAGAAGCAGGGGGATTAAGTGTGCTGTTTGTTTTGTATTTCTTGATAGATTATCTATGATAAGGACCTTGAGATTTAGATTTGGAATGCTTACTTTAAAAGTTTCCTTTGTACATAGTGTCCTACGTGTATAGAGCAAAAAATACATTCAACCTCTATACTCTTGTTTAATAATGTAGAATGTTSCTGTTAGTTCTGTATCAGTTTCTTGTAATTAAGACATTAGATCTCTTTGTTACAGAAATATAATAAATGAACTTCTGCCTTCAAACCACCCTTACACAGTGCAGCTTTTTGCTGTAAGGGAGATGCACTGAAGTGGCTGCTGTGTCAGTGATGCTCCTTCATCATGYTATGCTGTGCCGACTACAGAGAAGTATGACCACAGAGATTTCTTTCCCATTCTTCCATAAGGTACTATTATAGCCTATGAGGGGAGGGTGAGTCTGAAATAACCCAAGGAAAATGACTTCCAGAGCAAATCCACAAATTTTTTTCTGAATATTTATGAAGAAAAATTAGAAATAGCAAATCCTTTTCTTACCACCGTTCTTGAACTGCACTCTGGCAATTTTTTATCTGCAACACTTGGCAGTAGGGACTACTGGTATGCAGTTAAATTCTCTTATTTGCATCCGTACAATACATACAAAAGTTTAATAAACATATCAGATGACAGAGTTTTTAGGGCCTTAACCTGGCTGCCAACTAATAGTAGTTCTCTTAGCTAATGGTCATGAGTGCTTAGAAAGACTATTGTTTTTAAAACAYTAATGACATCCCAAGGCTACTGCAGCAGCCACCCTATATATTAATATAAATGTTTCAAGGAACCTAAGCACAGTCAAGYCCTCTTAAAACCAAATAGATTTTCATTTGAACTTAAACATATGCTTAGAGCTATGCATACATTTAAGTGTTCTGCTGAATGGCATTTTTCTTCAAAGAACAGCCCTGTTAACTTCAATAAGACTATTTATATGATCATGTTCTTCTAGTCTTAAAGTATAAATTTACAATCCATTAATCGAAAGCCCAAACCTATGAAATACCATTATAATGAACTTATTTAATAAAGTTCACCTTTACTCAGTTGTAAGCCTGATAATATATCTATAAGGAATCTGAAGAACATAGGTTTGCAATACTTAAAGGGTACTGAATATGGAATTTTAGAATCTGCATCCGTAAATTGGATTTTATCTCCTTTTGTTTGGCAGGGTATTTAAAGGAGGTCTTGATGCCATTTCAAATATGGTTTTGCACCCAGACAAAGGTACTGGGAGCAACACATCAGTGTTTGCTGCTACTAAAACAATGGAAGGAAACAGCTAGAAATGCAGAAGCACTTTTCAGCCTTTTTATAAAACACATAAGGCAAGTTGTGTATCAAAGCTCTCTCTGAATTATGCTTAAAATCAATTTTATTAATATTAAAAAGGCCATACAATACCTTTTGATTAAGCAAAGGCTTTCAGTTTTCCTGTGAGTGATAGCATCTCTTTATTCTCAGACTGTGCAGTAAGATCCTTTGAAAGGGCATTGCCATTGTCAGGTGGCCATCTTGGGAAGAGGAACATTGCTCCTGATCGAGGGAGCAACTAAACCTGTCCAGAAAGAGGTTTTGGGGAATACAGCATGTGGCAAGCAGAAAGGAGCWGTGCACAGCGGGGCACCAGGAGCCTGCAGCGCGCACAGAGACCAAGATCTGGGAGCAGCCAGCCGGGCCTCAGGAGTTACAGCAGGGGCTTGTGAGGGACCAGAAGGGAARAGGCAGCATCTGCTGCAGCTCAGAAAGTCACTTAGCTGGTTTGCCTGGATGCAAAGACTCACCAAAGATATAGTAGAAGTGGGAGGGAGGTGTTTTTATTAATATTTCATCTGGTGTAGTCACCTTCAGATTTATTTATGTACTAAGCTAACACGTCTCCTGAAATGAAACAGCAAAAAAATATGTACATCAAGTTTCAGCTCAGAGCTTATGTGATGTATATTGTACCAAAGCCTAAGGGATACATACTGGMGTGGGGGAGAGAGGGGAAGGTATACAGAGACTCTCATCCCTGGGGATCCTGTGCATCCACTGGAGAAGGGGTGGGTGCCCCTGCAGCATAACTCAGAGCAGATCTGCAATGCAACATACATTCACCATGCTGTTTTTTCTGTTATATAAAAAATGAAGGAAACTACAAGGTGAAGCCAATGAGAAATCCACCTTTCATCTTGGACTTTGGGCTGAAAAAAAACCATCTCATCCTTTCCACTTATTTTCCTTGATTAGAAAAGTGAAAATATTGTTTTTCCCTTTCAGTGAATGAGTTCCTCATTTCCTATATTGTGACCCAGCCTTCAGTGGCTATTGCTAATAGCAGTGAGGTTTGGACAGACAGCTGGAAGACTTGGAGGGTACCAGCTGACTCATGAAAACTAAAGAAAGAGCAAGAGGGAGAGGAGACAGATGGGTGTGGGATGGGGGCATAACCTCTTTAAGCAGCACAGATGCTCCAGAAGAGAATGTGTGTCTGCAGCCTTACCTCCAGTTGTGGGGAGTCAGATGAGGCACAAACCAATAATATTTSTAGCAGGAGTGGAAGGAGTAATCGTGGATATAGGCATCTGAGTCTCTTAAATTCTTTCAGCAGCCCTTTGCTAAATACTGCTCTCACTGCCATGGGGTTACGCTGCAGTGTAATTCTGGATTTACAGTGAGGTAACAGACCYAAAACCATCTGTATGTTGAGATGACATTGCCTGTGAATGATTTGAGATTTTCAAAGGGATTTGGGCACTTAATTTGTTTGAAAATCTAGGTACTGGCACTCTAGGAAGTTCTGCCATTGATTTCCAGGGTGCTAAGATCTCATGTATGGCTTCACAGCTACTGTTGTAACACAGAATCACTCTTATGTGTCTAAGAAAATCAAACTGTTTTCTTGGTGTATATCTAAATAACAGCAACACCTGTCAAACTCGTTGTTAAGAATGTTAACTGTTAAGGTGTTAAACATTTTAGAATAGTACATGATTTACTCTGGAATTTAACCTCTAGTGAGCTTAAAAGAAATAAAGAGATGATGGTTAAATAGCTAGAACATTGGCAGATTTTCATATATCTTTCTCCTACTAAAAGCAATATTGCTATTCATCCTCTCAAGTTTTAGTAAGTTAAAAGGTAGAATGGAGCGAAGAGAGGAAGCCAAGTCAAAATATTACATAAAGTATCTAAGCACAGAAAAGAAGAGAAAAAGCAGTCTCTTAAGAAGAGTCAGAACAAGGAACAAAAGCCTAATAATTTACAAGCCTGCTTCTAAAAAGAGACACTGCAAAGTGTTTTCATTGCACTTTAGGCAACATTCCCTACTTCCATTGAAAAATGAGGAAAAGAAAAGAATAGTTTGTTATTGCATCTATCAGCAGTGCTTGCAATATTCATCTATGTGACCTGGCACTGGGAGAGAGAGAAATGAATTAAAGTACTGGTGGAAAAGGAGGGGTAGGAATATCTGRGGGGGTATTGCACTTTTCTAGATGTGGTGAGCTGTTCGTATTGCATTTTGGTTTTGTAGATTGAAATAATTGGCAGGGTGCTCAGAGCAGGTGGATGGTTATTTCTAGTCTAGTCTATTCTGGTCTAGATCAAAACTAATAAATAAAGTAGAAAATGCACTCAGCCTCTGGGTCCTTAGATTGGCTTTGGGTTTATTACTTATGTACTACCTGCAGCCTCAATTATTTGCTTAGTCTTGGTGTGTAATTAATTGCTATTTTCATTTATGTCTGTAAGCATGACAGAAATCATTACATCATGCCTTACAAGAAGAAACCTTTTTTAATTTCACCCTGCTTCAGTGACTATATTCAGGCTATTGTGTGGCATAATCATCTCTTATTACCACACGTTGCACTTCAGAACTGGCAAAGCAGAAGTGCCCTTTAAACGAAAATCAAGTTCTTCCCCAACTGTTTTCAACATCTGAGGCAAGCCTGCTTTTTGTCTGATTTTCTTTCTCAAGACCTGCCCCTCTCGCTCGGAGTATTGCTCAGCTGAACAGCTCTGTCATTAGACTTCACAGAAGGGCGTGCAAGAGCATCTGGGCAGGACTTAGCACCGCGTGCCTCTGAGACAAGGAGTGAAAAATGTCACCGGCTGGATCCCAGACTGCTGACAAAGCAGGCGGCGGCCGGGGGAGGCAAACAGAAGCAATTCAGTAAATGATATGCAGTCACTGAAGTGATGTATTCTGAAGTTAGAAAGAAAGGAAAAGGCAATCAGGAAATGCGTTTGCCATGGTTGCTAACGCTGTTCCAACTCATCATGAAAAAGGGCAAAACTCTCATTTAATACGTAGCAGTGAAAAGTGTCATCCCTGTTTGGCTGTCAGAAAAGGTCTATTAATGATACTTTCTACTAAACAGCTTATCTAAATTGCTCTRGCTGCTTTTTAAAGCTGATATTATTGGCTCCATTAAAAGGACTGCCGAACTGAGGTCCAGAGACGCCGCCTTTCTAGGACTGCAGTTCCTGGTTCCTGAAAAATCAACTTCACATCAAAGGTGATTCTACTGCGTCAGTGCTGCAAGATGAATTCTGGGTTTGGGAGTGGATTTGKGCAAACTCATCCATGGGATCGTTATGCCTTCTGGCACAGGTAAGTTGAARATGTCTGTATTCATCTCAGGAAGATATGGATTTGAAACCTGAAGSGGACTGGACTTGAGCTCACTGGTGCTCCTTCCAGCCAGACGACAGGAATGAACAAACGCTCAGACCGCTTCGAGGTCTGTCCTTCTCTAGAGAGCTCCACACATGGACACAAAAAATATTCCATCAGGAGGCAAAAAAAGAGCCCTTTTCATYAGATTCATCCTGTATAAAACACACCTGTCCTTCAAAGGCACAGAATTTCTTGGGCAGAAGAAGGAGTGACCAGGGAAGCTGACATTTCCATTAGATGGAGAAATAGCACATTACGATGCTCTTGTCTAGTCTACAGGTCCTGAATTTTCTCTCTTTAAATGGCCATATAAATCTAGTGCCAAAAGCATTCATTTGTCAATGAATGAATAACCACCAAAGCAGTGCACCATGTCACCATCCTTCGGCTTCTATGACACCTGAGAAGTATTTTTTGGAAGAAACTGGCAAATATATGTAGGCTGAAGCTTTCAAAAGAAACTAAGTGAAGCTTCACCCCTTCATTTCTAAATTAACAAACTAATGTTCCAGCACAGCTTTTTCAAAGGTTAAAGATTTCCCATTTAAAATTTCTCTATACTGTAACTCTATGTGAAATCATGCATGCCAAAAAGTTGCTCTGAATTCCTAGTACACATTGTTGCTTCTTGCTCACCAAGAACCTCTGAAAGTATATGTACAAGCCCAGCCAAACCAGCACAATATTGTAGTCTCCTTACATGATCCAAAAATYGTTGCTACGTGACTACTCTGAAGTAAGTTTTCTTGCCATTTAAAATGCTAAAACCTAAAAAAGGAAAAAAATAAACACTTTGAGCTTTCATTTTAGACACTTCACACCTTCACAAACCACATGAGAGAAGGCACTTTGCCGACACAGAAGGTCATGATCTCCTCTCTGGAAAACAAAACAAAACAAAACAAAAAAGAAAGTCCAGAAATCATTTCTATTTCTAAATAAGTTTCAATCACAAACATATCTTTCAGGCCACAGCTCTGCTTTACTCAAGTTTTTAAGCCTGACCTTCTGGGTCATAAGTTTAAACTATACTTCAGAGATTTAGCACTAAAAAAACATATTTGAAGGCTGAAAGATTTGGCAAAAGCCAGACATGAAACATGTGCATCTGGAAGATTTAGAGAATTAAAAGTTTTTTAACCCACTCAAAGTCAGGTATTTAATTTCRGTGTCATGAATGGACTAGAAGCCCTTAACTTTTTTTTCACTAACTATAGAGGAAGGTCGAGGGGTCGAGATTTCCAAATCTGGGGGCTCTGAGTAGTGTTTGCTGAGATGCCCAAGGCAGCCTCAGGGGGGTGGTGTGAATGACCCTTTGCTACATAGCACAGAAGCAGCATTTTGTAATGGAACCGGAGGAAATCTCGGCACAAACTGGCTTGCACCCGTTGCCCTGAGGTTTTAAAGAATTCTGACACCAGCAGGTTGGTTCTCAGCAGCACAGACACCAGCGCCACATTTCCCGGGTTAATGACACCAGCCGTACTTGCAGGCACTTGTAGGAGCCACAGTTTTACCTGCGCTCACCCCAGCGGCAATCCGCGTGGTCTGTCATACACCACGGGCTCAGGGCAAATGCAGCGACCCGGTGAGATAGCCACCGTCCCCGTCCTGGTGGAGACATATATGCAGGCTCTTCCCACCTATACATACAAACATGACCTCGCACCGCACTGTTAAAGATAATTTACAATATGTCGGTTGATGCCAGGGAGGCTGGGCATTGAATGCAGCACTCTTTAAAGACTTGGCACTTTAGCAAAATGACAGATATTTGAAAACAATATCAGTTTAATTTCCCTTTCTGCCCCATGCAAAAAAGTTGTCAAGTGTTAGATTTTTTCCTGTAATTTGCTTAATTGCTTAATTTGATTGATGTAGATGCTGAACAAAGGGTAAGGCAATGAAAAATAGGCCATTATCTTTATTTGTTAGCATATTTTTTGTGTGTGTAAATATTTGGTTTCGATTTTCTTCAGATTCTTACACTAGGGAACATTTTCCAAAAGCAAACAATTTTTACTAACAAAGGACTTGTCATCAGAAATTTCATTCCCCAAAGGTAAAGAGGAACTGACTTAACCAGCTAAATATTACAGGAATCTAAGTGAAATCATAAGCAAGAGACTGACTGCAAAATGAGCAATGTGTTGGGGAGTGCTACTCCTCCTGGTCCCAGCAGCTGAGAAGCCACCACTTTCATTTTGGTTTGATACTTTTTCCATCATGTCAAATAGCAAATTAATACTTTATTTGTTGAGCTGATCCTCAGTGGCTAAATTTTACTGAATTACAAGATTCACTTTGTAAAGCAGTTATTCTTTTGGTAATTGTGCTGTGTTTCATTTAGGAAAAATATAGAGCACAGTGAATTATGCCTATGGTGATAACAGGCATTTGGCTTTCAGATTTTGATTGTGCCATTAAAAAATGTGGAAGGATTGTTACTCAGAAAGAAGGTCTTGATAAACGTTGTGCTAGAAGAGTTAGAAGCAGTGTGAGGAAAAGGACATTCATACGAATTGGCTTAATTATTGATTGACGAAAAATGCTTTTGTCTTAAGAATATCAGTATCATAGGATGATGGTTCTAAAGTAAATGCATGTTCTTTCCTGTTCACTGTGGCATTGCTTTAATTTCACAACTCAGCAGCCCAGGCATCACCTSAGTTCCTAAAGAATTGAATAATTGATCCATAATTAATGGATGCAAAGAGCAGGAAAACAGTAGCAGGATACTAGTTAATACAACAGTCAACAATGGGGAATGAGGCTGTGTACCTGTCTAACTTTGTGAAGTTGTTTTATTAACTTTAATTAGATCTACATGGCCACATGCTGAAAGACACTTTTAAGAGCAAAAGTCATTTGAGAAAATGTTGTGTACATATGCCAAATTACTTTCTATGAAGAATAACCTAAGAAGTTCGGTAAATGCACACAGAGTTGTGTGCATGATGATTCAAATTCACTCCATGGCCACGGTAATCATGAGCTTTTCTTTGTACAGATGGAATGAACTGAACAGGTGACACTTTCACATTGAATGACCCACAAGATATTTCAAAGTTTATATGAAAAAGAAAATTTCAGCATAGAGGCTTCCGCCCTGCCCTCAGCTTTTCCCCAAAGTTTGATTTGCACTGTCAAAAGAGAAGAGTCCTTGTTACTTGGCCTCTGGGCATGTTGTAGTATTACAAGTAACCTTCCTTGCTTCCTGGGCTTGTGGAGGAGAAGACCTCCTTGCTTCCAACCAGACCACTGTGGCAGGCAAGATCCATTCAAAGGCGTCCCAGATTCTGGATTTTCCCTGTTGCCATCCTCATGCCAGCATTATGCACCCACATGCGTATGTGCTCTATGAGTTTGGGCATGTACTCTGCAATTAGCTCAAGTTTAAAAGACTCAGGTTACCATAACACCCAGCTCTCAGATATGAACAGATGGCATTTATAAATGCACAGAAACTAGAAGGTAATCCTCTAAAGTAAGTTTATTTCTGTAAGCCTTTCAGAGTCCTATGAAAATGATAGAGAGTATTAATCCACTGATCTTCTGAACAAGAGAAACAGCAATCTGGTTTGTCCGAGGACCTTTAGCTCTTAATGTGACTTTTAGCAAATGAAAGCGTGCATAGAAACCTATATAGTTAGGTTATCAGTTCAGTCTTCAGTACTTGTTTTGCAGCACTGGCTACTGATGGCTATCATTCAGCCTCAAACTGGTCTCATCTCTCATTTCTTTGAGGATGATTGAAATGTTCCCAAGAAGAGGAACTCAGCCAGCTGCATGGGAATCTCCCCATCCTGCAAGGCACCAAGTACCTCCTGCATGATTGTTATATATTTTGGAAATCAGCCAGCAACGTGMAATTGGAGAACACGAATGAATTAAGTTAAGAGGCATGCACTTGAGAGAACAGACTAAAAACAAGGCTMCTGTCCAGCTTTAAGCACTGTGAATCTCTGAAAGCCTCAAGCTGATAGCAGTTTGCAGAACTRGATTCTAAAATAAAGACTCAATTTCCTATGTACAGCAGATGGAACTAAACGACAGAACATGGATAAATATAGAGGACTAAAAAATATAATATCTATTTGAAGCAAATAAATCACCGTGCTCATAACCATCCAAGGAAAGGTACTTACCCACTAGAAGGGACTGACCAGCATTAGCAAGCTCCTCTTGAGTTCATGCTGTGTCCCCTCAGAAAAACACAGGCAAGTTGTTAGACACTTGCCAAGCACCTGCGTAAGGAACAATCCTAAGACACCTGGTCTGTGGTCATGATCGTTAGGATGATATACATGAAAATGAGAGAACTTCAGATGGGCAGCTCTTCTGTTCATTGACTGCTGATAAAGTTGGAYCACATGTATGTGTAACGAGAGCTATTTTGAAATGAGTTGGTGAGCATGTCAGCTAGAACACTTTAGGACTCACGTTAGTTCACTTGCCTGGGATTTACAGTGTTGGGGTTCCTAACTGATCTGATGTGAAGAAAAGTACCCCCACAACAGGCAAAGGCACTTTGCCTTTTCCTAKTCTAAAAGGCTACATCAAATTCCATCTCCAGGTTTCTTGAAAACTGGTGGGTTAAGGTTRGATTTTTTTGCTTCATGCTTTTTGTTGATGCTAAAATTCAACAGTAGATAGAATCTAAATGCAGTCTAACTTCAGAATGGATCTGCCTTATTTAAAAGAATGTGCCAGCACTTGTTCATTCAACTGAAACATAAAGATGCAAAGTAATTAACATAAACACAAGTATCATCTACGTTATGGAGATGGATTCCTGTCAGGTGGGTGTACACTTTCAGTGTGGATAGCCAGATGCTCTAGTCATTCTTTTAAAGGACCTAGAACATTTATAATGATTAATCATATTTCTAAAGCAGTAATGTATGCTACCATCTGTTTAATTAAATCTCATACTTCCAGACATACGCCAGTCAGCTCACAGGGGTCAAACATTAATTCCCCCTTTTTTACATCAGGGAACAACTGGCTTACACCTTTATATTTTTTATTCAGTCCTTCTGGTTTTAGGTACCAGCCACTAATAGAGATATGATTGACAATGTGACAGGAGACAAAACTATTTTAAAATGTGGAGATCTGACCTTAGATCTCATCTTCTCTGTAATTACAGTTTTTTAGCACCCATTACTCTGTATCCTACTCTAAAGTGAACTAAAAGAACAAACTGAACAGGTTATGAAAAAACTAAACTGCTCTAGAAACATTTGCTCACTTCTTCACATGTTTGAGTTCACATGCCCAGAGGCTTCTGCTTCATTCAGTGTAAAAAACAGATTTTGACACGGTTGTATGTATTATCTGATCCTGTCCATTGCAAGAGATTTGTCACTATGAGTTTTGGGTTGTCTTATATAGGCCTGAAGCTTTTTTCACCCCTTTCCTTGTACTGATTAAGCTCTTGGTTAAAAATGCTCAAAAAAAGTAGCCTTAGGGATTTTGAAGATTATCATCTCCTACTTTCATTTTGTAGAGATACTAAAGTATCTGGATTTGAAGTATTACATTTAATGTAAACTACTGAAGCATACTTTCTATTTCAGATTGAACTTTAAATACCACAACTCATACAGATTTGCACGTTATTAGCATTGCTACTGTGGGTTTTTTTCTTTGTTTGTTTGTTTTAATAGAGGAGTTGCTGAACCGACAAAATCTTCCAYGATGCAGTATCTCAGGAGCATTCCTGTCGTCCAAAATGTACAAGCTGTTTGAATCCCACCTGCTGCCTTTCATGAGGCACGTGCTAACCCTATCGTCCAGCTAGACAGAACGATCATTTCAGTTGCATTGATTCCTCTTCAAAGTGAGACAGATTGTTCTAGAACAAAACTATTTCTCCAAACACTGTCTGATCCTAGAGTACGTCAGGTTTCTAACACAGAGTAGTTGCTGAATCTGCTGTATACACAAAAAGAGGAACTATTTTAMTACTGTGTACCTGCTATCAAGATACATCCATTTCTTACCCAGATAGCACTGTCACAAATTGGCCTAGTTGCCTTAAGTAAAATTACTGTGTTTACTTGCATTTATGAAATTGATGGCTGGTTTATGTTAGAGTGAAATTAAGCAGATTTATTACCTAGCTATGCTTGAGTCAAATCTTCATACTATTCAGTGCTTGGCAATTTTGTTAAACATTTCTTGAATTTAAACCTTAAATTCAAACTGTTTATTGAAGAAGAATGACAACATACGATAACTTCCAATGAGGTGCTTACCGGCAAATATTTTGCTTATCTTCATTAGATGTGGGAGCCTATTGCTTTTCTTGTGTCTTTTCAATTTCTATTTGGTCAGGTCAGTATTTAGSAGAACAGGCTTTCCTATAGTAGGTCTGTTCCTTCTATCCAACAATGGCCAGATTCAGAAGACAAGGTAAGAAACACTTCTGGGGAAGAGTCTTGGAATAATCTGAACACTAACCTTTTCACTGGTTGTCATCATTAGGTACTCAGTACAGGCATTGCTTATAACTTCTGCAACACTAATCTTGAGAAATATTCCTTCTGCACACAGAAGTGAACCATTATGTAAATTCCCTTAAAAGTATTTCTAAAAGTCAYACTAAGTGAGATATTCAGCCATCTAAAAATATCTGCAAGGCTGAACAGTTCCTCAGTCAGACCTTMACGCCCTGTTCTGTGTCTACAATTACTTCTGAACTTGCAGTAGCTGCACTAGCTCCATGTTGGCAGAAGAATGTATTTAACATCACAGTGTGCAGGYTGAAACTCTATTTGGGGCAGAATAGGAAAGATCCTAATAAGGATTCGAAGTGAGAGGTCCTTGAGAACCTCCCAAGACCCACAGAAATGACAGCACACTTTGTTGATGCAAGTATCACAATTACCAAGTTTCATTGTTTTCTGTCATACGGAATTTAACATTGTGATAAACTCTGGAGCCTTGGCAAGGGAACGCATTCAGCTAACCCTCACTGTCAGAGGAGAGGATTCTTCATGGCAGAAGAAATCTCATATGTGCTTTGGACACTGAACGAGTAGAAGAGTTCAGAATCTATCAGATTATATAGATTAATGGATATGAATGCCAGAAGAGGATCCTGTCAAAATACAGTTGGATTTGGTCCCCCTGCAGGTTCCAGTTTGGTTTGATTGTTTCCAAAGGGGACATCCAGTCCTGTTGGATATTTTTACAGAAACGAGCAGCTTGCATATAGATCCTGTAACCATTGCTTCCTGTGCAATCTGTTTGGCAAATATCCCTTTACATAATGGGACCTCTTTAAATAATTCCCACTATAAACATTTTAATAATAGAAACAGTTATTGCAGAAAAAAAATTACCTATGATTAATTTTTCAAAGGGGTCAGCACCCACCCAAAAGTCACTAGATAAAACAAGTGTGCACAATTAATTGTTTAGTCACAAAACTTGGACTTGAAAACTGCATGTGCCAAGGTGTAAGAYCTTACACCTATTATAAACCCGTCTCTGACAGACTGTCTCAGACAAGGATAAAATAGAAGCATTGCTTTTACTGAAGCATCAAAGGTTGGTGATTACTACAGCTGAAATGCAGGACTAGACTGAACACAACTCGATCTGCTAAGGCAATGTCTATTCTGAACTGATGTGTTTTATTAAGCAGGCCCAAAATAAGCAGGTAATTTTTAGAGYTGACTTCAGAAACACTGCAAGCTGAAGTCAGAAAAAAAACTGCTTTCAACTTTTCTGGAGCCAAGATTTCACCCCAAATAGGCAGTCAGTCTTAAGCTTCTCACATATGACACTCACAGTTGGGCATTTTAACTATAAACAATAACCAGTATAGACATATATTAAATGAAACCAGATAGATTTATCATAATATGAAATTTTGGAACATTACAGGGCTTTAATCTCTCTGACACATCTGAGCTGGCACCTTATTCTGTTTCTTCTTGAACAGATGGTGACATTACAGTCACCACAAACACTGAAGAAAAATTGCAAGAAAAAATAAATAATTTTACACACAAAATTTAGAGTTTGTGTGATGAAAAACATTGTTGATGCAGTCTAACACTGCATTTTGAAGCCTGTCCATATTTAAAACCTAAATCCCAGGCACAGTACACAGCTTCAAAGCCTAATGATCCAAGTACCAATGAGTTATTGGAAGCAGGTGAAAGTAAAAATCCCTAAAAAGTTATGCTAACAGAATTAAGTTTTCATCATTTCCTTTCCTAATGTTTAGTGATTTTTAGAGTCCTCCTATAAGGAGAGATTAAAATAGCATCTGGATGGGACTAGAGCCAGATCATCCTATTGTCCTGAAGTTTCTGCCAGAAAAGGCACTGAAGCAGGAAAAGCTCTCCACAGTCTCATGTAGATCCACAGAGGTAAAATCCTTTAGAAGGAAACTGATCATAACCCATGAGCTGAAAAAGATCCCTGATGGATTATAAATTTGGAAGTTTGTCTACATGGGTGCTCAAGCCCCTAAACTGTCAATGTAAACCATAGGACTGTGCCCCACACGTCAGGATGGGTTGTGTTCTGCCTGACCAAGAGGTCACTGCCCCCAGCTTTTCTCTTATCACACAGATGGTAGATGTCACCATTGTGGGGACAACTGGATGGCTTGTGAGGAACCATCAGACTCAGCTGTTTTCTGTTTGGTCTATTAGATAACCTGAGGTTGGTTCACTTAATGCACTGATTTGGAAATTGAATAGTTTTAGGAGTTTTTCATAAGATGTTCTGGTGACCCTTCAAACAGAATGAAAACACATGTCAACCAGGATCAAGCAGAGAGCTGGAAGGTGTAGGCGCACTTGCAATCCAATTTTAATCCCCCAGGTGACTGTTGAAGGCTCTACTGACTGTTTTGGATTTGTACACATACAAACCTGTAACTGCCTAGGTTGCCCTACCCAGTGAGAAAAACCTCAGACTGGCAGCTACAGCTTAGCTGAGCTCTGAAGCTGAACAGATATTTGTTCTTGGTTTTCCCAACAGATAGCCCAATTGGATCTAGCTGKCAGAGTTGATATTCCTGTCCCCAGCTATGCCTTGGCTGGGCAGGTGGACTTGGCTAGCCCTTACTACTAGAATACAGTCAGTCATGGGCCCACAGCCAAATATTTTTACAGTTATTAGTTTTGAATGCTCTATAGTACAGGTCAAAGGAAAGGATTTAATACATAAAGCCTACTATATACAAAATAGCAATCCTGCTCTGTACCCCATCAAGGCTGAAACTCATGTGGGTAAAAAAATTGCAGTATCTTTCAGATCAAGAACCATTCAAAACAATAATGATCATGGTAATGGGAAATACATAACAGGGAAGTATTAGGGAATGTAAGTAAATGAAATAAAATGCCTCTGGGCTGAAAAGCAGTAAGAGAAAAACTGAGGTAAACCATTACAGCACTGGATTAAAATACACAGTAGATCAGGTGATGGCCAGAAAAAATAAAAAAAAAGTACTGTGTAAGAAAAAGCCCCATTTATTACTATCTGACAGCTAAAGCAGTGCTTTCATCCCCCAGTAACAGCTTAAAACTATTGCTAGCAGAGTTCTCTGCAGCTGGAAGGATTATCTACTCTTACACAATTCCTGTTACTCAGGTTCATTTCTGAGAGATGTGGTTCATAAACTTAAAGTGATTGGTAGTATTTTTGGGATTGCTTTAATGTAAAATTCACTGCTAACATGATTACATTCTGGCCATCTGCTAAAGGAAAGTCTGAGTTACCCAACAAAAGTACAGTGTGCTTATGGTTCAAGGCTTCAAGGGAGGTTGTAGTAGCTATTGGACCCGGAGGGAATTGTATGCATTTACCAGCTTTGGAAAGTTTCCAGGCTTTATCACTGAAGACTGTTGGAAACACTCCTAAGAGCATCTGGAACTTATAACAATATTTTCCAAAGGTTTGTTGTAGTTCATGATCCTTGGGCAATTTCCAAAGAAGCTGGGCAATTTTACAGTTATTAGAAAGCAATGCAAAAGCCAGTGGCTGAAATTCATTTTCCTTAAATTGCAGGATTAAAAATCCCCAGAAAGAGTCAAAGGAGTATGAACTTGGCATACAACAAAATTGAGAGGTCCACCTGTGAACTACTATGGTTCTGTTTCACACAAAGCTGATTCCATTAGAATAAAGTGGGCATCATCAGTATTACAGTGACTCAAGTCRTACTCACCTGCTTCCTTAGCTGTCCTTCCACTGTGACTTTCTGTGGGGTGTTTCACATTCTACTTATAACAAATAATAGGAGAAAATCCTATTTAATAACACCTTTTAAGAACTTGTATGCAATATCTTGAAATCAATAGAACTGCAGTGGCTTAGCAGCCCTCAGGACACACTATGAAGCTATTATCACAAACTGTGGGATTTTATTTCAGTTCCACTTGGCCAGATAGCAATCATTCCTATTTCATGTTATAAAAATATACTATTTAGCAGTGATCTTTAAGTCAGGGATGATTTAGAYGGACAGGGGGGCAGGATAAATTGATATAAATAACATGGTAGCTCACCTGACAGAAAAACTAGCCAGTAACCTCTACTTAACACTGGTTTTCAAAGGAGAAGCTGTAAAGAGTAAAATCAAAAAACCTGAATATCAGACAGACTTTCATATTACCAAATAACCTGGATCACTAGTGATGGAAACTGAGATGGAAGACAGCACTATACTTAGAGTCAGTTTTTCAAATACTCACATGCTTTGAGACTACATCCCTGAATTCCTAAAATCTGACATAATCTGGTAGTATAGTCTGACCTACATCTTAGTATCTACACAACACTCATTCACTGCTAAGCTGCAGAGTATTGATGCAAAGTGCTGCTCTAAATAATTATCCTCTTGGCTGCACTTGTAAGTAAGAGTTATCCAAGGGTTAATCAGATGGGTAGATGCAAACAGTTACCTACAAAGCACCCAGAAATTTATGTAGATATAAAATTAAAATGCCAGGAAACACACCTAAGCTAGATACATGCTTCCTCCCTTAAATCTATAGTTCTGATATTTTCCTATGTGGGCAAGACTGAGAATTTCTGTCTAATGCCACCTGAAACATGTCTACATTTGATAAAAATCCTCCTCCGGATTAACATCTTAGGTATTTCACTCATACTGCCCCTTCCTTTCTTAAAAAAGCAAGCTTAGAACTGAAAGAAACACTTCCCTCTTCCTACAGTTAGGAAAGCAGGCTCTCTAATCCTTTGTAAGCTGCAGGGACTGCATTATACCATCTATTACTTACCTAGGAGAATGGACTAAAGAAGGAGATAAGGTCTTTGAAGCACGATTAATTTACAGAGGCCTTCCCACTACAATATAAACTCTTATCCAGAAAGATAAGCATGAATCTTGATTTACTTTTGATACAAGAATGACTGCAGCAGTAGGAACAATGGTTATTTGAGCTACTATACCTGTATTAGTCTTCTCAGGTAGACAGCTCCTAACACTGGACCTCTTCWCACCATTCTGCAGTAATAGGGCACTTTTTTTTAGTACCAGATGATTTTGACCATGTAAGTTGCTTTGTGCAGAGCGATCAGGAGGTGACACATTTGCATCTCAGTTGCCTGGACTCTGTTCAAATTCCGCTCACATGATGTCCCCCCTTTCTGTATTCAGTCCTAACACCTCAACCTGTCATAGTCTTGTCTTCCATTTTTCTTCACTGTCCCTGTGAGCTACAGTGACAACTTGCTTATTCAAGCTTTGAGTAATATGGAAAAGCAATGAATTCACTAGAAATCCTTTTTTGCTGTACAATGTCTGGCTCAAATATCTGGTTGGTAGATCTGCAAAAAATCTGCTTAACAATTCCCCTCCCTGCTCTCCAGTTCCAGACAGATTTTAGAAATGTTGTACCAAAGCATCCAATTTCTACTCTGTCTTACCTGCCACTTCTCCACTCTACAGAAAACACTGAAGATGTTGCTGCTGTAGAACTTCACTTTACTTTTCAGAGGCATCTTTCTGTTAGATCTCTGATAGCTGCCAGAATGTATTGCTTTCTTGCCTGACATTTGCATGGGTCTTCCATCAAATATTGCCTTCCACAGCAATCCAGCTGTCCAGATAAGTGAAATTCTCCTTTTTTTCAGCTCTTTTCCTGCAAACATTACTCTTCCGTCTTTCTATATTCCTCCCACCTTCATCAGCTTTGATTTGGAACTACATACACACAGATTGTATACAAAAATACAAAGATGCTATAGAAACAACTGAAGAAATCTAGGTGCCTCTCAAAGCACAATCACTCAGAGTTAGACTGGGAAATGTAATATCTACTTTATCATTGCTGTTTTATGCATCATTGTTAATGTCACTACTGGATGCGACTCTTCTAGAAGATGGAAATKCTGAGTTTCTTGCATGCAGGATTGTCCCAGAAATGCCATCACTTAAGTTTCACAAGTAATACAAGACTGCAGCAAACTGGTGAACATGCAAAAACATTCAGTAGTTTTCTTTTTAAAGATGAATGACATTTTAACACTCACAACTTCAAAAGAAGATGGTGCATCTGGCTCTACTCTCTACCAAATGAATTGAATGCTCTCTGTAAGGCTGGATAATAAATACAGTGATATGTTATCAGTATAAATTGATGAACGGTAAGTGATAGCCTTCATTCCCATTTATTTAGGAAACTTTGCCTTGTAGTTAYAAACATCCAGTAACAAATTAAAGATTAAGAGATACCCATTCTAGCCTTCTTACAGCTTTAACTGTATGTTAGCTTAACTGTTTAAGGTATTAGTTCTTATGTAAAGTTTCACAAGAATGAAGAATTTAAGAATTGCTATGTCCAAACTTTATAAGCCATTCTCAAGGGCAGATAACCAGACTAACTAAACAGAAAGAGCAAAACATTCAGCCAAGTGTCAGAAAAAGTATTTCCCATTGATCACAAAAGGGCAATACTTACAAATCTTACATACAGAATAGACCTGATTTCATTTTTAGTTTTGATATTAAATTCTGTTAAACCTGTTGATGAAACCTGTTGATGAGTCCCTGAGCTTTCCTTCCCCTCAATACCTGAACTACACCATAGCTGATGGTGACATGGAACCCAAACTATGAAAGACCTTAGGAATGCCAGCTGAGTCAGGAAAGACCAGGCAGAGGGGTACTAGGCTYCTTCCAGCGGTTCACTGAAGGGGAAACACCTACTTTGCAGACAGAGGTGTGAAACAAGATAGGCTTGCTGCCTTTTAGACAATTCCTGACTGCTTTTCTCTCCTACTCAAGTGACCATGAAAAATAACTTCAACGGAAATTTTAAGCTTCTCTATGTTACAGTGAGCATCGCAACTTTCCCTCTGTTGTTGGTTATATTTTGTGTGAAAGTTCAGCTTCTTGTTTGTATTTTCATAACACCTAGGAATCCAAAGAATTTACTGAGTTCTAAGCGTAAAATGAAAGTTCACATCTATATCTTTCCTCTAGCGACTTTGACGATATGATTTCTGTGATGCTAAGGGCTTTCATAYACACTTTTATGCCTTTTCTTTTCAGGCAGTCAACTCGGCACTTCTAGTTTCTTTCCCCTTTCCTAACCATTATGTGGATGCCTTTGCAGGTTCCATGTGCACTCCTGCTAGCTAACTGCTCCTCTAGCCCTTTTCACAGCTGAATACTTAGTTCTGCTCCCKCAGACTTCACATTCATGTGTGTGACAAGCTTCCAAAACCCTTGGGGTTCAGAGTGTCCGTAGGTTAATAACCAAGGATAGGACCTTTAAATGGAGAGAGGAATGTAGGAAGTTGATAACACCAAATGAATTATTCTAGAGTAGTTCATTAGTATTTACAAAGATATACAAGAACAAAATATGCYGTTGTGGCCTTGTAAGTGTCACAAAGTATTGTCTGTGCACAAAGCMATGTCAGACTACTACCTGTAGCCTAGTTCAGCTCCTAAGCTAGGATGCTCTTTCCAAGATTTTAGTTAAAGCTGAAATGTTTTTGCATTTGACTTTACATCTGAGCCTGGAATRTTTTATTACTGCTGAGTCATTCCAGTGCATTTTTCTGAAATACCTGAGGATAGTCTTTGAATGGCTAATAAGAAGTTAATTCCTATGCGTTCAGTGTYAGAAAAAAAACAAACTGGCATGGAACAAGTTGATCTTATTTGTCATGCTCTAGTGAAATGACAACCCTCAAACACATAGACTTCATATTCCTTACTTAAATACCTATGTCCYGTTAGAGCTAAAGGAGGAGAACCACTCAAGCAAGATACACTTTTGAAGATCTTATGTTCATAGGCTATTGGTTACTAATTCCATGTAGAATATTTGGAGGAGGCTGGAGTTGAGAAGGTAAGAGTGGTAAAAAGAGCTAGATACTATCAGAAGACGAAGAGAAGGAAAGAGGTCACAAAAATGCTATAAGCAGTTTTCAAATTAGGAAAAAAAAAGGGAAACAGGAAATTCTGAGCCAGGCTTAGAACAAAGCTAAGTGGTACTTCATGCAACAGGCATGTGGTCTGTGAAACTTTTGTCGAAGGGTATTGTGGATGCTAGTGTAGGGTGGTTTGAGGGAAGACTGGRAAGTTCATGGAATCAAAAATCCATTGAGGTTTACTAAAAACTTAGTACTTATACTGAGAATGGCTGGAGTCTGGCAAGAGTTTAGAGAGGAGAATCATATATGTGCCCCTTCTTCTACTCCTCCCCAGGTATCAGTTTTTGACAAYTGTCAGAGACAACATATTGGCCTAGATGGACCTTTAGTTTGCCTCACAACTCATTCTTACGGCAAGAGGTAGGGKATGCAGCCCTGAAACAAAGTGGTAAACGCATGCCAAGAAATAGCTGGGCAGGAAAATGTCACTATTCTGCTTTCCTTCTGTTTAAAGAGGATATAGGTAGATAAGTTAGAGTGAGTGCATATATATGGTAGATGTGTGTATGCAATGGATGTCAGCAATACACACACCTACCTTACTCAACAGAACATACAGTGGAGACTGAGGCAGCTGCTCCTGAAAGAAKTGATATTTTAGAAGCTGCAAAGTGTTTCCACCAACAAAGAGCAAACTGTCTCAGTGAACACATCTGTGGCTTGSTCCTGGTGAAATTTCACTGCTCACATAAAAAAGTTGTCTTTGCTCGCAATAGTAGCAGCGTTTTCTTGCAGAAAGAAGTTCRTGGATTCTTTGCAAATATCTCTAGTTTTGCATGCAAATACTAACAAAAGCAAAAGTGGTCATTTTGCTTAGTTCAAATCTAATRAGAGAGGGAGTGATGTTTGAAACCAGCAAGAAAGAAACTGACAACTGAAAAAACGAAAGGAGAATTTTTGCAAACAGCATAAGAAACCCAGCCTGAAAATATCCACAGAGCACAGAGCATAATAAACTAAATATGAGCTATAAATACATAATAATACAAATACATAAATACAAGCATATTTGATTTTGAGATTTTCAGATACAAACCTTGAACTTCCTCTCCTCATCCTATTGCAGTTTGTTTGTTTTGCATAATAAAATTATTTTGGTTTGTCCCTTAAAACATACTGCAATGTCTTTCCTCAAAAAAGCCCACATTTCAGTGCAATGACATTAGCTCTGTGAAGACACATGGCTTATTTCAGCTAAGAAGTGTTCTGATCTACAGGAACTAATTAGAGCGTTTTCTTGAGCTTGTTCCTTTCTTCTCATTACGGTGACCAAAGACAACTGCTGAGACATGATTATTGCAGAACTGTCTGCTAGTGTATGCATTATCTTTTCAGAAATAAATGGGCAAATACTACCAGAGTAAGGGGTAGGGAATGCTTAGAAAAACAGCCACTGGCACAAAGCAGCACCCACAAGAGTCACCCTAAGGCCACACAAACTGATCTTTGCCAGAAACAGCTTCAGAAAGAAATGTTTTTGAGGAAAGGGAACGTAGAAGAAATTAAATCTGTGCAGGGTGATGTGCGTGTTTATTCATGAAGGCATTCATAAAACGATCAGAGGGCTGGAGCACCTCTCCTTTGAGGAAAGGCTGAGAGAGTTGGGGTTGTTCAGCCTGGAGAAGAGAAGGCTCCGCGGAGACCTTATGGCAGCCTTTCAGTACTTAAAGGGGGCTTACAAGAAAGACGGGGACAGGCTTTTTAATAGGGCCTGTCGCAATAGGMCAAGGGGTAATGGTTTTAAACTAAAAGAGGGTAGATTCAGACTAGAAATAAGGAACAAATTTTTTACGGTGAGGGTGGTGAAACACTGGCACAGGTTGCCCGGAGAGGCTGTAGATGCCCCATCCCTGGAAACATTCCAGGTCAGGTTGGACGGGGCTCTGAGCAACCTGATCTAGTTGAGGATGTCCCTGCCCATGGCAGGGGGGTTGGACTAAATGACCTTTAAAACCCAAACCATTCTAAGATTCTATGATTCTGATTTCTCGGTGTGGTCTGCAGGTTGTTGCAACTGTTGGGTATTTCAACGAGTGATTTGAGGCATGTCATATCTTCTGGAAGGCTGAACAGCTTCATACAGAGAGTTCTTGAGTTCAGAAAATTAGTGTTATTTACAAATTAGTTTATGTATTTAGAGCCATTCCTTAGCACCATACTCTATGACTGATATATTTGACCTCAAAGCGACAGCTTGCTTCATCTGCAAGTCCTTAATTGCTGTGCAAAGAACCAGCAATAATTACATAAGAAGTGAGGAAAAGGACGGCATAAGCTGTTCATCCAGTTTAAATGTGGCCATCCATACTAATGGTATAGCGTTTCTGCATTTGTGGTGCTTTTCTACATTCCTGCATGGTATACCTTTTTTTATTGTCTGGCTGCATGAACTTTAAAAACCTGAATTAAGTTGTCATAGCATCATACCCTTACTGGACTGAATGTCCCATGGAGTCAGCTGATATGTCTGCACATTATAAAGACAGAATAAGATTAATGTGAAGGAAGTGCAGAGAGCTATTCACAATATTGGCACCATCATGCCCCTAAGAAGTGTAAAGGTTGCTCTAGCTGTTCAAACAGTCTTGCCTGACTATATGTTTGAGACAAAGAGTGGGTTGCTTTGCTGAAGAGTGTTAATAAGACATGCCAGATCTTAACAGAGTCAGTCAATATGACAAATTCTGTAGTCTGAAAAAAAATGGTCAGGGCAGAATTTAGCTCCAAAGAGCAACCCCACCACCAGGAACAGGTTCAAGTAATTATAAAATCCATCACGCTGCACAAGCACACTCAACGAAGAGTACTTTARCTTCCCCAGTCCTTCAAAATCCCTTTTGTTTCTACTTCCAAAGTGCAGTGGGGCTTAAAAAGTATAAGTTTTCAAAAGTGACAGATTTAAATCCAAACAAAAATAACAACAAGAGGAAAAAAGGAAAACATCACACCGGGTTTATGAGGGAGAAAATCAGATGGCATTTTTACATGCAAATGATGAATATCAATGGGAAAGAATTCAATATGATAAATGTGCTCTGTTTCCTCTCTGCTGTTAACTGAGCTCCTGTGATGCATTTGCCTATCCTAGCCTCACATTTCCATAGGAAATTGCACAAGCATTCCCATGCAAATTTGCAGCARCTGTATAGGGGACACAGAGCACAAGGCCATGACTGGTTAACCCATCAGTCAGAAGTAACTGATGGATCTTTTTCCTACCAAGGAAGTCAGCTGAAAAGAAGAAAGACTCTTATAGGGTTTTTTCGTGGAGTTTGGGKTTTTTTTGTTGGGTTTTTTTGGTTTTTTTTTCACTTTTAACATTTCGTTACTGCTACCAGTATTTTTTATTTTTTAGGAAGAACAGAGTCTGTCATAGTCACAGACTGAGTCCATGGACAACTCAGCAGCATTTTCGCATGGTGGCACCAGCCAAGGCTACACTGAAAAGTCTAGCTTGGTCTCATTGTGTCTTTCAGGACTGAAAAAGATTTACATACTTCAAAAATGCCCCCCAAAAGAGTTTAGTTTGTATCATCAGTAGCTATGCCAGCAGGAAAAACTACTTTCAGCAGTATACACTATCCCTTCACCAGGGGTTTCCACAATGGTACTACAGCACAGAGAKCTTCGTAGTTGCACCTTGTAACCTGTCCTTGTTTAAATTATCTTATTTAAAAGTTTGAATAAAGAGGGAAAACCAAATAATTTTCTCACTTTCACAGGCAACTGWTTACTTTCTAATTTTTAACACTTGGAAGCTAACATCTAAAGTCATCCTCTTGCAGTCCCCAAACACACAGAATTTTCACTACAGCCAATGAAGATTTTGCCAGGAAAGACTGTAACGGTAAACCAAACACACTGAATCTTACTTTCAGAAGGAGAGACAAAATGAAAACAAAATGAGTTAATCATAGATATTCTTCTTGAAAGGACACTAAAACTTTAAGACAGTGCTAGAAACAAAGGGTTAGATTTCTGATGGAGAAATGTTACAATTGTTGTGTGTCTGTGTGCCTTAGTTTGAAGAAAAGGAAAACTTTTCCCACTACTGTAGTAGGCTCCTTGATTAGGAAAAAAAGGGAAGAAACAAATAATGACAGCCAATTTCCAGCGCTTTTAGGCTATTTCATATCAAACAGTGTGATGAATGTAGCAATATCACTTTTGGCTATAGCACAAAAAATATTATTCTCTGTAGACGCTGCAGCATAAAACAAAAATGCTTTTATTACCAGTAGCAATGATGTGACATGCCTGATAAATGCATCTTTAAGACTCCTTTGGGTCCCAGCATCCCTTCACACTTATTATCAAGTTACTAATAGATTCTGTAGGTTTGACTGGCCATCATTTAGGAGTGTCATTTACTCTAAAATGACAGAAAAGTAAAATGTTCTAAAACGTTCAATTTTTCTTTTTTCCCTGACTGAGTGACTAATGACTAAGAATAATAACTTTTATTCATGTTGTCTAGGTGATGAAATGGCCATTGTAGAATGATGAATATCAAGTAAAGATGTTTTCATTTAACATAGGCAGCAGAAAAAAAAAACATGAACCTTTAAGTCTTAAAAATATGAAAGAAAGCAGGCAGCTATTTAAGTATTCACATCTCTTATATGACAACTGAATCTGTTTCCCTTTGTTATTAGTTTTTCTTTGGAYGCATAGAAGCATTGATAACAACAGGGTCAGACATGTTACAGATTAAATTCTTATTTGCGAGTTGATACCGTCCAAAGGCCCCCACCGAGATTAACACCCCTTTATTCTAGGTACTGTTTAGACATACCAAAAAGGTTAATTCCTGCAGCAGAGTGTAGAAATTACATAAACCAGACAGGCAGAAGATCAGAGCAGGGAGAGATGCACAGAAAGAGAAAATAGTTGTACAGCAGATTCATGGCAGACCTCACAATGTATTATGTTTAGATTAGAGACAATACTTAGGTTGCAAACACCTCAGAAGGGTCCCTGCCTTTGCACATCATAACCATAATACCCAGCAGAAGACAATCTTCACCTACAGATGGTTTCTACAGTATACTACAGACCAACAGAGATAAGAATATAAACCACATCTTTCTGCAAATGTTATGAATTGGAGCTGAGTGGCCTGAAAAAAACCAGCATAATTTCTTGTCTGTGTTAGAGCATTTGATCACACCACAACAAAGACACAATAAGTAATTCTATATTAACTAACTAAATGTAAATGCTCACCTAACCCTCTGCTCAGCATATTCAGTTCTTGTAGTTCAGTCTGGTCAGCATACTGGAAAGAACAAAACATTAAGTAGTAATCTTTCCTTTCAGGGGAATAGATTTTGTCTTTCTCCTTATCTGGGAAAAAAACAAAACTTCATTTCAACCCAACTGTATGTTTGATCAAGTACAGTTTTTTTAAGATTTTTCTTAAAAATTTATCTTTACTTAAATTAGCTTGGCCTGTTCAGTCCAGTGCGTTTACTTGTGGATCGAAGGCACAAAGCAACATGTGATTAATATTGTATCTGTATAAACACGGTAGCAAGTAAGCATATTCTAATGTTACTTTTACGCCAAAGTACACCCCATGGCTTTAGCAGGATTACTTTAGATTTGACATGGCAGCAATTCCAATAACTTCAGTGGAAATACTACTGATTTGCACAAATTATGTCCTGATTCAGTTTAGTTCACTTCAGTATTGATTTTCATCTGGATGAGTCCAGCCACCCCAGATCTTTAGCTTTCCAATTCTGCAGGGAGGTTGAAATGTCACTGGATAGCCCAGTTCTGCCAAACAGGGATTAAGCGAGCCAGATCTGAGCAAGTCTCTTTAGTTGCTCTCCTTGAGATGGAGAAATTCCATCATAAAAAAGACCYGAAGAAGAAAGGGCTTTATGCTGCAGGGGATGAACGGCCACCACCCCGATTGACTCACCAGGCAGAGCAAACTAGAGACTGTGGGAGATAAAAGCATCCACGGCCCCAGCCTCAGTGAAGGGGTCAGCTCTGCAGCTTCCTCAGCAACAGTGCCACAGCCTCTGATCCACTCTGAGAGGACTCCCATTGCGGCTGTGCTTCTTACTCATTAGACAGACTTTGAAACGCCGGCTTCTGGTCACTCAGCGGTCATTTTTGATCATAACAAGTCCCTTGGCAAAGAGGAGAAGAAAGCGAACTATATGATCAGAAAGATCACAAAAYGCTGCTCTGGCTGTATTGCAGGCTGTGTAATGTAAACTCTATCAAATAAACACTCCCAGATATTTTCCTACTCTCTGATTACTGCACTAGAAATGCTCAATAATGTTCAACAAATGTACRAAAACAGCATATGTCAATCCAGCATTTCCTTCAAACTGTTCTATTTTGGGTTTCTGTTTTGTTCAATTCACACCGCTATAACTGACTCACTCTCGTTACATCTGATCYGCCTGGGAAGAACAGAAGGAGTTTTCGTTAGCACTGAAAATCCATAGTTAAGCAACTTTATAGCAGTGATACACACAGGTGGAAGTCAGAAAGACGTGAGGTCTGATCCCCTCTTCCTTCTCAAAATGGTGGCAAAAGGTATGTCCCTRGGATTGGTATTAAGACTAAGCAAAGTCTGTGACTCTCTTCCTCCAGCCAGAAAAGAACAGAGACAAAAAGCACCTTTGTACCAGATGTCATTAGTGATCWCTGTCGTATGTTAACACTGCTAAGAGTGATAAAGCAAACTTTTTTCTTTTTTTTCCTTAAGTTTCTTGTGTGCACTTTTTCCATGTGCTCTCTTTTTCCTTTGTGTATTAACAGGAATTTAACTATTTAACAGAAGAGGACAGCAGAACATACACACGCTTAGCCAGAAAATCAGATTAAAGCTCAGCATGGAAAGCTTAGGGACAAAGGGCTTAATGTAGCTGGGAGAGGTGGTCCCGCACAGGCAAACATCTATATAATTTACCTCTTTCAGAACCCCAAATCTCTTCACGCCAAATAAGCCACTMGGGATTACAATTAGTGTTATTCTACAGTGATGCTGATCGTGCCAAGTACCACCCAGCACAGCCGTGGGCCCTGTGTAGAAGACTGTCTGATCTAATTTCACACACAGCACTCTGAAATAAAAGAAGTAGGTGGGAAGGACAGAGGAGCGCTTCCAGCACTCCCATGGCTATCGAGCAAAGCTTGCTCTTTGAGCACTGGCAGGTGAAGTGGTGGTGACTGGTTAGCATGCTGAAGCAAAACGTGAGAGGGTCAGGGCCCAGCATGTGCGTGTTTGCCAGCTGTGTGGGCAGCGGAGAGGACAGAAGTGTTGCCAGTAGGATGCTCCGGAGGGACTGGGGAAGTCCCTTCTATACAAGAAGTTGGGTGGTCCTGAACCACCACTGCTCAGCTGGAGCTGCGGCCTGTGAGCCAGCTGGGAGWCAATGTGTGCAGGCTGAGGGATGAAGGACAAATAGTAGGAAACAGGTCAGGGATGGAAAGATGAGCATTGCGAGCCAGCCGGCCAGAGCAGGTAGCTAAAGCCACGTRGGGGACAAGATTCAAAGGTCATGCACTGGCATAACTGTTTTCCTACTGGAAACTAAAGAAAAGTTAAAGGTCCAGGACTCTAATGACTTCACTGGGAACAGGACTCAATGGTACACTTATTTAAAAATGTATTGAAGCATCTAATTACGGTTTCTATCTTCAAAGAAAATACTTATGAGCTTGCCTGAATGAGAATYCAACAAAGTGGGAGAAATGCAACCAGACTTCAAATATGGTTCAGATAAACTCTGAGAATCAACAAACAGAACATTCATCCCAGACTCCCTGGTGAACTGTGTGTTAGAAATAATTTGTAAAATTATTTTTTTAGTCCTAAAGACAAATTCATTTTACACAAGCCTAGAAGACTCTGTTGCTATTAAAACATCATCAAAAACACCAACAAAAGGGTCATTTTATCAGTGTTCTCATTTTATATTGCTAGACCCGAATTTCCCTGTGCCTGCCTGGATGTCTCTGCCTGAGGCACTCACTTCCCTTGTTGCTCAGGTGAAGGCAGCTGCTATGTGGATATACTTTACAATGTGTTTTGAACTTATTCTCTAAATAAAAATTGAGTTCTGTAGGCTGCAATAGGCAAGTATAAATAGGGAATGTGTCTCTGGTTTAAATACAGTAAGTAAAACAYACATCCCTAACGTAGAGTAAGAAACATTTCTGGGTAGAGGCAGGAAGGTAASACATGTTTTAAATAAAAGCTACACTAACGAGCATTTCTAAGATGGATTTGTATTAAAATTACCCTGAAAAGATTTTAGAAACAAGTGTATTAAAATGTTCATTTGAAATTGTTATGAATTTTTGTCTGAGGAGCAAGTTGTCTTAAAGGTTCCATTTTCTAACACAGAACTGTTTTCACTTTATGAAATATTTTGCATTATATTTTAATTAAAGTTATAATTACAGAACTAAATATAATTAGCTTCTTTCTTCAAAAGAAATTGGAAGTGAACTTACTTTATTAAATTTTCAATTTGTTTCCTGCAGTGTTACATAGTTTATTCTAATTAATTGAATGAGATCTCATAAATATTTTATCAACATAGGGATGTGATTAACAGCTCGAGTTTTGTGTGATTTTCTTTTTTCTTTCCAGCTTTCTTCTTCTTCTCTGTGTCACCATTCCCCCAGTTTTCATGTGCACTCTCCTGCCTTCAGTGACAACTTAAATATGGGAGCCCTGGCAGAGCCCCCCTCTTCCACAGCAAAATGTTGTATTTTAGCAGTCTTGGCCATAGGAAGCTCCTCTTTGGGAATGTTTGTTATCTAAGGGAGCCCTCGTATAACACAGACCATGGAAGTGACACTCATTTCTCGTGTGATTTATGACTTCCACACTGAATGGCTTCCTGGAGAATCTTCTCTGCTTTCAGTGTGTGTTTGTGTGTGCGGCATATTTGCTTATTCTCAGAGCAGACAAAGCAGAAAGGAGTAAAAAGGACCGTAACCCCCCCATTAGCACATCCTGCTCTAGAGATTACAAAATGGAGCAGAAGGTACATGTCGCACATCTCCCTAGTCCTCCTTGGGTTGCAAAGGGCTCAATTTTTACGTGGCATCAGTGAGATTTAAACATGTGGGTGCTGAATGGAGCCACTGTGGTTTGAGCCTCTGGCTTGACCTCCTCAGCCTCCCGTTTGCCATGTGGACGTTCAGCACAGCAGAAACCTCAGCACAGTGCCCTCGGGCCCCTCTTCCAAGATCAAAAGCTAGCATCAGGGGGAAAACACCCCAGGGGCTTCACAGACTCACAAGGGAAGAGGCAATATCCACGTGAAAGCATGTCAAAGCAACCAAAAAGGGAAGGGGGACGTGGAGGTGAGGTGACCTGTAGTTACAGGTGACCTGTAGTTACACACTGCATCAGGACAAAGATGAGAATTTGCTCTCCTAACCCCCAGTCCAAYGTTGCCTCCCTCCCCACCACTACTGAAATGGGATGATTACAATTTATGTTGGAAACGCTGCTCTGCAGCCACAGCGCCGAGTAGATACACTTATCAGTGTGGATGGCTAAGCAAATAAACAGCATGTTGATCGTATCAAACAGAAAAAAATGCAAGTACAACTGTATGTAAACTGAATAGTCAGAAAGTAAGAAGATAATCATTATGGCTCTGTACCAGATTGAATCTCTGTCAGTCCCTAGTTTAGAGGGGAAGGGACTGGTGTCACAGAGAGTAACACTGTGTCCTTTTAATATATTCCAGAATAATTTAATTAATTGAGCACTGCTTTAATAATACCAAAGGAAAGCTTCAGCCTTCACCATGACCTTTACCATCCAACAATATCAAAGGTATGAGAGAAACTGAACAAAAATTAAATCCATATATATTTTTTCTATCCACTTAGTTCAGGCAGGCATTGTGTCACTTGCCCATCTTGTATTGTTGACAGCAACAGGCTGAGTATCTTTTAATATCTAAAGAAGAAATTGTTTTCTTGCAARCATACTTCAAAAGTCCCAGTGATGCTAGCTGGAAGTGTAAACATTTCTCCCTGGGAAAAAGTTTCCCCTAATTGTTTTTCCTGTTCATACATTCCTTTACTACTTATTCTTTAATTTAGGGCAAATTGTGGAAATAGAAAATTGAATCAGATTTGTTTCTCATTCTGTATGTTGTACAAAACTGGGTAGTCTCCATCTGCATGCACAGTAATGCTTCTTTTGCATTGTGAAATAAATCAGTTGAAATCATGTTGACAAGAACCTTGCACTGATGATTCAGTGGTCCCGTTGCACTGTTAATGTTGTTTTCCAAAGTCTAAAACTATTTTCCAATCAATCCAAATTTTGATTGATAGATGATGTTAACCCTGATGTTTACAGGCATTTCTTGTAGAGGCTGGAGCTGTGACTGTTGATGCCAGACCTGGATTTGACCTGAGAGTTACTCTATATTTATGTCTTGTAATGACTCCAAAGCAGCTTTATTGTGCTTGGGTCTTCATCTTCTCTTAATTTACTTAACTTGTCTGAAATCGAGTAGACTGTTACTTGCACAGCTGCAAAGGCAATAACAGTAAATGCAATTTTTATGTGGAGAAGGTCCACATTTCTCAGTTCCTAATACACCAAGAAAGACGAAAAGGCCAGAAAACTTGTTCTGCTGTTAAAATGACAAGATTATGGATATTTTCTAAAATTATTACAAGAGAGGCCTGGCAGTCACATGTAATATTTAAAGCACATCCAACATACTTGAGGCACTGCATTATTAATGTCAAATGAAGTATACTCTCCAAGTATTTATTTACAACTCTCCAGTGTTAAAGATTCCTTCCCTTGGCTGTATATCCCACTGTGGCAAACATCTTGCTCCTTCTCAGGGTAATGTAACCTCCCATTTTCCTAAATCAGACTTTCTGACCTTTCATTCTCTGGGTTCTCTTGTGGTCAGAGCTACATKTCATATGGTTAGTAAGGAGGGAACTTTGTGTAATATCAGCATCAGCAAAGTCAGCTGGGCCAGCTCCCAAACCCTTAAAATTCCCTCACTGTCATGCTTCAACAAACTACGGCATCACGGTACTACCACTTTATCTAGTACAGGGTATTATATTTCCTTCTCTTGTTTTAGTTTGTTTTCACAGCCACAGTCTCGTCTTTTACCTTGTAACATAACTTCAGATACTTTTCCTGTTACCAGATTCTTTACTGCCTGCTGCAGATTTTTTCTCAACATATGGGGAAAACAGTCTTCACACTTTTCTTTCCATTCCACATCCTTGACATAACGGGTGGTTTAAACAGTTTGCATATGTATACACAATGGAAAGGGGAATCTGTGCTGACAGAGAGATGCATGCTTTAAGCATTTTGTTGAAAGAAATTTTAGAGAACGTTCTACTTTTTTTAAAAAAACTTTGGAGCTGATTTGAAACCCAGATAGTATTAATTTATTGGTAAAGCTAACTCACAACCACCGGCAACACTGTGACCATTCTGGTTTTGCATTTCATCCACTGATGAGAGAAAAAMCGACTGAGATAACTGTGCTAGGCGCGGGTCAGGCAGGTGCACGGAGCCCTCCAYGGCAGGGGCTCCCAGCTTTGTGGGCTCAGACGATCCCTTTACACACTCACGGCAGAGGGACACAGAAGGTCTGTGGACTTACAAAGCCATACTGCAAGAGAATTACTGGTGCACATGTTCAGGGAGCTGAACACACTAGTTCAGGCACACTAGATAGACTCTGCTGCATCCTAAAAAGATGTTGAATTCTGATACGGAGAATAATTCATGTCATATTTCTTGCTACCCATTTGCCCAGAATAGTTTCTATTTCATATCTCCTTTTTCTTTGCAGCAAATTTCTTGATGATAGAAATACTATGAGCTGGGTTATGCCAAATTGGCATATTCTAATAACCAAGAGTCCTTGGAACAACTGCRGGGACTTTGGAGAAAGATGTACAAAACCCAGCTTTGAATGTTTTCAGGTTGTGACCACTTCTGTAAGGGAGGACAAGTGAATAGATATTTYGATGCTGGAACTTAGATCAATACCATTTTTTACTCTAGCTGTAACAAAACCACAGTCTGGATTATTCAGTCTCTGTGGTTTTGTCACAGCATTCACGTGGCATATGTACCACAGTATTCTGATCAGCAGGTAGCATCTGTCTTGAGTTCTGTTCTGTTTAATTTGATAAAAGTGGAGCTCATGCAAAGACAACTAATTGGGGAGCTGAATACACAACCTACCACCCACCATGTGTCATTACTCGAAATAACTCCACAAAGAAACCACATTTGGAGCTGAAAACCTAAGACAGCTTTAACTCCCGATAGTATTTATGACACACACACACCCCACACACCACCCGTGCAGAAGAAATTTGACCTAAAGGCATTATGAGTAAGGGAACTTTGAAATCCCATAGCTGCCATAGTGCAGGTTTTACACTGACTTCAAGAGTGGGACAGCTTGGCAGGAAGACCTGGCCAGRGCAGAGATACTCTCCCTCTCTATAATTTGGTGCTATGACACCAMGATGATTGTTGGACCAAAAATTCAGTAAAAAGCTGCCACATGGCCTGATAATACACAGGGCACAAACACTGTTTAATGCACACAGCAATTCCCTTGCTAGGACTTCACTTCATGGGACAAAAGAGAGACATGACACTGGGCCAGGGCCAGATAAATAAAGATAAAAAGGACTTGGTGGCTGCAGTGTCACCTCTCTTTAGCTTCCTGGAAAATGATAAAGGAAGAGCCTTATGGTTATCAGGAAAACTCACTGCCCCAAGCCAACTTCCCTTAAAAATGTTGGGGAAARTGTTGGCCACCCTTTTTCTCTCTTCTTAGCAATGACAGACACTCCTCTCAGACATCTACAGGGCACTGCATTACTAGGCAGGTTTCACCACAAGGAAATACCAGGTCTTTACAGTACTCCTGAGAGAAGCAAAGGAAAAAATAACTCCATATCTGGCTTTTCCAAAAAGGCTCTGCACAAGAGCATATCTACATACRTCCACGTCACCTTCAGTGTGATGCTCACCACACTCATTCAGGACATAGCAGTTCAGACGGGCAGACGACCAGGGGCATTTATCCTACCACAGTCAGTGTGTCAGTACACCTGTGGCTTTAAACTAGCTGTGTTCTGCGCACCCACCCCAACTTTGAGAGCATCATTCACCCCAGGCACCCACATCATTCACCCTACTTACTTTGTAGCTGTAATTCAGGTCAGATTCCAGTTCATTCTCTTTTGCCCATATCAATTCATCTCAACAGTTCTGCCTCCACGAAGTATTAAAGAAACTCTCAATGTGATATTTCCCTTTGCTTGTGTTTTTAAATRGGATCGGGTTGGCAGTTTCAGATAGATGCTTTATTTTATTGTCACCTGGAGAATACTACAGCATTTCTCCCCCTCCTGATTTACATATAACAATATGGAATATTGTTGTGATCAATGGCCTTTAATGCTGTGTGGGAAAGTGTTTGCAGTAGCTTCTAATGCGTTTTCTTTTGGATATGTTCAGAAACTTTCTGATGTAACATTTTTTATTGGCAAATGTCAGTTATGCAATCTGAAACAGTTCACAAGAAGGGGTAAGTTTCAATATATTTCCCTCCACACATTTCTGACTCACACAAAATACCGAAATTAGCAAACATCTTGTTTGCCAAGAAGTTTCATTTCCTGGTCTAATAGACTGTCAGTAATTTCAAAATGATTGAAACGAGGATCTTAAGTGATACAGCATGAGATGCTCAGTCACTTTGGATTTCTCCATTTCCAATTTCATCCTACTTCAAAATTATTACTTCTAAAATTTTACAAACCGCCACAGACTAGAAAACCCAYTTCCCACCCAGGTGYAGTATCAGGTACTCCTGCTTCCAGYGAGGTGTTCCTGCAGAGACATGTGTCTGCTTCTGCAACACACTTTCGTTTAGAACTGATTACAAATTGCTTGATCCTTTTTTTCTCCCACATTGGAACATGTTGGTTATTTAACACTTGACATTCAGGTCCTTCTGGGCAGTTTTTACCCATGTAGATATAGTTCAGGGCTCAGGCATCAGGGAACAGAATTAGATGACAAATGTTATATTCTGCCCAGGGTTTAATGGAAATGACTATCTATAATGGACTCGGATATAACTTTGATAGGAAAAAGGGAAGGAATGAACAGCAAGTAACTGTACAAACTTTAGGTAAAGTTTATAACCACTTTAAAATCCCTGATAAGTCTGTGCCTGTGCTATACGTGCTAATCTGCACCTCTCTTGGCAGTGTTAGCTCTGACCTCCTAGAAATAGTCTTATATGTATGGTGTACCTGTGAGCCAAAGACATTTTACAACAGCGCAAAGTGAATAGCCCATGGTAGCTGTATGTCTGCTGGGAGGACTAGAGACGGAACAAGAGATACCCCGTATCTATGAACACTCTGAAGGGACCTCTCACATTAGTATCATTTTAAAATCCCATAAGCTGCTCTCTGTGAAAAGGGGATAACTTCTTGGAAATCCCAGGAGACTCTGATGACCATTAGCAACTCTATAGAAGGGGAAGAAGTTCAGCTAGCAGCTTTTTACCAAAACTAAACAACAGATACTGTAAGTGACCTGGAATTCCAGCTTGGCTTTAGGAGGACAAAGCCACAGAACTACACTTGTCCTTTCTTCTGCCCACCTACAACCTTTCCTGGGACTTTGCAATCAAAAGAAGCAGAAATGTATTTACCCATAGCAGGAGCAAAATTGGAAAAGGCTGCACTTTACAGAGCATATTCTCTGTTCAGTTTGTTCCTTACATGCAGGCTGGAGTCCTCTTTGGTGAGGACTGAGAGTGGCATCTCACTAGATATGCTCACCAGAACTGATGTTGGTTTTGGGCTGGGGGAGGGAACGGGGACTTGGAGGCTCCTGCTAACAGATGTTAGAGCAACCCCAAGCCTGCTCTAACCTATGCCAAGGAAATGGTAGCCATGCTTTCAGCCCCATACTGACTTTAGGGGAGGCTGAACATGGCAGTAAAGAAGCACATGGCTTAGGAGTTTGCACACAGGAAATCGGAGGAGGCAGCTTGGCTGAGTCCAAATGGAGCACGCTAGCAGCATTATTCAAATATTAATAACAGCTGCCGGAAATTTGGAAGAGCCAGCCAAGTTGAAAAATGCCCTGTGCATCTGCCCTTTTGTAACCATGTGGCCAACGCATACTCTGCCTGTGCCAGGAGCAGTATTCCCTCTCTGCAAGGCATTACGGTTGGCACGAATGCCTACCTGGATCCCGGCCGGTACCTGGCAAGCACGCTGCAGAGAGCAGTTGTTCTCCAGTCCCTAAGCTCACCACATTCACTGAAGCCCCTCCAACACTGCCAGTGCACRGCCTGGGGGAAGAGGGGAAGTGGTTTATTATTCCCTCTTCTCTGGACAGAATAACACAAGGAACTGAGGAGTTCTTACCRTTTTGATAGCACTCATGGCTATAGATGGAAATATACAAGCGTAAGTAAAATGTTTCTGAGAATTTAGCCCCTCTTGGCTACTGCATTTGCCTCCTGCAGCTGGCTGCAGTGATAAAGTTAGCTAAGTAGAGGCCATCAGCTCTTTGGATGGATTAGCCCACGGCTGCCACACCAAAGGTTTGTGTACATGTGTYCCTTTCAGCTCAGTCAATACGTTCAAACTACTGTTAAACTAGCTGCCTCAGGGAGCAAAAACGTGGTAGTCACAAAAGCACGCACCTCACCTCATGCTAGGCACCTCAGCAGATGTGTTGCTGGGCTTGTTAAATGAACCTTATTGCTAGGGGCTGCAATAATCTCAACACGCAGGCTAGGTGGTTTAAAGCTACCTTAGATATGTTTATAAGCTCTGTATTCAGGGCAATGGAGACATACTCAGATTACACACTGACTACTGCCAGAAGGAGGGAGAGAAGCATACCACAGCAACAGAAACATACTCTCAGTCTAGTGTCTTATGTCCATCTACCATCCATTATCATTGTGTTAACCTACTTTATTGCAGTCATGTCAACAGTTCTGAAGGAAATTCTCCATTTCAGCTCCACCCTACAGAGTGGAGGAGACCTTCATTGCACCAGAAAGTTTGTAAGTAAGTGAAGCATATCAGACAGACAAAAAGAGGACAGGGGGAACCGTTGGACATTGGCAACTGGCAGTGGAGAASAGAAAGTGCCAAAGAGGAAGGAATGAATGTAGATCTCCTGAATCTTAGCCATGAAATCATTCTTCCTATCAGCTCCTCATCTGTGAACACTGCACGTTGGGTTAATGACCCTACATATTAGACTACAGCAGCAGACTCAGAACTGAAAGCTCCTGGATGATCTTCTTTCGTTTATGTGTCTTGGTCCGTAATTATAAGTGCATCCATATGCATTCACCACGTGCACCACAACTTCTGCTGAATGACTAGGTTTTTTTCAAAGAGAAAGCAGTACAGCAAAGAACTTTTCCACTTAAAAGTATTCTGCTCCAGTGAATCATGGCTGTCATTTCAAAGCTATTTATCGTGTTAACAATATTTTTCCAAAAGACTGTATCATTTAGTGATTTGGAATGTAAGAACAATTGTGGGGAATAAATAACCATGCAAGCCATACGATCAAAAATCCACAAAGATTTCAGAACATATGAAAAGAAACGTATTTTTAAAAATCCCGGACATGCAAAATAAAAGATTCAGATTAAATTCGCATAGCTGTAGGGCTTTTGCTTGCTATTCATGAGAGCTACGGAATTTGCTTCTACTTGACATCAGAAATGCAGATTCAGTGAATTCATTTAAGACAAAATTGAAATCTTAACTTTTTAGGCTGGCTTTTCCAGCCTTAAATGCAGCTTAGTTTTAAAGCTCCTAGGTATTATTTTATGTAAAGCTATTTGAGATTCTTTGTATTTTCTGCACTATATACATTTAGTTTTATTGTATTTAGTTCTTGTGCATTATAAAATATAAAGCAAAATAGTTGAAAGATGACAAACTGGATAATGGGAAAAGCAGAGTAGTCATTTGCTAATGCAAAAGGATAAATACAACAGAAATGGAAGGAGACCTCTAAACCATATTCTTAAATATGAAGAAATATTTAGTGAATGAATGAATATGCCATAGTCTATGGTCTCTCATTTGTTGTTTATCCCTCACTCCAGTCCCACGTACACTATCACGCTGTAGTGCAAATGCAGCTACAGAGCTCAGTTCAGAGCACCCCTTTGGTGTGTTTCTTAGGAGCATGGAGCAAACGGCAAACTAAAAGACTGATGCACCTACCTGCCCGCGGAACAAGGATTCGTGCTGTCAAACTCATCATATGTTCTAACTGGCTGAATGAGCAGAACTTGTTTGCTAAGGAAAAATGGCATTTCAACCAAATATTTTTCAGCTTTCTGGGAGAAATTTTCCTTACTAAAAATAGTTTTGCCCCAGCCTGACAGATGCAGGTTGAAACAAGAGTGTAATTTGTCCCACCTTCACCATTCTTCTCCATGGGCAAAAGGACTGAGGAGRGCATGTCTCCCAGGAGGCATACATGCATCACTGACTGCTGTGGTGCARAGAGAAGGACCAGGTTCAGCCTCCTGCTACCCATTATGTTTCCAGGATCAGCTATCTATAGCACGTCTTTACCATCAATGAGTAAGCAGACATGCACCAYGCAGCGTAGCCAGAACAACCTGCTGGAGGCCCGTTTGCCTGCATTGCCCATTTCCCCTCCTCCTAATTTCAGGGAAAACTGCTGCAGAAGACAAAAAAAATCAGATGAGCTATTTTCATGATGCTACGCCCTGTAATTAAATATTCCTGAACTATAAATGGCACCCACACTCCTGTGCAACCTACAGGAGTGCACCTACTTAGATGCACATTCTCATGTCAGCTACATATATAGGTAGCACGCCATGTGACATCGGATGGATCATTGTCCTTTCACTAAAATAAGAAGTGATAATAACTTCTGACAAGTTATTTACATCACACTCCATGTTTTCTCTTTTGTAAAAACATTTCCTTTGTGTCTGCATTTGCAACAGTTCATCAGTTCCTATCAGTTCTCTGTAAGGGTGCGGGACCACTCAACAGGCTGCTTTGCCACTAAGAAATAACAGTACCAGGAGTCCTAATTTGTAAAAAAGGCATGTCTTCTACATGAAGRCTTTGAACTTGCAGAAATGAAGTCTGAAAATGATGGTGGCATTAGTAATAATCAAAAAGCTAAAGTCTTTGCTAGGATAAATAGACATTGTTCTAGTTACTTTATTTTAATCAGCCTACTCTAGCAAGGAATTTGGCTTATAATTTGTATTTTAAAAACCCAACATCTTCTGATATTTACAATTGATTTTGGTAGAGAATCATCAAAGGAATGCAGAACAAAAATTGAACAACTTCCTTAAAAAACATTAGCAGAGCTAAATTATATCATAAATATGAAAAAAAGCACAGCACACAGGCAGCAGAAAATGAAAGGCAGATGGGTACAGTAAGAAGAGAGATCAAGGTGCAAAAATATCAATTCAAATATTCTAAACATGACTTCAGTATTCATCAACTTGTTCTTCCGTATTTTACAGTTCATTCATCTGTGACTTCTGATCTAGTTGAAGATGTCCCTGCCCAGGGCAGGGGGGTTGGACTAGATGACCTCTAAAGGTCCCTTCCAACCCAAACTGTTCTATGATTCCATGATTCTATGACTTACGGGTCACATGATAGCAGGCATGGATTGAGTTAGGAAACCCATCTTTTCCAGCTTTAGACTCAGCTTTGCATGATAATAGGTAAATAGTATTTCCTCTTTCCCTGGATTTCCCAGCTATGCAATAGAAGTAATGATAATTATCTTCCTTTCTAAGATGCTTTGAGATCTGCGATGAAGAAGTGCTCTGTCAGAGCTTGGGATAAGGTGAAGCTGCAGGCAACTTTCTCCTTATTTGACTCCGTTTTTCTTTTTACAGGCACAGTGACAATCTATGTTAGGYATCCTTCTGAAACTCATGTTTCTTTTAAATGACCCCAGGTCTCTTTAAGGTCTGTGTCCTTTCCTTCAGTCCCTCTGTGAGTACCCCTTGCACAGGTAACCASTATGCATCACACTATCCCTGGCTGCTATTGAACTGATCAGACTCTTTATGATGGCCCTCTTCACACACTTGCTTGAGGGCAAGCCTTACATTTTGATCGGTGATAATGACCTGAGTTGTGCCATCAGACGGGGAAATGTTATTTGGTTTATGATTCAGATTTAGTTTCGGATTAGCTGAAAGACAGACTCTGCCAGGGCTGGAACCAGACTGTTTTTAGAGMAATCCAATTCTGACAACATACTCTTTTTAAGCCAGGTAAACATCCTTCAGATTGRAGTCTGTGTACAGCCTTCCCGCATTTGCATGGGTCTGAAACATAGTAAAACTCATTCCCATTGGCACGCTCCAGTCTAGACCACCTTCTGTTCTTGGCACACRTAATAACTATTTTCACTGCATCCTTGTCAGCTTGTTCTTTCAGGAAATGCATTCTATTTTCCATTAAGTCCTTTTTGCATAGAGTAATTCTTACATCAAGTAGTCTGCCAGGCTTTCCTTATCCTTGACTGACCTTCGCTAGGCTAGTCTGGCTAATGCCWGGCCTATCAGTTCCATTACTCACAGTCTTGTGCTCTTCTTATGAGGGCAGCGCTTTCCAGGAAGCACAGATATAGCACGACAAGCAGCCACTTCACTCAACTAGTATCGTGATGAGATCTATGCAGTGTCAAAATCTTCRGGTTTGATCTTAATAAGAAGCCACTTGCAACACTTCAGTTTTTAAGCCAGATTCTCAGCCCCCCTGTGGATGGGACCGGCAGAATCCCCTGCCTGGRCACAGGTCTGCGGCTGAGCGAGGACCTGCACACCTCGCCATGCCAAAATGCCTTCAGTCACCCGGGGCTGCGGAGGCTCTGTGGCACTAGTCACTACAAGAAAAGTCATCTGAATCCAGCCCTTAGGAAGTGCATGCCAAATTTCAAAGCTCTGTTGTTTTGATGAATTAACTGGAATCCTGATTGCTCCAAATGAAGACCACACGGACTTTTTCTTTCTGCCAAGAAGCGGCAGTAAGTTCATAGCACTGTAGGATCTAAAAGATCTTTTTGTCTAGCACTTCGTGTCACATAGCCTTGTSAATTTTATCCAGCTATTCCTATATTGAGCCCATTACTATAACTATGACAAAGGGTTAATGTCTCAGGCTAGCAATAGGTACTTCAGGGTGTGTATATTGTTTTGAAATAAAAACAATACAAAGACATCTAAAAGAATGTAAATGATATCACTGCTGAGAMTCCGAAAAGCAAAGTGATGATTCCTTGTCTTTGATCTGCCTTGTTGTGTATTATTGTATTTCTGAACTGACAGAAAAGATGTTCATTTCAAGGCACCAAAATGTCTGAACTGTTTAGGAATTGTCGCCTTGAATCAATTCTGGTTTCATATACTGCGTCTTCACAGGCATTATTTCTTCCAAATCAATTCCATCTCTAAACTAATTGTTTAAAAGCCATGACTTCATTCCCATGTTAAGGGAGTATCTGTGGCACTCCCAATTAAAACAAAAATATTTACAGTAGGGTACACAATTTACACAAAGGTATTGACAACAGTAAAAGTTTCCAAATGCAGATCTTTCACCTTTGCACATACACAAAGCACCTTTTTAAAGGCTGAAGGGCCTATGCTAGAAAAACATACAGTACCTACTTCAACAAGAGAATCAGACATCATTTATAATTCATGTAAGTATATTGAAGTTTTCCACTGCCATCTAAGAAAGATGGTTTCAAATCTACAGAGTGCAATAAGCCAATATTCTGTGTAGAAACTTCTATATATCTCACATAGATTTTACTCAGGAGATCATTTCTACACTGAGGTCTTCACATCTACAATGTGATACATTCAAAACCATCGCTTTCTCTGCATATCTATCAGTGTTAATTTGTCAGTTTGTACCCCGTGTTATTTTCATAAATGCTTTAGGGACACGGATTTGTTGAACYGATAGAAGATGGAGTTAAATGTAATCCGAGAGCAATCAGAAGCAAGAGGAATAGTTATCTCAATATTACAACTATTTTTTTTCATATCCAATATAAAAACCAAAGAGAAATGAATGATAGTTCTGGTCAGCTCCTCCTGCATTGRTGGGCTAGTGCAAAACTGCTGCATATAATTCAGCTATTTCCTACAACCACACAATTTAAAAGCCCAACAAGTGAGCTGCTGAGCTAAGAGAAGTTCATTACAGTTCAACCACAAACAGTTCAGTTCTACTCAAAGACGGACTTAGATTGTATTTGCCAGTATGAGAAATCTGCACTATGACTGCCTGCAAGGCATCTAACCCATCCAAGACATCTTTGGATCACAAGAGCAATTCCATTTTCAGCTCTTTCTCTTAATTCTCCAAAGCACATAGTCTCTTAAATAATCCTCTGAAATTTTAGGACTTACATTAAATGATTGTGTCTAATGTATAAAATCCAGTTTTACACTTTGGTAAAAMCTCCCAGAGAACTTGATTTCTAATAAAAATTTCCTCCACCTCTGCAGCTGGCGATAGTATTTAGCACAGAGCAGAAAAGGCTAGATACTGTATAATGCATCACAAATGACTTTATTGGCTGTCATATACTTAAAATGGCTTTGTTCTGCACTTGATTAATTTGTGAAGCAGTTTAYTTCAGATATTGAAGCTGCTTGTTCTTCCTGATTACTAAAACTAAACAGAAGCAAGTATCCATCATTACCTAAAAATAATGAATGCAGAAGAGGCAGACACTTGGGACCCAAGGAGGTGACATTAATGTTCAACATCTCGAAAACAGCAGCATATCAAATTATTGATGCAAAGCATTTGACGACTGTCTTTAAGAGGCAGGGACATAGGCTGTCTAGACATGATCAGATATCAAAGTCTACGAGTTTTGCAATCTGATCATTTTGTTTCCCTTTTACTAAGGTAAAGAGGCGCCTGTCAGTATTTGACAGGCTGCAGACACAATGATTATTACAACAATAAGAATAACTGCTCTCTGTAGTACTATTATCCTCTGAATAACTTTGTTGGAGGAACTCTGTTGCAGTTTGTTTATTCGTTTGTTTGGTGGTTTGGTTGGTTTTACCTCTGATGGAGGGTAATGTCTGTATATTCTGTGACCCTTTGTTACAGTTCCCGTTAGACAGGGATTTAGATACAGATCCCAAATTGATCTCGAACCACAGTGGAGAGACTAAGTGGCAACATCTGTAGAAGCTGAATTGGAATATATTCCAGATCAGGCAAGTTGTTATTTTCTGAATTGGACTTAGTGGGTAAAATCTGACTTAACCCTTTGCATGCACTAGAAAATTTCTGCAAGCTTCTCATCTCATGATTGTTTAACAGGCTGCAGGCACAATGATTATAGCAATAACTGCTCTTTTTAGCAGCAGCCTATGATAATAGATTTCCAAGTGGTACACTATATRTTTAACATATGCCAACAGCAATTTTAGGAATTGCTGTGTGCTTGTTTTATAATTCTGATTCAATATATCTGTCAACGTTGCTTTGTTCCCCCAGACTTCATGATCGTGCTTTTGTCAACAGAAAATGGCAATATTTTCCTCTAAGGGAAAATTCAAGGTCAAATGAAAGTTGAGATAGATAGAAMGCACGTGGTAGCAGAAACTGTGATTAGGGCATTTGGTTTAGTCTTTTCTTTGAACCAGATTGTGTGGGCAGCCCCTGCTAAAGTATACGTAAGAACAAATTCCCAACGCAGTATYAGTRTTTGATTTGATTTAGACAATGATGYTGATGTCATTTGGGTGAATACCTATGAGAAAAATAGGATAAGACAGATACTTAATGGGAGATTAAGTGATTCAATGTGGAATGTCACAATTGTAGTTTAAAGAATTAGCACATGTTCTGATTCCTGAAACTGAAACTGTCAAAACCGTACTCTATAATTTTATTTTATATTGTCATCTCCAAGCTTTCAAATGTCTTTTAAGTAATAACATCATATGRTACTGCATTATGACATTTAAGCCTCTGGGTTAGAATACCAAGTCTGCACCAAATCATGCTGTCTCATACCCTGATGTTAAGTCACATGCAGAGATTTTCAAAGGCTTTAAAACCAGACTGTGCCCAACTGCTATTTATCATCACTAGGAACTGGATTTCTAACTCACACTTCTATGAAGGCTGAACATCATACTAGTGAATCCATTTCCATCCTGCAAAAATAATACTGTTGCCTGTTATCAAGAGGACTTTAGAGAACTGGTCAGTAACCATTGTTCATAGCAGCCAGTGCAAACTTCTAGCAGAAAATCTGAAAACTAATAGGAATAGGCTTGTCATAGCTCACCTATAAAAAATGTTTCCCATTTCTTGGCTTCAGAAGGCTTTGGGGGTTAACAAGAGAGTTTATGCTTTGCTTTGCAAAATCAGTACCCTGTTGTGTTGAGCATTAGATGCACACACAGTAGGAAAATGTTCTTGTCCTTACAAAGTTAACTACATGGATACATCAGAAAACATCTTATTGTCTCATTTCAGAGCAAGGAAATCAAGGCCATTGTCTGAAAACTGCAGCAGAAGCAGGAAGTAAATCCACTTCTCCTAAATGTGCACAAATCATCTTTCTTTTGCATGAAGTCAGTGAAGGAAAGACAAGGAAAAGCTGTGAAGACTGCAATTATTTCGGGAACTGGGGTAGCATTGAGAATAAGGAGCGGGTGCCCTGGAATTAATCTTAGTATTCAGGCCAAAGGCTGGCTGCTCCAAGGGCTCTCTCCCCTAAACCCCACGGATGGTTCCTTGGACCAGAGCTGACGCCTGCTTCTTACAGTCTGAAATACAATGTGGTCAGCACTCCCACGCTGCCGGTGAACTGAATCCTTGAACTTCCATGGTTGTCATTTCTCCTATACGGAGAATCCATACAGACATTTAGGTGCTYAAAGGTGCAATGGGCTGTGTCTGATCCAGAACAGCAGTGAATCCCTGACTCGTCCGCAGTTACTGCATCATGGCCTGGTTCACACAGAAGCACAGATGTCAAATGTGCTCCAGCCCCTGCTGGGACTTAGAAGTTTGAAGCGATAAACCACATAAGAGATAGGAAGGTTCAGGGAACCAGACCGAACCTCGTCCCAGTTAATGCCCCAGCCACGCAGCATGCAGACGGAGGGGCCGCAGCACCAACTGCCTCGATCCACTGCTCCACTCCCACTGTGCCAAATAACCCCTCTAATGTAGACACGACTATAGACACCCACTCGGTCTGTAAAAATGCAAAAACCAGTGAGGGGTGAAAGACAAACTCTTGTGAATCTTGGTGTGTTTGTACATTTTATTAAGCTTTTGTCTGCACATCGGAAATTCCAAATGCTTTCAAATTCTGCCCCTCAAAGTACAGTGCTGCTTGACCAGCCTTTAGGTAGCTGGGATTCCTACTTAACCAAAGGTCAGCCATGTCAGTGCCCGACCTACTTGTCCCCTACTTACTCCACAGCCTCAATTCACTAAAGATTTCTGATATCTCCTGAACATTTGATCTGTATTATGAATAATGACAGATAAGCAGATAACATTACCAGGCTGCCCTACCTCAATCTCCAGAATCTGGTGAACTTTTGCTTATGTCAGTAGAAACACTTAATGGAAAAAGAGCCTTTTGTCCCTGCGGAAGTCTTCATCTATTAACCCCTTTTTACTAAAAATGCACGTCTAACCTTRAATGGAAGGGTTTATCACACAACGTTTACAAGACAAATGAGTCATTATTTTAAAATTTAGTTAATAGCGTTGCACACAACTGACCAAAATGTCAATTGCTAGGGAGAAGGGGCACAGGATACTTTATGAAATCGCAACCGTTGCTCAGGGGCACTTATGTTTAAGTCTTTCTGACAACATCTACAACACTTTAATTGAACTGCCTGGGCATAGAGGAATTGCTTCTTGCTACTGCAAAATAGCTAGCAGAATTACAAAAATGGCGTATCAGAAAAATGTAGTGTATTTTCAAGCTTTTGAAATGTCACACTCCTGGGCACCAATTTATCTGAGTTACATTGCAACATTACAAATAGCCAGCAAGTCTTACAGGGCCATTTTTCACAATACAAATATTTTCCTAACTGCTATTTTAGTTCAGTAATGATTGTATAGATCTGTTTATTATGCATTTATATTTTTCCCTAAATAATACCTTACTGTTGGCAACRTACTGAAACAGAAGAAAGTGTGTAATATTAATGGGGCCAACCACTTGCTTCAGTGTAAAAATATTTTTGACTTCAGGGAAAAAAAAGAGAGAGAAAAAGAAAAAAACTCATAAGAAATCCATGAAGAAAACAAAGAAATCCTTCAGCTATTTTTCTAATTTAATATTGCTTCCACTTCTATCTGTTGTCTTCAGGATAATGGCCATTATGATCATAGTGAAAAGATTACATTGATTGCAGAGTGCCAGGGAAGCTATATTAAAGGTCAATAAGGAAAAGTGGTATATCTCTCTGCTGGAGCTATGATTCAGCCTCTTGAGACCACTTCTTTAGATATTTCCATTGTTTTCTGTTGTATGTAGAAGCACAGATAACCCACCACTTTTCTAAAAGCACAGCCAAAAACACAGGGAATCCAGCTTCTAAATGCTTTATGCACCTGTGTTGTACAAGTTATCCAGCATCAAACAAACTATTAGGCATGGAAGTCCCAGCTCTTGGARATTTCCTTCATTAGCCCTAAGACAGCTCTTCTTGCTGATGTATGTCCTGCACCTGGCTAAGTTAGATGGCTGTAAGGGCTGAACTTGGGATTCCTAGCTCAAATGCATACGCTGTACTGCTAGAGCAAAAATATGATGCTATATATCTGCTCTCTGTGGCTTATGCATCTCTTGAAGGAATGCAGCAGCATGTCTCACCAAATGCACACATCTGAATTTGATCACTGAATATATGTTCCCTGTGGTATCAGAGATTGCAGCAGTGAGTTAATTCCAGCCAAGAATGATATTGAACCATTTACACCTATGCATCTAGAGCATCATTTCCTCTTGCATTTGTCCTGGAGTCATTGAGTAACAATTATTAACAGTAAATTAACATGCAATTGGCAACAGCTAACTAATCGTCTTAACAAACTGTCTGCATGCCCACTGAGAAAACTGTCTGCGTACCACTGAGAAAACAGCAACTCTGTAAGGTCAAGACCTGTTTTCAATGGAACCTCTACTGTTCCAACTCCATGCTTTAATATATGTGCACACCTCACACAGGTACTTTCTTGATGCCAGGACTTATAGATGGAGTTAACTGGTTCTAATACACTGGAAACAGCATATCTATCTGCAAATGGGTTTAAAGTTATATTTTCCTTGGTACTCACTGAAACAAGAAGGCAATTCCTATTTCTTGCTTAGAGTAGTTCCAACCCAATCAAGGAACGGGATAAACGTAGTCTATTCTTTTCCTCAGACACACAACAGAGCCTGCTTTTGCCCCATCTCAGCTCAGCATAACCATCTCCCTGAGATGCCTGTGTTATAAGTACAGTAATCCTGTGTACCTTCTACAGTCCCTAGAAAAAATTCTGTATCTCCAGATGGTGGCTTAGTCTATTCCCGATCTGAATCATATCTGAAGAAGTTAGCATCTCTTTATCATCTACAGAAGGAACCTAAAGGGAAGCAACAAGTTAAACTCCACTTAAAATTAGAGGGTATGAATACCCACCCACTATGTCTACAAGCCAAATTTCTCTTACAAAGGGGGGTTTGGGAAATCTCTCCATTATGGTTCTAAGTGCCGGTAACTTTCTAACAGAAGGAGTTGTTAAAGGAACAGCTCCGCCACTTGAAAAAATGGTTGTTTTTCAAAGAATTAATTGCCACCAGCTTGCTTGGCAGCGAGAGCAATGGAAAATAGTCGGTGTGTTTCACATAACAGCAAATGGAAGTGTTTTAAGACTCAGCCTCCCCCTCTGATGTCATGCAGAGGTGAGCAGAGACTAAAGATAAGTATTTTTTACACTGTAATAAAAAAAGTTTAAGTACTAATAACTATTGTTCATTCTCCTGGCAGGATTTTAGTACAGCAACCTTTGTCTTCGATTTTCAGAAGCATGATACTACAACCTGGAGAAAACAACATTTATACTTTATATGGACATAAAGCAATTCCATGCATATATTCTAAACATACGCCTTAGCACAGACTGCTCCGCTGGGTGCGCTTGTCTATAAACTGGACTCTTTAAAATAAACTCTGGGAATCTTCCAGATTAATTAACAAATAAAACACATGGAAAGTAGTTCAGCCCACAGTTTCGTACGCGAATAACATTCTCATAATAGTTTAATTTTATTTGTGCTTTTAAATTGTATTTTAGCAATGGTTTGAGGAATTACAGTTGTTGCTACAGGGAAACAGTGGGCTCAAGAGGAATCTTGGGATGAGCAAAAGCAGGCTAGAAACCACAAAAACACAATACTGGCTATTTTGAAGGGAAATATGCATGTGACTTCTATGACATACAGAGGGGCTACCAGAAGTTATTAGTTTTCTAACATATCTTCCTAAACTAACTTCTCTGTATGTGTGACTCCTCCCTCCTGTTTTGCAAAAGGGGAATATCTCTGTGTAGCACAAGGGAAGCAGCTATAGTCAGGATTCGGTGAGGAACATGCAGAGAAGCACTGACCCGCGGGATCACCTCATGGCTTTCAACTTCGGAGCAGAAARCTTAGATTACTCAGAGGGATGCTGAGGCTGGTATTCAGCAGACACCAGCCTATTCACACTTGGGAAGCTGACACTTGGGACAGTCAACGGGTCTTGTTTTTGGTGTCTGCTCATCTCTAGGGACGAAGGCTTTTCCCTGAGTGGCAGTACCATGATTTGCTTAAGTGATCATCTGACCCACAGGAAAAACTGATGAACAGCTATGTGCTCCTGAAGAAGCCCAAAAGGAATTGCTTACACTTTCTTGCCCTTTTACCTACTAGCATCAAGGGTTAGCATATGTCTATGAACACAGCATGCTAATCCTACCAGGACAACTGATGCTTAACAGCCAGTGATTTTTATCTCTTTGATCATAGAAGACACGTAAAAACTTCCTATCCTAAACCAAAATCTCAGCCTACAAAAGTAGATTTCTAAAGAAGGATACGCAGTGTAATGGCACCCTGAAAAAATCTTTCTTTGTGATAAACGGACCAAGTTTAAACAGTCCAATTGCCTGTGCCAATTAAATCAGTGCCAACCAAACATCTAACCCATCTTCTACAAAGCTTTCTTCCAAGTAAGAATGTTACAGAATATTAGAGGCTTCCTTTGGTTCTTTTTTCTTTTCAACACAAACTTGAACTTCTGCATTTTCATGTAACTCACAAAATCTAGAGGATGAGCTAAGAAAATAAGTCATGATAGAGACTTCATACTTTACCTATAATTTTGTGGGAAAGACGTTATTTGTTTTATTAAACAGTGCATAATTAAAAGTCAATATGCAAGAATGTAATAGAATCTGTGTAACTAGTCAATTTTTTGTCAATGACAATGTCTAATTTATAGAAAATCAGTAATAAAATGTTTGTTTTCAACATTATCTGCAAAATGATTTGTATATTATGAAAATAAATCCATATGGCTTTGGGTCAGCAGATAAACATCCATAGGCAAAGTTGGAAGGTGATCCAGCTTAGGCGCTGAACTGAGGAGTGCTATTCAGGAAAGACAAATTATAGTTTACTTCTTCAGGTCTCTAGCACATTGTGCAGAAATTAGTTTAGTTCCTTTGAGAATATCTGTCATATCCTAGCAGGGAAGAATGCCTTAATAGGCTGTGCCCATTTCATAATGCATACAAGATAGATGTCTCCAGAGGAGGAAGAAGTCTTATGTTTAAAAGTTTCTGAGCACAAGCTAGTTAAGAAAGTTGCAATCAATTATAGAAACTAATCCACTCAAAGAATTACTAGTGTTTGTTAGTAAAGCACCACTGGTGTAAAATAATTTCATTAACAATATACATGCTACACCATGCTCTAGTCTTCATGTGCTCTAGCAAGTAGAGCAGCCAGTTTTTTAAAGTCTGACATGAGTCAGTGAGTGGCAACTACCCAAATCAAAGGAAACAAAACCAGTAATCCCAAGGATTTTACTTCCAAAGGAATTTAAAAAGAAATGGTACCTATCAGCCGTAATGTTTAACAGGAGCATGTATGAGAATGACAAAAGAAATCTACAGATTGAAATGGGATACTTCCAAACAGTTCTCCAAAATGCCTGAAAACATTTCCAAAAGGATGTGTTTACGCCAAGAAAAGCAGTCTTTTTTCCATTGTTGTTCAAGGTGTCAGGCATGATACGAGCTCACAGAGACAGGGCATGAAGCCAGACCCAACCAGCTCCTGGGTAGCTTGGAAACAAGCTAARAAGCCAAGCCTGATTTACAGAGCTCAGGTCAGAGATCTTGATCTGAACCTTCCCACTGCCTGGGTCAGTCTGAAATCAGATTCTTTGCTCTGGACCTCTCCTGAGCTTGTCTTGGCTGAATGAAATTTTTTTGTTGTTCTTCTGAGCAGAAATGAGGGGGTGATTTGACATGCAAACAGCACAGCTCTGCAGCAGCAAGCACATGAAAGGTAAGAGAGGTACTGCTGTAAGGTAAGCACCAGAATTTGTTTGCATTTTGAGCAAGGACATAGCTACTGCGTGTGCAGTGTTACAGCACTGGGCTAATGGACCAGATCTCCTGGGAAAGGGCTACAGAGATGGGAGAAACCATAGAGGCTGAGTGGGCAGATGGACCCCTTTGATTCTGTGATTCCTTCCACATTCCTATTTACTAGGCTGTGGGATTGATGTGCTGATACTACCAGTAACGTTAACGTGCCATAACAATACAGTTGTCCCTAAGTGACACAACGAAATGCAAGTGTGYCAGTGCATTCAGGACAGGCAGTGTTTAAATTCTGTATCACAAATACCCTAACCTTACTCCAGAAAAACAGTTTCCCTCTGTGACCATGGGTGGGCAGAATCCATTTTGGAGACATGTTGAATCCACACATACTTGAGCTTTGAAAACCTGCTGCCTGGGGCTGAGGCATAAAGGGGGAGAAAGAGTCAAAAGAGATGCCTGAYTGCCTCGTGTAGAGCAGTGGCAAAGCATCAGCCTCAACATCTGTCCTCCCTTTTTAGCCCTCTGTATGCCCTACAGAAGTTTACACTGAGTTGCAGTAAAATGCTCAGATCCTCCCCCTTCCCACCTCCCCCTCCACCGGCTGCAGTTACACCATCCCTTGCAAAGACTTTGAAAATCTTCCAGTCATAATAAGTGAGGAAGCAAATTACTACTTCCCCAGCACACGAGCAGAGGAAGCACGCTGGTTTGCTCTGTGGGCGGTGCATATCTGTGCTCTCATTAAAGTTACAGTAGAAATTTCACCCCGCTGAAGTCATCAGGAGTTTGGCACCGGATTTCATCCTCTGCAAAYGGCTGTGCTACACCCTTTGAAAGCACTGGCTAATATCTCAGCATCCCCAAACTAGAATCAGGAATTTCTAGTTTAAAGGAGATTATCTCACAGATGGATTAAGAGGTTTTAGTAAAACCCCCCAGTTAGGATGGCTTAGCAAAGTATGCTCCACATTAAATGAACAAGARCCCCCTTCCACATACACGGTGACTGCCTGTAGCCTATTGCCCGCAAAGTGCCTTCACAAGACTTGCAAAAGCTCCGAGACAAAACGCTCACCACCTCTGCATCACAGGGAGTCCGCTGCCGTGTTTGGCATGTCCCCCGCTCCCGCAGCGCGTCTGCCCGGTGGCACGCTGGCTCTGGGCACGCATCCCGGGAAAGGCCACACAGCCTTGCAGCAGCCGCTGCCCGCAAAGCCTCTCAGCCGCACTGCAGCCTGCGCAGCCCCACAGCGGGAGCCACAGCCCTGAGAGAAGATGTATCTTCACACCATGATCTATAGAGATYGTTATTATTTTGCCATTGTGTACAGCTGTCCACACAGCAACATTTGGAGAAAAATTCTTTGAAATGATTTTTTTACTCTCTGAGCTTCTTTCAAAGCTGAATTTCTGTCTTAAAGGTCCCCAGTCCTGTAAGCTGGCCATTTTCTTATCCCATGTGTTTTGGAGACACCAGACATTTAAAAACACTGGGAAACATAGTGAATTTTTATGGAACATTCTTCTTATCTGCAAGCACTCAACTACTTAAAAGAAAATATATTTTTCAAATGTGTGCAGCAGTGATTTGGCATCTTTATGTTAAAATTAACTAATTTTATGGTGTTACCTTCTGGCTGCTGCTGATGACAATTTAGAGTTTGCAGTTACAGCCCATTATAAAAGGGAAGGGCTGCAAGAGGGTGTTAACAGCCTATTTAGGATATAAAGCATCGTGCAGTACACAGATTTAAATTCAGGTGCAGTATAAGGTCAGCCTTGAATTGTATGTGTAATATGTTTGTCAGGCACCCCATGTGTAAAACTGACAGCTTTAACCTAGTTGCCACAGGCTGTTTTATACAGTTGGGAATATTATGTCTCTTTGACTTCGGTGATGTACACTTGAAAAGAAAATTGTTTCATTTTGAGGAAACTTGGAAAGCCAGAGCCTATTGCAGTAATGATATACAACATAAACTTCCTAGTTAAAAAGGCTATTTGGAATTAATTAACATCAGCTCATGCCACAATTACGTGCAATACATACACGTTAATAATAATAATAAAAGAATAATGAAGCTCACAAAATCCAGTTTTCTTTTTGTATAAATTTGACACATGTAAAGTCTGGCTTTGCTCTGCTACATCGGAAACGTGAGCTGAATGCTTTGAGCACTGCACATTCCAGTGAGCGCTTGGTGCRTGGCTCTGAGAGCAAAGCACAAAGCCAGCGGTGCTCACAGCTCTGTGCCTCCTGCAGTACTTGAACCTCGTGTTTTTTGCGTGATCTCGAAGTGCACACTGCAGCAGGGTAAGGGGGCTAAGTTCCCACTGCTAACTTTAAGACGCAAGTTGTCTCCCCACCACCACCACCATCTTGTRGATCCGCGAAGCTGTGGCCCTACCTATTCCCAGCTGATTTGGTAATAAGTAAGTTTTGTTGTCCCTGTTTTACATTTAGTCYGCTCTAACATGGACAGAATAATCCAGTCATTGTGTGAAACATGAGCAGTCCATGGCAGAGGCAATGGTCTAGTGCAAATCATTTGAATTTAAACACCAGACCACTTCTCACCTACAGCAATCCTGCCTTTCAGAAARAAAAGGGTAGTGGAAAGAGAAAGGGTAGCTTAGAAAGAGCATGTTGATGAAGAAATTGAGGCACACAGTAGCACTGTAGCTTGCCAAAGTCATATAATGGATCTGGGACAGAACTGTTTCCCAATYTACCACCTCAGCAGAAAGCCTACTCTCTTACACCACATGCAACCACCAGACCGAACTGGAAGAGGGAACATTTTACAACTGCAGAAATGACAAAGGTGTAGGCTCGAAAAAGATGAGGACTGACCAGTAYTAGGATACTGTCTCTTCATTATGCCCTACAGCTTTCTTCCAGAGAACAACAGTGCTGTTTCCAATCATTTCTCCCTCCCTTTCTCAGAAGAAATGGATGATGATTTATCGGCCATTGCACACTGATATAAAAAGTCCAGCCCTTCGCAGAGCAGTTTGAAGATTGCAAAGTTTTTTATGAGCACTCTTGGGAGTTAGATTCTCATCTGGTGTAAAACAACACCCAGTAGTGTCAAATGGAAATACTCCAATTTACATTGCCCATGGATTTTGCAGCTTTATTTCTTATATGTGTTCTCAATAACTTTCATCCTTCTATATTTCTTATCTTCACTTTAAATTGGAAAAGAAAATAACAAGCTGTCTGCAGAGTAATCAATTGCTATAGTAAACATTACTTTAGCATACAATGCAGTACTTATCTCTGTTCCCTTTAATTAAATCTGTGGTGTACGCTATCATTTGTCTATGCAGAAAAAGTGGTGTTCTCACCAACCAGAAACTTAACTCCACTAATTAACTCTTTGGTTTTAGAACAAATTAGGAAAGAGGTTAAATTAGCCTGATTTTCCTCAGGTGGTTTTCTCATTTCCCATGTTACTGCAGACCAGTCATTTTTGTCCCTCAGCACCTCTGATACGCAGAATCTGCATTACTGCTCTGACCCAGCAAACTTCAGCACCCAGTTGTAATAATGGAAAAAATACTTATACTATGTAAGAAAAGCCATTTTTACAGGCCTTATTTATCTTCTAATGATAATGAATATTCCAAACCTAATGTTTACCTGAATATATACATTTTTAAGTTGGGAGGATCACATGCAGGCACCATGTACCACTAGTGAGRGGCAAAAGTATGAAGAAGATACTCATGAAATAGATGTGAGAGGATGATTTCAAACATTTAKATGAACGAATATTTGGATCTGAATTGCCAATGTGTACAGATACATAAAACAAGTATTGGTGTTAAAGTTACAGTTCATTTGTTCCGCTAATCCAAATCACTGAAAGGTCCTTCTACATCAGAGAAAATGGTCAGGCTTATGTCAGCAAAGTGTCYTGTCCTACGGTCTGAAGAGAAAGGCAGTATGCTGTCTTGGAAATGTCTCCTACTATTGAGAAAGCACCTGGAAAGAATTTTAACTGAAGGCTCCAGCTATTAAACCCAGGCATTGCTTAGAAGTGAGATGCCCAGACAGCAGTACATAACAACTCTCTTCAGTGAAGTCTTTCTGCTSCAGTTCAGAGAAGCAGCCCAAATAGCACAACACTGCTCTCAGCTACACAGCCCAGAAGCTGCACTGAAATCAATGTACATGAATGATGCCTCCAGCTATTATTCATATAGGTTTAGGACCCCACTCTGCCCCCAGATATGTGCAGACCTTGGCTCAATATTAYACTTGAAGCACAGTTTGTTTCTGAGCTCATGGATTCCAAATGCTGTGCTAGACCCTGAATAATCCAAAATTGGACTATTAAAAGCAGTAACAACACAGCACTGGTTGTAAAACATTGCCTGAATTTTTGTCAATGCACTTTGCAGATATGATGTTTTCCTCTTGTGTAACACTTATAACAGTTCAGTCACTCCACAGAGTTAGTGTATATTCTTGGTACAGAGACATGGAAAACATTGTGTTGTTTCACAGTTCTGTGGTAGGGCCCATGGGCACCGATCTAATTTCACTGCATCACAACAAGGCATCTGTAATATTACAGCACAACCTACAACTGAGCTGGAGTTAGAGCAGCCACCACACTACTGGTACAATCCTGTCATTTCAATTCTTTACGCTTTTTTCACCAGGAAAGTCTCATCTCCCCAGTCTAATAGTGTCAGCTAATAACCAATAACAGTCTCAACAATGGAAAATCTATGGAAAGTGACAGCAACAAACTGGAATGATGAAACAGAAGTTCACATTTCTAATCCAACCATAAGTTGAGAGAGTGGCACAAGAAGGGTATAAAAGGGTCTTTTGATTTGTAATCTAAAGGAAAATCAGGAAGCCACACTGTTCAATCTTCATAGTGACGTTGGTTAAAAATTACATCAGTGTGACCCAAAATTTTAGGATGATAAAACCAAAATGAACCTAAGAGTGAAAATCTCTGAACTGACATTTGGATGTGCATTTTTTGGTTTCCATGAAAATAATATTTCCCATAGAGAGAAGCAATTTTCAATAAATAAATAAATAACAGTGAACCATCAGAAACACATGTTTTGACAGGAAATTTTCCATTTACTTAAACATAAATGGATTATGGTGTGCTTAAGAATTAGCTCTAATGGGTCTGGTGTGATATTACAAAAAMGAACAGCAAAGTCTCACAGCACACCAGGAGTCTCTGCACATCTGTTTTCCATATCAAATTCTACTGGTACTTTTATTTGTGCAAACCCATCATCTATTCCTGGAGTAGTGCCCATGAGAAAAAAGATACCATAATTGATCAGCACAATGGACAATACAGTGAAACCTCCTTGGAAAGGTTTCATGTATTGAAGATCTCTTTCATTAAGGATCTCTCTGACCTGCCTTCTTTTCTCCCCTTACTAGGAAATTTTAAAGGAGAAAGAAAACCCTGTGGAAACCACACAAATGAAGGAGCTTGCAGAAGGCTGTGCCACCTGTGCGTACCAAATTGCATTTCCAAGCAACCTGCTTGGCCAGTAACGGAATGAAGCAGGGAATACAACCCTGTACTATCTTTTCTTCATGGACCTCAATGTGCTGTAGAAGCATAAAGTAATTAAACCTCATAACACCTGGAAGAGGCAGGTAAAAGATCTGGGACTACTTTACCTGTCCTAGAGCAGGAGTCACTTCAGATGTTTAACAGTAGATTGCAACAGTATACATCTGTGAAGGGAAGAGAAGGGAAAGAATTAATAAGCCCAACAAAATGTTGAAGGGAATTTAATTCAGACTCATCTTTTATTCTTACAAAAATGGCCCCAAAACCCCTATTATTCATAGGTACTCAGGGCCTCTATTTTATCTCCCATCAGCTCCTCCAGAAGGCAATGCTGACCGCACTACTGAGGCATAGCTTCTGCACCAGCTCACAGACAGGAACTGCTGATTCTAAAATCAGTTAGGCCTTCACTTGGAAGTGTGTATGCACCTGATTATTTTTCTAGTCACCTTACACTGTAAGTTGCAAAACAGATCTTCATCTCAGCTACAGCACCTCTTTTTCAGTGCAAGAACACGAGCTTTGCACAATGGAAATGGTGATTAGTATCTGTCTGTTCAGAGTATCACTTGATTATTGTCCAAATAACCCTTATATAGATTTATTTCAGTAGCTAAGATTTTACAATAATCTGGAAAAAATGTAAACAAAATTAGGCTTCTTTATGAAGACAGACTATACTCACACTATTCATTCTTTGCTACRTAAGGTGAAAAACTATATGATCTCTTTCATTAAAAAACATATTTAATTGTAAACTGTATTGCATACATAAAAACATGTTCTCCAGCTGCCAAAATTATTCTCCAATGATGYTAAATAATATTCCCTGTCATTTTTACTTAGACAGTATATTAAGCTAATAAATTTGTTGATGAAATATTGCATAATGGAAAAGGAAATATGTTTATTTTTCTAATAACTTCCATGTTTTTTAATCAGTTCAATGTGAATTCAATACAGCCAATCTTCTCTTGGTACTGCTTCCCCTATTGAAATCAATTCTTCAAAAGGGAAGGCAATAAAAAAAAAAAGAGAATGTAAATGTCTGAGTTACAATCAATGGAAATGATTCCATAGTCCACTTCCGTTTCTGGGAAACAAACTAACCGGGGGCTCTGCCTTCACACTTGTGCAAAGGTGAAAGTTCTCTCCCAAACAAAGCACTCAGAAGTGACGCATCTTTGGTACCCACGTGTGCAGTTCAGAGTCTGGCCAGTTATCAAATCTGTCTCTTCTGCTTTTAGCATAATGAACTACACAACATTCCTCTGGGTTTGGATACTGGTACACAGTGGCTGCCAAGCACTTCTGATGATTTCTTTGTCCCCCATGGTAGTCTCATAAGTATCTTCTTACCTAAGTTCATAATCAAAACACTATGAATTCTAGGCCTTCTGTTTGTGATTTAATAAGGAACCACATAAAACAGTGTCATACAATATACAGAAGAAGTAAACAGCTTTCACAGTTCCCTGTTGTTGGAAAAAAACAGTCAGTTGTTGGTAATTTGGTATGATGATGACGCACTACAATTTTCAGTGACCAAATAGCAACAGATCCACTCAGCTAACTACAGGACTCAGTGTAATCACTGTTGAATCATGAGTAATGAGAGAASGTGTGCTGCCAAACTTCGTGCCTGTCCTGTTACATCCCCTTTATTTTTATAGAATGATTTACACATAGCCACAACTATTATTATAAAGATAATCCCACAGCAAATAAATTGCAATGGAAATTCTCTGTGGGGTGGTATCAAACACTGCGATTGACACTTTAAACATGCAATGGTAACAAATCTTCTGGGACAACATGACTGTTTAGATTGCCATAGGACTAATTCTGGGGGGGTTTTTTACATTGTCCATGTAGATAGCCAGTCTCTCTACCACTTAATTCAAGACCTGAGAATGGTAGAGAGAAATTTTATTCAATCTATGGGCCAAATACTATTTTATACAATTTCACATTCAGGATCTTGTCCTTCTGGTTCAGGAGTTTGTCATTTTGGAAAGATCCTGTTTGACGGTTTATTTTTAAACATCCTCAAAAGGAAAATAATTGCATGCGTAGGAATTTAAAAAGCAGGGGCTATCTAAAGAAAGTGGTTTACCTCATGATAAACCTTTCTGTCAACACTTTAGCTGAACTTCATAATTCTTCATTCCTGTGAAGAATATAACGTTCTGGATCTCTCTCAGACAGGATTTTTTTATTTTTTATGTTATGAGCAGGCCAGAGTTAGCATTTGCTTTTCTACAGAAGAATTCTGTCTTCTCATCCTCTTCTCAGTGCCTGGATCTCAAACAGCATTTGGTAGTTTACATCATCAGTTTGCCCTATGCCATTTCCACCAGGGAAAGGACATTAGCTCTTCCTTGCACTGAAGAAAATGTGTCTGTTCTTTACAATAATTAAGAAAAACAGAAGTATCAAAAGGATTAGATGTATCACGACATTCATGGTTCAGATATGATCATCAGAGGAGTCATGTGAGTAGGGTCTGCATGGCTCTGGAGCTGTAGGATACTAAGTGTAAGCCAGTGTGCTCTTGTCTGCTTACTTTGCTAATCGAGGATGGGGCATAGCAGAATAGCATTRATTCTCCTTTGACTCTTCCTTCCTCCCCTATTGTCTCAGCCTGTTCCCAATCATCCAGAATATGTAGCTCCAGCAGCAGAAACTTCACAGATGTCAGATCCAAAGCAAGAGATAACAGAATTAGCTGCATCAACTTTACAAGATTCCCTCTAGCACAAGGTGTATTCTCCAGGTGTCAACTGGGCCAGTTAAGATCATTTTGTATGCACTGAACTTAATGGACTGCAAAATCTATTTCACTATAAGCAATTCTTATGTAAACCTAGAAGGTAAAAATAGTTTATTCTCCCTGTTAGAAGCTAACACCAAAAGTCCCATGAGTTTCCTTGCAAACTGGCCACACTCTTTTCTTTCCCAGTGTGATGCCACCTTCTCCATTTGAGAGAATGATATATAAACAATTTCTGAAAAATAGTATAAAAGTATTATAAACAAAACCATTCCTGCTTCCTCTCCAGTATACCATTACAGTTGGGAAAGGGCATTTATGGACTTTCTTCTTCCTTCATGGAGTCCTGAATATGTTCTCTTCTTGTTCTCTTCAAATCCATTAGCAAGCCAAGGGTCAGCCACGCCAGTATGTTCATCTGTGATTTGCTACTTGAAAGCATTTAAAGCCCAGAATAAAAGCCCTGGATCAAAGATGCTTGGCTGAAGTAATTTGGCTGGGGAACAAGCCATCTTCCTTGGGAAAGATTTCCCATCATAATGGGAATGATAAAGTAATCAAAAACTTGATCCCTAGAATTAGTCACAATCAGGAAAGAGCGAAAACCACCACGAAGACAGGAAGAAACCTCCATGCACTGAATGCACTGGCCCAGGAACATTCAGCTCCTGCAATGTTTAGCTGCTGTTTTCCATACCCTTTGGCAGGCAGGCTGCAGTACGCATTGCAAAGCAGTTGCCAGGGGTGGGGATACAAAAAAATGCATGCAGGAACACAAGTGTTATATTGGGTTCACGTGATTAGCACTGATATTTGCCTGAAATGCTGAAATGTCACCTTTAATAAAGGTAGTATCCATGAAAGAGTTTGTCTTCAGAATCCCTGCTTACTGATTTTCATTCAATTTTTTTTATGCGTTGCAGGCATTTCTGACATTTCTGCCATCTGAAACTTACAGCTGCACTCACAATCTTCACTTGGAGGCATCCTCACCACTGAGAGTTTTTCTGAGAAATGGCAACCTCTCCCCTCATACAGAAGTGTGATTTTTGAATGGAGTGCAGTTAGATGATTTCAGCTGAACGGTTATCTTTTAGAGGTAGACTCTTACATCTTTTACATTGAGTTCTTAATTTCTTTTTGTGATAGCAAAAGCCTGAGTCTATTTATTCAATTACCATGTGTTTGAGCCTACAGGCTTTGCATGCTTCTGCCTAGCTAAAATAACTCGCTCCACTGCTAAAATCTAATTGAAAGAGTTCTGTGCAGTCCCATTATGAATTATTCTGTGTTATGCTAGGAAGGCTAGAGGTTGTGAAACTAGTTATATCAGCAAAGCTGGCATCTGCTTTCATTAGCTTACACTGTAATTGCCTTACATATGATGGGCCTGATACTACCACTCCTGCTCAGAGAAAATTTCCGCTGTCTTTGTTTCAGAGCTGTCAGTTCCACTTTGGGAGATTATGGCTCTGTGATCCTGCAGTTCATACTACAATGAGTATCTGGCTGCCAAAAATATCCCAGTCAGGGTGGGACAAGGAACATGGAGATGCCATATGTATGTCTTATAGGAAAACACTTCCTAGTCTAGCCAAMTCTAGAATTAGCCCAGTCCATTTCAGACCAATCTTATTCATTACAGTCCTTTCATTTCTTCAGAAGGGCTTCCATGAAGGGAAGCTAGGTATTCAACGCAGGCATGGTTAGAATGAGGAGAGGACAGTTTGCCCAGCAGAAACAATGTCATTACAAGACCTATCTGCATTGTGCAACAGTGCTCCAGGTAAARCAAGACTAGTAGGTCTCCATAAGACTACATAGTGCCAGCTAACAATGACAGTTCTGAAAGTAGAACATGAGTCAGTGCTGGTACACGCATAATGTCAAGGTACAAGTGTTTCCAATGCCATCCTCTTCTAGAAACCTTGACCAATGTGGAGTTTTCCAGTAGGATTTTGGGAAGTGATAAGGCCAGATTAGTGTCTTTCCCCTAACTTTTTTTTTGAGTACTGATATCAATCACTGTAGTACCCAAATAGTTGATCAACAAGTTTTGTCTCTTCTCAGTGGGAAAGCAGAGTGGAAATGGGATCCTCTGTCTCTGCCATTCACAGGAAGAAGGATGCCATACAGCAGTTATTAAGCTTCACCTAGATTTATGGCATGTGTTTGCCATGCAAAATGAAGACATTATCCACAAAGATTCTATGATTTATTACCTGGAGAGGTGATGCATCACTGAAGAAAAGGAAACTGTGAAGGATTAATAAAAGAGAGAGATAAGCACAGGCAGCAGCAAGGTGGCAAAGGTTTTCTTCCTTTGCCTACAGGAATGACGCTTCCTAATCCATGCACCTCCTCAAGGAAAGGAATTGGAATTCACAAGGATTTCTGCAGGCAACCTCAAATTGCAGCTGGAAAGCACATTCTTCTATCGGTTTCTTATCACTGCTCTCCTGTTCAGTGTAATATTTGCAAACTGTCTTTTCCTCCTTTTAAACTCCCTGAGTCACTGCAGCAACTATATAATGAAAAATAATATATCCACTATTTCTGGAAAAGTTGTGAACTTTAGTCCGCCATTTTTTTTCCACAGTTAAGGAGATCACAGCGTTCCTTCTTCTGGAGCTTCGGAAGATGTGCACTTGGGCTTTTCATGTGCCATTGACKGAGCCGAAGCAGGCAGAGCTCCTGGGGATCTAGACCACCAGACCGTAACACCACTACTAAGAATCACAGTGAGAATCACTATCAATCACCTCCCAACAAATCAAATTCAATCCTCGCAAAATCCTGGGATAAGAATAGTACAATAGTCCAAAATACATCACATCCTGTATGAGCTCTCCACCTCCTTTTAAGTCTTTTCTTTGAAAGTATACATGAAAGTATAAAGTTACTGGCACTTTTAGTAGAATGTCACTCAGTTTCCTCTGTCTGCTATTGAATGCTTATGAACTATTTTGATGTAGTAAAAATGCAATGGTTACAGTAAAAAAAAATTGTAAATCATGAATGGTTTTTAGAGAAAAGCTATAAAACAATTTGTCAGAAACCAGCTACCTTGCTGCRGAACACAAGGTGCTTACAATACATACTCTACAAAAAGGTTAAATGGCTGAAGCATTAGAATAGTTTAATACAATATTTACCATTGTTTCTATTGTAGGGTAGAAGATATCAGTATAGCTAGGGTATATTTTACTTGATGCTATGTACTGTTGGAATACTATTTTAATTTATATAAAGTTTCCAGCTACCCTTGGATTATTCAGGTRTTTTTTTTAATGCTTTACTATGCAGTTTTATGATAGCAAATTCTTCTGGAACACATAGTATAATTGAGCTGGTCAAGCAACCATGATTTCCTATAGAAACACATTCTAATGGGGTATAAATTATTGAGTGATCTTGAGGAAGAAGGTGTAATTACAAACACAATGCAATATTTCCAATGAAATCTCAAACTAGGCTTGAGAAAATGAATTTTCAAGGCATTTGACCATGAAGTCCAGAATGTGGAAGAATGAACCTGAAAAAAAATCAAAACAGAGCTCCACAACAACAACAACAAAAAAACAGCATTCACATTTGTACAGATGGAACATCACTAAAGAAACAAACACATGTGCTCAGGTCTGGTGAAAGCAGCTGAAAATAAAYAGGCTGGGGTACATCTGAGAAGAACAGCCACCTAACTCAGTCACAACAGGAAGGCTGACAAAAGTACTTCTTTATGACAATAAGATATATCTTTACTACAGAGTCTGTTGCAAGGAAAATGGACCAGAAACATCCCACACACACTGTGTGGACAAGGGAGTGAGAAATGATGCYGAGCAATGTATTAAACAGTTCTGTGATGGAGCTGTAAGTCGCATCATAAGGYGAAAGGAAACTGAAGCAGAGTCTGTGACAAACCTAAATAACTGGCAGCATTCRTTAGATAAACAGAAGCAAGTGACAATAGACAACAAGCCAGGTTGTCTGGGCAAAGACTTTGTAGCTCTGAACTTTCAGGTGACTGAAAGTTTTTAAAGGCTTTTTTTTTCCTAGAACCATTTACATGTCACTAGAGAATGTCAGCAAATACAGAGATAATAACACCTTTATTGTAAAAAGATACATTATGCAAAAGAGGGTTGCTATGAATATTCAGTCATTGTTTTAACTAACTTYTCTGAGGCATTTGCAATTGACCATTTCTACACTGTTTTAGTGCGYAAAATGCATTTTAGGCACAGAACTGTGGGAAGCAGATTTTACGAAGAATATTATGAGTGCAGAAAGACTGTTGGTCTGAGACAATTTCATATGACTTTGCTTGAGTAGTGATACTGGGGTAACATGTCTAAAATGTAGAGTATTCCTCACAAATTCATTGAATCTAAAAATGCCAGAAAGCTATCCTTGAATAACAACTATGAGGAAGGAAATGATGGCAGTTCACAGGCATCTCCTGAGCAGAAAATACCAATTAAATACTGTGTTAATTTAGTGCTCACCAAAAGTTATCATCTACTTAGCTCCAATCAAATCACTTATATGCTCTGTATTAGCTGTAAGCTATATTTCACTAAAAGGGTGCAACAAAGGTGGAAAGGGTGTACTTTTCTTCAGATTTTTGTGGACTTCACAAGTATCATCTATGTCTATTTACTCTAGCTAGCGTAGATCTAGCCTGTTGCKTCTGACATGAAACTCTATACCTTTCCCTCATCTAAGGAAAAAAAAATAATCTGTGAAATCCAAATCTTACCCTAGATCATAAAATCAGACCCACTGGGACAAGTACCAGCAATGCCCTATCAACTTAGGTCAGTGGCTGGAAAAGAAGTTGAGTGTTCTCTGGGTAAGGACCTCATGCATGATTCCAGAAAGACTTCTTGCTGTATAGCAAGGCATTGATGGCATTACCATCAACTACACTAAAACCAGAATCTAGCAGAATATTGATCYGCAGGATATGAAAGCACTCTTAAGAAAGTTGGCCATCTAAATATCAAGCAGTAGTAAACTACAAAATATGTTCATTGCTTCTTAGTACACCTTGCTATAGAATTTTTCCACATCCCAGAAGATTTTTCCTGGTCTTATATAGCTTATTGTGGGACTAATAGAACGAGGGAATAAAATAAAATACTCTATCTTCTGTGTCATTCAAATGCAATCAGATTTGCTCAAAGAAAGAGCAAAGTCTCCATCCCCAGTGTTAACATTCAGGACTTCCTTCCAGGTTTGCTTATCTGATAAAAAGCCTTTCCATCTGGAGTCTGATATTAATGCATAAATCCCAGAAATGTGTCTAGAAAAGTTCACACTATTCAACTAAGAAACATTAAACAGAACACGAAGAGACAATAAAATCCTTTTGGGATAAAATATGATTTCTATGTTTCTTTTGGAAAGAGTAACAACTGACCACAATCTCAAGGGACATTGTAAACTCTCCAAGGAACAAACAAAATAGCTGAAAACTTTGAAGATTAATGATATTTGAATAAAAAGTTTTTATCAAATTAAATATGGACAACTCTGCTATTTATTTAGGCCTCAATATTGTAACGATGTTAGACTGCAGCACAGAGATAAACAAGCAATGAACTGAAGACCTCTGGACCTAAACACATCAGCTATTTCTGCTTGAGTTTAATGACCAACCCTGGAGCTAAAAGCGGTAACAGCATATCATATGTGGATTGGGACCTGAGAGGATAAGGAAAAGGTACTGACTGCTGGCCAATAAACACTTAATCATGTCTATCCATCTCTCTTAGGGTTTCATACTGCCGTCCATCACTGTACCATCTGAGTGCCTTCATGTAAAATCAATAGTAATAGTGAAATCCCTGGAGGATGTCACAGAAACTCTAGCACATCTCCTCTTCTGGGTCAAACTCTGTGTTTGCATAGACATATAGTCATGCTCTTTGATTTTAATGAGACCATTCATGAGTACTATGTTAAGGAAACTTCCCATAATGATACAAACATTAAATTATTCCTCCAAATATTGTTGCTAACAAGAAGCATGAGGTTCAGATACTATTATCTTTTCTTAAAACTTGCAAAAACTAWCTCAAAATATAACCCATAAACTAATAAAAAACCTAAAACATTTTCTCTTAGTTCACCAAGAAGTATTAATTCTTTCTGAAGAGCTTTCTCTGATTCTGAAACTAGCAAATTAAGATGAGATGGATTTCAGCACTGATTTGCACCAACTGCTTAGCAATGTTTCTACAAAATATTGATATTTAAAGCATTTCTGTTGCACCTATGAAGAAAGACACACATAGCATCTTTGGATACACTCTATAACTTGGTTTGAAGATTTGATGAACAAATGATTTCACAGTTTTCCCATTAGCTGCACCCTGTTCATAATTTACTGTCAAAAAAGGTAAAAGACAAATCCACAAATACTCTCAAGAAGGGCTGCCTCATTTCATAGAAGCAGCAATTTACTGTCTCCCCCATTTACACCCTTTGTCAGTGGTAATCCTGTATCATTGTACCTAAATGATGCTACTACCATCATCTTCTGTCATGCTGATGTCTCCACACCACACTCAACACATCAGATCAGTTAGGAACAGATGTACTTACATATTYATATGGACTCAGCTTCATTTACTACACCATGTAAGGCTGAGGTTCAGTTATGATAACTCCTAAACAGATTATATTTAAACACGGTTCTGATTTTCTTCACCATGGAACAAGTATAATGTTATTTCATTTCTGTTTCTCCAGATGTTAATGATTCCTCAGCAAATCAGTAAAAATGCCCGTCAGGAAGAGAGTGGGCAAATAAATATGCCACGAAGTTTGTACTTGCATCTCCCACTCTTCTCAGTTCACTGAGAGATGGCAGCAAAGAGCTCCTTTCCTAAGTTTCAGAGCTGCCACAGTTTCATACAAGTATTTTGTGAACACATGAGCTAGGTATCTTTTCAGATGGATGACTGAAAGCTTCATTGACAACTGCGAGTTTTCTTCAAGAGATAGGGTTTGTCTCTCGCTATTGCCACAAGATTAATATGACCCTTGATATATCAAAAAAATCCCCACGAGCTGCCTAAGCCTACGTGGCCTGTTGRACTGGCATGCTGAGGGCAAGCCAATGTCAGTGGTACCCAAAGGAGAATTGTGGTAGCATCATATGGAGCTGCCTTTGAYGTCCTGACCTGCAAAACAAGGTATAATGTACAGGTGGGTTGGCCAATGAATCACCCCAGACCTTAGAASAACAGCCACAAACCCAACCTTATCCTGAATATTCTCTATACATACTACCACACACTGTATATTTATATAGGGGAACTGCAGTTTTAGAGATAACAAACAAAAAGGCTTGAGACAGGAAATGAGCTAGAGATAAGGAACCCAAGCTTCCTACCGCCCACTTTCMAAACAGACGCTAGCCCAGAAGGTTGAATAAAACTAATTTCTCCAGTTCCACCTGATTGCACAGCTCAGAACTGAAGTAACAGTTGCYTGAGTACAGAAGTAGTTTCTTAATATGTTCCTTTTATTTTTCTTTTTTTATATATAGACTATTTGATTGTTGTTTTCTTGCCACTGAATGTCCAGACTAAAAATAAACCGGACTWAATTGCCAATTACATTAGGAAGAAAAAAGTAATGGAATGTCAGTGTATTGCCATGAATCTTAGATTTTCATTAACAATAAAGTTAAAGTGTAATATGTATGTCACTAAGGCAGTAGAAAGCTCATAGCTGAAAGAACCAGTATATACAGTAAATGGCTACAGTTATATACATTATTTCAAGAACAATCTAATAAAGCCTAATTGGTTGAATGATATTAGAAGATTGAACAGAAACTACTTCAAACTCACTGTCCRCAAGCAAAAAGTCCATGTTCTTAATAAAGCTTAGAACAAAAGCTCCCAGATAAAGCTTTGGAGCTGTCAGGCTATYGCATCAAACCTGCCCAATAGCCAGTACCTCCCTCTTTCAGCGATCCCCCTCAGCTACTGTCAGAGAGCTAGTCCTTCTGTTATCCCCTCTGTTACCCTGCTGAAGTCATAGGAGACTGGGCAAAAAAAAAGAAGGCTTGAGGTTGCTCCCACTGCAGTGTCTGCAAAGGCAGATGGGATTTGCACGCAGGCTGAGTTCAGACAGCCTACAAAGACTGTAAGTATGGAGGCAAAGTATCTTATCTGACCATCTGTCATTCCTGGGGCTGGTCAGTTAAGTTACCCAGCAGATAGGAACAATTTTCTTGCACTGGTGCGCTGAAGCAGAAAGAAGCTTTTTCTTAGCATTCATTTCATTCATTAAAATAAATCCTGCTAGTAAGTTATTGGATGGGAATTGAGTTCTTAAACCACACAGACTTAGTTTTGCTAGTTTTTTGGTATGTAAAATTGTATGGGTATCGGTTCTCTAATCAAATATTTTATAGGTTTGTATTACAGATATTTTCTGGATGCTTGCAAGGGAAACTGGCATGTTACATTTTAATTTCCTAGGCATACAGGAATGCTGGATATGGATGGAGGAATCTTTACTGGGTTTGTCTCTTAAAATTGCCACTAACATATAGCAGTATTTTCTCACCCTCCTCTTCCCTCCCTTTGGGGAAAATGGTACCTCAAAGGCTCCTCTTTTATGCAATGGTCTCTAGGCCTCCTCTCCCCCAACTGCATACTCCCAAAATAGAGAGCTACGACTGCCCCTGGTTTTGTCTCTGCTAACCACCAAATTTATTCCTAAAAAGTTTTTAGTAAATTTTTCTTTCCAGAATATTTCAAAACTGCAGAAGGAATGATAGAAAACAGTAAAAACATTACAGCATATCCCCTTCTCCCCCACCCTATAATCTCTGTAATTAGAAAGCAATTGTATTGCTTTTTGTTTTACTCAGGCTTTCCAGAATAATTTAACTTTCAGCAAAGAACATATCTGGAAATACATTTATGTTCTAAACATAGAAATAAAAATGTTCTAATGAAAGTTGAGTTGCACTCTTACCTACAGCATTCCCTACTGTGAAGGTTACTGTTTAAAAAGTCTGTTTATAATGTACCATCTGCTTGGCTTCTTTACAGTCGCTTTATTCTTTATTGTGTGCTGCAATTAATGAGGCTTTCTGTATTATTACCATAATAGCTGATGTTTTTCTTTATAAATGAGAAGCAATAGCTCCCTGATGAAAATTTCAGCTTATTTCAACAAATGAGAGGAATTGCCTTAAGATTGGACCGTTGTTTAGGTGGTGGTGTGGTATCTGAGCAGAAGTCTTAGCAATACTGCAGACCACTTGAGACACCATTAAGTYATAGATGAGCTGGATGAAGTTAGGATGGCAACCTTGTCTGTAGAGTTGTCATATATGACTACTGTACTTTTTAGCAGATAACCAAAGGAACGAGACAAAATAAGTTAACACCAAATCTCTCTGTAAGCTTTTGCTTCATCTTTCTTCGGTGGCTTTGAAATACATCACAAACATAAGGACATGCTGCTAATGCCTTTTTGACTAGGAGGACAGTTTCTGCATGCTCTTGCTGCCTCCTTTTTTTTTTTTTTTTTTTTTAAGTTGCAGATCATCTTATCTTCCTGGGGAACGCCTGACTATTTTAGATATACAAAATCAGCATTCCTTGCAAAAAAAGCAGAAATTGTACAACAAATATGCACTCTGGTTTGGTTTCACATAGACGAGGGAGCGAAAGTGTCACACAACGTGAAACAATCTGTGGCTTTCAGTTCACCGGTAAGCGTGCTGTCCTAAAAGGAAGGACTCTGCTCTTTGTGGACTTTGACTTTGTCTCTTTTCTTCAGCTTTCATCTACCATAAACACCCTTCATTCTGCAGACCACAGCTGTACATATGAGACTTTCGAACTTGCCATTTAGTCTTAGCTAAAGCCTAAGAGATAATCAACTGAGGCTAAAATGACCTCTGATAGTTGCCTTTCAAAAACTTAACAACCTACCTTCAAAAACACATTTCTCCATCTGCCCATCAAGAAAAATGATTTCTGATGGTCTGTACTCACTGTTCATCAAGGACTGGTTTTCTCATTTGGGTGGAGTTTTATGGAGCTGATTCTCACTCTCCCAGCCTTTCAGGTTATTAAGACAGACCTGTTCAGTCTGACAGCACAGATGCAACAGGGCAGGACTGGGCTACATTAACAATTCYATGCAATTTGATCTATGTTATATGCAGTTAATCTGTACATGCTTGCTAGTGATCTCTGGAATATTAGGTGTACTGAAACCTCCTCACAGTTTTGAATAGGCAGGAAGAAACTGGAGGAATTAGGAAGGAAAATATTGCAGAATTCCTAATGTCACAAAAACCAGTAGAAGAAAGATCTTATATAATATTTTAGCATATATTTTAATACAAATCTTCTGTCAGTAAAGGTCTCCATTTTATATAAATATGTACCTACACACACACATATATATACACACATATCTTGGCACATATGTGCTTTATATGGTGCCAGAAATCTTCGACTTATTACTCCCACTGGCCTGAAAAGAATGAGAGACTTCTGCAGGATATACTGGTGAYAAGTTTGTATAAGGTGCAGTGCCACTGCTTAAGTCTGTGCTTCTGATGTAAGACGGCATGAACCTAACTGCTCCTTACATTGAGAGGTGAGGGTTAAAATAAAGACTCATTGCTATTTCCAGGAACTCTGGACAAGAGACAAATCCCTTCTCAAGCCTGTTCATTGTCTGTTTACTGACTGGAGCTCATATTTATATGCTGTACCACAAGATCATACTTAGCATTAAAGCTTAGTGATTAATTCATAACAATTATTGCCTAGCAAATTCTTCTCTTCTTCACAGAACACTGATGTATTTTGCAAGTTCCTCGTGTATTTGTTGTTCTGAAGTAATGAATTAATTGTAATAATTTTCAGTTTTATAGGGTGGTAATAGTTGTGTTTTCAGTTGAAATGTGCGTGTGTCATACAAGTCATACAGTATTGTTTTTCTTTCCTGGCTGGCAATATTATATGCAATTATTGAAAGAAACACTCATAAACTCCTACACATATATAAATTCCATTAGAATTTTGGGGAGTATTCCTTGACAATATTAAAATTCTTCCAATTATAAATAACACTTCATGACTTGGGTATTCCTACTGTCAAAACCATATTATGCACTTGCATTAATATCTGCAGGTTAATTAGTATTAGTAAGTTCAGTACTTTGTATAGAACTGAACCATGGGCCATAGACAGKGTAATAACTATGTTCCTAGAAATCACTTTTGGCATTTATCCCTTCAAACTCTGTTATTTGTCAGGAATCCTACTCTGAATTTCATCAAGYAAGCCACATGTAGCCCTGAGTAACAAACTGATTCATTTCAGCTCAACACTCATTAAAAATACATTAAAAGTCTAAAGAAGCTAAATCTAAAGTGAAAAAATAGTGATTTTCTCAGAATACTACACTTTAGATGCATATTACCTTAATTTTAAAGACAAAATCATCACAGCCTTTAAATGAGCTGTCCATATAGATTTTCTATTGTTTCCCTGAATTTTTATTACAGTATGCAATTTGAGCCTAAACGACTCTCAAAAAAAATCACATACCTCCTATGGCAGTTGTTTTTAATGAATTGGTTTTCACTGGTTTTCTACTTAAGACAAAATTCAACATTTTCTGAACCACAGACTGATAGTACAAAAATACCCACTGGGGTAGAATTTTGATTGTAGACTTGCTTGTGTGCACTAAAAYATTCCCAACTTTCTTAGAGAAACAAAACCATCAAAACACATTTAATAAGGACAAACAATATACATAGCAGAAGCTATACCTGATAGTGTTAAATTTAACAGCTAAGCTTGCAAATGCTACTTTACTAAATCAGATGGATGCTAGAACTATCAGTTGCTYGGAGAAATTTTATTCCAATTTCCTTTTTGATGCAGAATGCAAAAGAGGAATTTTTTAGGCTCTGCTACAGCCAAGCTGATGGCTAAAGCATTCCCATTTTGATCTGTTTGACAAATGCATATTAATTAAAAATATGGTAATTCCCACATACTTTTGTAGAAGCTATTAAAAAGATAGGCCATGGGGAAGTTCTTTTTGATTCCTCCTAGCTCTACTAGTAGAAAAAAAAAGCTTTCTATTATTATTTCCTGAAGCATGAAAAACCTGTAGTGTATATGTGTACACAGACATAAGATTTGAAAGCGTGATTAATTGTGTACGTCCATATCCATGCGTTTATAAAATGAATTGAATGTATATTTTTTATTACAYGTTGTAACAATCTTCATAAGCAAAACATTTTGGAGTTATTCTGCTTACAGGCTAAAAGAAGTTTTACCAAAATGAAGTTGTTCCTTAGTGTGTAAATGATATGGCTTCTTTTACTGAATAAAATGCATCTATGTAGAAAGCAACCTTCCCTATTAATCTGTTCATATAGATACTGTCCCATGAGGATACAGCCTTTGCTTTTTGCCAGGCTTCCCATTTTCTCTTTGAATTTCCGTAGAATTTGCAAACACCATTGAAACAGCAAATACTAATGCAGCTCGTTTACACTCCTACTCTTCGCTGTGTATGGGAGGTGATGCTTGCAAATGTAGTAGGAATTCTGGCAACTATTTCAGCTATATGGTCAGGAAAATATTTACAGCCCACCACCGGCATGGTCAGTTCTTATTCAACTATATTTTATGTTCTCATCAGGCTCCTAAAGGCTTCCTGCAAGCAATTTTTGAAGGGATGTCCAGAAATATTCACAGCCCRTTTTTTCTACTCCAGAAACGCACATTTTCACTACACTTTCATTTTTGAACACTTGATACATTAGCTGGTAGTTGATACATTAGCTAGCAAAAGAGACACCTGAAAGCACCCCTTACCAGTACTATGTGTAGGAAGATTGCTATTCACTGGTAGTTTCTATTCCAAAAGGAACAGATTAAAAAATGAGTCACCACAACCTTATCTGTGTGGTTGCATTTGTAGATATTCTCCTTCTCCTCACAGCTGGTCTCAGAGCTGAGCCCAGACAACATTCCGAAAATGGAAAAAAAATTACAAACTTTGGCCTTTTTATATAGAAGCATTTTGGGAGAATTCATGTTTGACATTTACATTCTCTCACTGCAAGCCCTTCAAGGTTTGATGATGACACTGTCCACTAATGAATGACATGAGGTCAGTGCAGGAAAAAGTAAAAAGGAAATAACTTACATCTAAAATACAAAGAGTAAGAAATATTGGAACACTGAAGAAATGGAAGGAGGTGTAAACTGGAAGGGAACAAACAGTACAGAGAGGCAGTGAGACGATAAATTGTTGAACAGCAAATTGATGCAGGGCACCCAGTAACACAGAATAGTCTGTACTGGGTCTGATACCAGCACATATAATGCCCCCTGTATAGTATAGTATAGTATAGTATAGTATAGTGTATAGTACATACCAGATCCCTGCACGGTATGAGGTACAAGCCCAAGAGTTAGATTTTATAAACAAGTGGTATTCCAAGATCTCATTAAGGCATTGAGATCTTTTCAAAGCACCGGTGATGCAGTCTGCCTGCAGTTGTGACTGCAGATAGCACAGTTCCATTAGGCATAAATACTTTTGTCACCAGCTAAGGCAAAACCCCCTCCTTTATGTTACATACTTGTACATGTCCAAATATGCCGTCTGACAACAAAACAGCGAGCATATGCACCAAATACCATAGTAACTGTTGTTACCCAGCTTTATGTTTAGGCAGTTCAGTTTTCTTTAGTGATGCATTCAGGTTTTGCTKTAAGATTTTTTACACAGTACTGCACTTTGTTAGGCTGTTCAGAAAGGTTATGGTTTTCATGAACTTCCGTGATCACTGAACCACTTGCTGGTGTCCAACCAATTGTAATGAAAGTGAAACCTGCATCCATGCCAAAAGATTTTATTGAAATAGGAAAACACAGCAAGCAATCTATAAAATCCACTGAAATAGTACCCCATGACCCCAAACTAGGTAGCATAGAAAGCTACTTTTAAATCAATACTTAATTCGGCAGAAAAATCAATTTCCCTCCCTCTGCAATCCATAAAATCCATCAGGAAAAAATTACCCCTCACATATTAGCAGCCCTTTCACCCTACAGGTTTAGAAATTAATTACAATAGAMAATTTCAAGCCCTGTAACAGGTTAGGATGACACACTATGAAGTATTTTGCAACCTGTGAATTAAAGCATGGATTAGATGTGATGTGAACACCTACAGCTTTCCTAATTTCCCTAGTCTCCCCTTGGTAAAAACACTGCTTCTTAAACTACAGCTGTCTACAGTCTCAAGCAGTATCCAGGTTTCATTCCTGGAAAATGCTCACCTTTCTGCAGGTACTGTACAGGACACAAACAATCCTACATAACAAAGCTTGTTCTGTCAGCATCCAAATAATTTCTCTTAAGGCAGCGACATCTTGCCTTTATTCTTCCACATGGGTATTCCAGCCCTGCTGTGAAAGAGTTAAAGAGCTTTACTGCATGGCACGCACAGAGTTCACAGATTCCTATCAGTAAGCGTGTGCCCTTGGGTATGGATGTTCCACATTTGACTGTCTGGGCAATCTCGTCATCTGCGAACTTTCCTTTACACTCTGATAGCTTGCTGTTAAGTATGTTTTTAAATATAACGGCTTGCTGTTAAATATGTTTTTAAATACAATGTACAGAATAGTATTGATCTAGCCAAGATTCTGCTCCATATTTCATAAATCTTAAAGTGTTTCTTTTTAGAATGTTTGCCTGCATAGTAGACTGAATTGCTTAGCACACACATGACAGAGCCTGCCTTTTCATGACATCACTGTTTTGCTGCTATTCTAACCTCCATTCCTTTCCCCCAAGTAACTCTCTACCTTTTTTTTTCAGACTGTTAGATATTTCTTTCCTGAATTTAGATTGTCTATACTTTTTAAAGGCTTCAAAGTCTTTGTGGGGATATAGTCACATCTTATCAAAGAGGTCCAGCCTCTGGGAGGTTGTTTTCTTCTACTGTATCCCACAGCTCAGATCTTTACACTTTTTGTATTCACAGTCCTATATTGTCTCTGACAGAAGTTCAATAAAATTGTCTTCCTACCCACAATATCAGGGTTCTCAATGTTGCTGGAACTGAGTGTTACAGACCTACAGCCTATCTCTGCTGAGAAACCTGAACTCTCCTGTCTGCCCTATTAAACCGTAGGCCACTGGCAAAAGGTAGCAGTACATCTCTTGTAAATTGGTGCACCACTTCTACTGTTTTCAGCCAATTAATTTCTGTCATAATTCCTGAATGTTTCCTTTTTACACAGAGTCAAATGGTTAGATATCAAAAAGGTGGAGCATTACTGTTACTATTACTCCCCATAGTATTGCCCCTCATGCTATAAATCTTTTTAAAGTGGGTTGCTTCCGWACTTTTTCTCTTTTTTTCTACATTTTATTATTTAAAGTCTTCCCTGTTTTAGGCCCTTCTTTTCAGTTTTTAGCTTTAAATACATGTCAAAGTTATCACTCGGTGTTAAAATGCGGCACCCTGGCTTCCCACAGCATCAAACAGAAGATGCAAAGACTGTTTTAAGGCTTCACTTTATTCTTTTGCTCCTAGCCACATACAAGTTCCACTTGTACAGCAGAGGTGCATACAATTTGAAAATGAAAAAGGCAAACTGATATTTACATACATAGATCGATGATGCAGTAATAGAGCTCATATACTTGCTGAAGACAGTGCAACCAGAAAATTTGATTCTACCTAGCCAAAAACTCCCTATCCTGCTTGCTTCCAGAATCCCTCCCGTTATAATAATTTTTAAAAAAATGGAAATTTTGTGGCTGTATGCAATGACTGAACTCAATGACCTAGGAGGTCATTTACAATTCTGATATGCTATTTTTCATTCTTTATCCTTCTTTTGTTTTCTAGACTTGAACATTGTTAATTTTATTTTAATCTTTCATTACCCTTCCTCCACTCATTGCTATGTTTACCACTTACCATACATTTTTCTTTTTGGTTTTACATTTGGAGACAAGTGGACATGACCAGAGAAAAGGAATGAGGAACAGTGAAAGACTGGGACAGCATCATAGACTGAGAGGGACTTGCACATCAGGACTCATACTCTATAGTGTCACCATAAGACTCAGGCTATGATCTTGTTTCCCGTTCTTCARTCACCTACAGTGAGACTATTTTAGTGAGTTTGTTGCAGTTTTACTACCCTCATGCATTATTTTKGGGGATGCTGTGTGTGGTGTATCTTTCACATACAGATTAAGTTAATTCTCTAGGAAATTTATATGCGGATATGAAGCTCAATTTCTATAGTTGACACAAGAATAATTACTAAGTAATATGCACGTGATGAAATGTCTTTCAGTCCACTGTTTATAGTTTTCTGAAAAAGAGGCTACAACCTAACAAAAACAGRCTAGAGCAACCATATTATCAGTGAGCAAAAGTGAAAGTGTGAGGGTTCACCTGACTCGCRGCTACTCTACTGAAGTTGTAAGATTAATTGTGTGAATAAGCAAAGATGTATTTGGCCCAATTCTGTTTCAGTCTAAGTTAGAAGAGTATCCTATCCACAAAAACATAAATGCTCCCTGCTTCATTGCTGTAATAGTGGTTTTATTCCTGACATGTATCAGCATGAGCTCAGATATGTTACTCAGGAAAAATTATTAAGAAAAAACCTCCATTCAGCTCTGCTAGCTCTAATGAGTTTGTATTTGTCAAATGGTTTTATGGTTAAATGAAAAGTTAACGATAAACAACCTTTCTGGACGGCTGGATACACCATCCATGTGCTGGGTGTGACATCCATCTTTAGCGAATAATGGTTTGGGAGGTAATCTGCGTGGATGAGAAAATGAATATACTATTTCATTGTTAACAAGTACTGCTGCAATGAAGAGGAAATGCAAAACCACTTAAAACTATGCTTTACCTGTGATAAGGTAACTTTTTTGGTTTTAAGATGTTTTCACTTTAATGCTATCCACTATTTAGGCTTAAGGATAAGTTCTTAAAAGAGTTATGCCTTATGCGATGTTTTTTAAACTTAATTGCAAAAACATTACTGGCTGTTTTGCATTAAGTAGACCACTGCTAAAAAGCTTAGCTACAATTAGCTTTTTATGCATCCTGGGGAAGATATGAGAAAGGCAGCACCCTCAAATGCTGCATACCCATGACAGATACAGGGAGGAATGTTTGGAAGCCTGGAAGGAATGTCCTTTGAAATCAGCCTCTCTCCCTCTTCCCATTTTTATTTTGCAGTTCACTCCCCTTCCTTCCGTGTTTGTGAGAATAGTGTGTTGGGATTACTCCTTAGCTGTTCCCAAATTCCTGCATCCCAAGTGAGTTTCCTAACAAGAATTTGTATTGTGTACCTCTTCTCTCACACACCCACACAAATATCCTTGTACCCCATACTCCAAGMAAGCTGGCTGTTGCTTGCTCTGCTAATTGGTTCAGAGACCTGTTCGATCTAAATTTTCTTTGGTTTACACATACGTAGAAGGAAACTGAATGTGAAGACAATCAATCTCTATACCTTTTCTCCTCGCACTTTAAAGATCAGGTAACTTCTACCCTAGAGATGATGATACAAAAATCATGTCTTGGTGACTAACCCAGACTGTGCATTTGCACAGTGTTTTTCCATTTACTAAATCTAAACAATAAAAAAATATAGTAAAGAAGGTTCTTCACTATTTATATTATGCAGTGAAAGTCYTCCTCATAGCATTAAATGATAGCATTGCATGCAATCCACACACATTATCTGAAAGCTTATATACCTGTTAGATATATAAACCTAATGGAGACAGCCATAATAGTTTGTATGAATAGGAAACACTGTGCTTACTGAACCACAGTCAGGAAACTAAAAATGAAATTATGTTTCCTCCATCATAATACCAAAGTCAGTATATAATATTCTGAAAGAACAAGCACACAGTAATACCTAGGTTAATACTGGGTACCATACATTATTGCTTGATACTATCAAAAAGCTGCATCTTCAGATTCTTTATTGAAACATATTACATTACTTAAATTGTCATGACAAAGACAAAACTGTTCAATTTCAGATTCTTCTGGCACCTCAGTTTTTATGAAATTGCAGRTTTTTTTCTAATAGAAGTATACTTTATTTGCTGATTAAATTCCAATAAGGGAGTTGTTCAGTTCTGATTTTTTCAAAAACACGTTTAGGAGTGTAAGTTCTAAGCACTGACAGGAGCATTCTCCTTTGTYCCCACTCACATCCTGGACTAGAAGATGGGAATTTGACTGTTTTGTTTATCCAACTATTTCATCATAAACCACTGAATAAATAATGTTCAGGATAACTAATGMCTGAATATGATGCTAAACTTCGCATGCTTCAATATAGGTGAATTTAATATGAACTGTTGTAAAATTGCAAGGGTATCTCATCTGCTGCTCAATTTCACAATTTTTTTTTTCAAACCATCATTGTTAATTAGTAATTTGTGTGAACTATTTAAAGTCAACTCTCCATTACTCATAGGTGGATTATCCAGAGTGTGCATTAACCAGAAACAGACACAGAAATGCTTAGTGGGCTCATGGAGACTGTATCTGCAAAGAGCCGGCTATTTGACTCCTGAGCTTGCTTCAGATTGTAGACYGCTACACCTGTGTCCACACCAGCCCCTAAGTCATTCCTGATGGATGGAATGAGGTATTTTCACAAATCTGGCTTCTGGGACTCACTTCTATGAAACCACAGCTCAAACTGGGGACTCATATGTTAGATTTTATAACCACGTGATGAGTCATGAGCTATCAGGGCCCTGATCTTAAGCACTGTCCCCCAGGTGGGCCTGAATTCAGTGTCTCAGTTTTGGYGTTAACTAACAGGTTTTACCTGTGGATGAAGAACTAACAGAGGCATTTTGTGGAGTTCAGGTTAAAGTGCCTATGAAGAGTCAGCTGGATCCCAGCAAGGCTTATTAGGGCTTATTAGCTTGGGTTAATTTACTATTTCCTAATAAAAAAAA
>JASVER010000022.1:6824392-6840807 GCA_030449065.1 Oceanodroma leucorhoa
AGGCTGTCACCTCACACTACCCAGCCCCTGCACACATCGTTGCCCCCATCATTCCCAACCACTGCCTTCCCCCCAAAGCCCCCTCCTGCTCCACCCACCCGCACCGGCCCCCGGCCCCACAGACAGCCGTGCTCGGCACGGTTACCCCCAAACGCGCCCTTCCCTCACACCGGCCCCAGTCCCGCACCCTGCCCCAAGATGTCCTCCCCACGTCCCCACGCMCTCCTCCACCGCACCGACCCCTCACAGCCTGCCCCCAGGCCCGGCAGCCTGCCGCGGGGGCCGCCCCGGGCGCCAGGCCCGTCCCCTCTCCTCCCCTCCGGAGGGGTGGGCGCCGCGGGGGCGCGCCGAGCTTCCGCCCGGGGAGCGGGGCAGGGCGGAGACAGCGGCCGCCGTGAGGGCATGCGGCGCGGCTAAGATGGCGGCTCCCCTGGCTGGGCAGGCGGGGGCTGTGCTGCGGGACCTGGCTCTGAGATCCGCCCGCCTGCGGGGCAGCTTCCCGGTGAGTGAGCCCGGCCCCGGCCGCCGCATCCCGCCGGCTCTGCTCGTGGCCCAGGCGCCGAGGGAGGGCGGCGGGCCGCGCACCTGGCGSTCTGGGGAGCCTCTCCTCAGAAGCCGCCCTTGCTCCCCATCCCCTCAACCGCCGCTTTCCGCCCCCTGAAGCCGCCTTTCCCCCGCGGCTGGCGGGCCGCCCCCCTCGCAGCCTCSCCCTGTACGCGCCCGTTGCTCGCAGCTGGAGGGAAATCGTTCGCTTTCCGCCTGGGCGGACCTCGGGCTGCTGCTGCTCGGGTTTCTTCTGGAGGATGCGTTAAGCCCGAAGCCGCGCTGCGCTCTTGGCGGTAGAAATAACCAGAGCCGGCGGCCCTCGCTCGATCGTGCCTGGAGCTTTGCGGGGCCGGGGCAAAGGTCTGGTACCGGCGCTGCGGCCCCGGTCAGCCGCTCCGCCGGGCCAGGGCTGAACCGACCCAAGCGTGACTTGAAGCACCAGCTCCGAAAGCCTCCCTGCCCCTAAAACTAAAAGTACTTTTAATTATTTTAATAGCAGAAATAGGTAACACCTTGCACGAAGTAATATCATTTACCTAAACACGTTTCGAGTGGCAGCATCGTGTTGGCTTTGGCTTTGTGCYGGTGGCTGAGGTCAGGCTGGAGTGAGGGCGTCCAGTTGCGGTCATTCCCTGATTTCCCGGTGGTCTTGAATCTCAGAAGTGTGATGGGAAAGAGTAAATGGGCCTCCTTGAAGGGCTCGTGTTCAGGAACGGGAGTTCTTTATTCTCCTTGACAGCAGAAATGCTGAAGGTAAAAATGAGATATGTACATTTTAGACAGCTCTGGTGCCTTTGGCAACCAGCCTCTTTATTTTGTCTTTTTATCAGACCAGCAGCTGCACAGGAGTCTACTTTGGTCCATKCTTCTGAGCATAAGTTTTTTCCCAGAAGCAAAAGCCTCCAGAGCGAACAAACCTTGTTTCTGGCTGGTTCTGCTCCGCAGGTGCCGCTGCTGGGGGTGCTCCTGGCTGCCGGTGTATGGCTGCGTGGGACGGCTGTTGGATAAAGCACGGTGTTGAAGCTGGATGTAACTTGCATTGTACATCTACTTTTGTGTGGTTTATCTTTTAACCTGAAGGAAGTTAGCTAGCTCGGTTTTAAATCTGAAATCTTTTGTGCCCAACTTTCCTTTTTTAATGGTGGGTATAGTATTTGGCAAGTCAGGGCAACTGATTAATCGCTTTCGTGTATGTCCATTTCATATATACATATATATATACACACAGACAGGGAGAGAGTGTGTATATGTGTGTATATATACACATAAATGTGTGTGTATATATACACATAAATGTGTGTGTGTGTATATATATACACACAGAAATGTGTATTTACCTATATTTATCTGTGTACATACATACATATTTAAATCTATTTGATGTGAGTCCCAACAGTGCTTGGTGCGTATGTGTTACATGGCTGAAGATGTGTTCCTGCCATCACGCCTTATGTGACTCTGATCACATAAGGAACTTGGAGGTAACCTCCCTGTTCTTGCGTGCGTCCCTACTGTTTCTGTAGAGCTCTGATATGGAGGGCTTTTGTAGAGCTTGAGTATGGGGCGCTGTCTGGGCAGAGTCATCTCAGAGTGAGGTGYAGAAGGTGCTTTGGTTGAGCTCGGTTTCAAGCCCTGTCTTTATCTGGTGCTGTAGTGGGGATTTGAAGTAGAGGTGGAAATTAGGAGTTCACGCTYTATTCTTGTCATCTCTCAAAGCGTGGAGTGATGCTGTAGGTTATGCTGCTGAAATCGCTGGGTGTCAGCTCAGATTCTTGAGAGTATTCTTGGGACATTAAGGTGGCCAACTTTTTAAAAACTTTTTTTTATCTTTTTTGTGTGTTACTTACGAAATAGAGATATTGAACTTGTATTATAAATCACATTTTATTATTYTGTTTTTGAACTCTGGCAGATACTGAGAGCATCTCCCAAGATCTGTGCTTTCCAAGTAGACTATTTTCAAGAATCACATCAGTACTGTATAACAACCAATCAAGTTCTTAATTTCAAAGTAAAACACTTTCCTGTAGAAAGGTCTTCATATTTGCAATGTTACTTATAGAATTCCCATCTAAATAATCTCCTAACCTTCCACTGTCTCAGACTTTAAACTACAAGTTAGTTCACCAGCCAGAGTCTGGATTTCTGTGCTATAAAGTAGGATAAAGCATCTGAGAGGAAGAGAGTCCTTCCATTGAAAGAGTTTTTCTCATTTGTATCATTCACTACTTAGCTCTGACCAGAAGTTACACTATTACTTTTATTTATTTTTTTACTGTAAACCAGCAAAACCTGTCCTCTTCTCAAAGCCTACCACATTGTTCCTTTCACAGATAYGGGTCTTCCATATGGTAAGGATACAATTAAGAAATATCAATCTTAAACTTTGTTGTTTTGGTAACCCTATGTGAGTAGATACTTGGTGAGATTTAAAATCTTTCCTCATAACCTTCATGACTTGCTATTTGGAGTGGTGTTTGTATGCTTTGTATCTGTTGCAAAATTTCTTAGTATTTCAAAACTGTTGATGTTGTTCATAGCTGTGTTGAAACAAGCTTTTTGAGAAGTTTGGTTGTATACTGTCATTATAATCTACACACAAACATTTTTTTGCGTAACTTCATTTTAAGGGTGGAATAAATGATACTTGATCCTATCACATGAAAATATTTTATCGTCCTTCTGCTTTCCCTTTGGCTCTTTACCTTTTTATAACTATTAAACATTTTTTACTCTTTTTACTTTTTATGTTCTTGATAGATTCAGTTCTTTGTGCTTTTGGCGTTTAAATCTGACCAAGTGTTTCAAGAAGATAAAAGATAGATTTCAGTTGTCTGCAGTGCATGTGGACAAGCGTATTTAGACCTGCTCTTGCTGGAGCAATATTTGTAAAGAGCTGTGACAAATGCTCCAGGGACCACTCTGCAGCAGAATTCAATCTTGTTGGCTAGCAACAAATAGGCTCCATTGAAGGCTGTTTATTTGAATGGGAGTTGGATTGGGGCCTTTGGGAGAATGCTGTGTTTTCAAAATAGCTTCAGATGCAGTGGATTTCAGCGATGAATATAAATAAGGAATAATTAAATCAGAATCATAAAAAACAAAATGCTTAAGGTAACTCTCCAGTTTTCTAATACAGTGAGCAGATTGGCTGGTGCATTATGCAACCCTATCGTAGCCTTCAAAATGGTCTTCAGTCCTGCCATAACATTTCTAAATTTCATGCATGTTGAAAATACTAAAAAAAAGGGGGAAAAAAGTTGGAATTAAACAATATTTGTGTTATAAAATCTGCYGAATGCTATATATGTTGAAAATAGGGAACTGTACGAGGTTGMTCACTGCAGATGCCTTCAATTCCTAGACTTGAATACCTATAAAGCCTCATTAATGCTGAACAGAGAAAGTTCTGTCTTTGTTAAGAAGCTATCAGCTGTGAGTTCAATGATCTTCCATGCAACAGAAAACATTACTGAAAATAACTTTCAATTCATGACTTTAGAAGCTACTTCAATGCCAAATTCTTACTTTTTTCTTGGCTTTGTGTTAAGTTCTCAAAAGTTTCTTGAAGGTTCGGACTGTTTCTCTATTTGGCTTTTCCTCGTTGACAATTTTGCTATAATTTTTAAGGTTTTACATTTAGAGGCAGGAAATACATGAGCCTGCAGATTTTCACAAACAGTTTTTTCTGTAGGTGCCTAAACCAAATGACTAGAAAGCCCTCTTCAAACTCTRGACAAAACTGAAATGCCAAAGTGGAGCAGATGTTTGGCCCACTCCTCCCTGGCAGTTCCATTAAACGCATGGTTATTGAATCCTTTTTTGAGATGAAAGAAGGAAATGAAAATATAAATATAATCTTAGACTGTGATTTTTTTTGTTTTGATTTTTTTTTTAATTATTTTTTCAGTTGGTTTTATACTGGTGGAAATTCTGCCTTGGGAGCAATCTCGCTCTGGCACAGATATTCACAGCTTTGTCTTGAAGTAGAAAAGCTGCACTTTGCTGCATTTATTTACCTTTCTTTGTAGCTCATGTAGGTATAATCAGGGGATAGGGCTAATTAGATAAGAAGYGACAGCCTTCATGAATATGACATTAAGTTGAGAATTAGCTGGGACACCTGTGGTCTTAAACCTGGCTGTGGATAAGTAAACCCTTCCTTCTGGCCCTCCATCTGAACTCCCAACCAGTTTACCCAAAGAGACTCCTTACCTTGCTTGGGTATATTTAGGATTCATTAAATTTTTTGCTGTAAAAGCAGGTGTTTTTTCATTGATCTGCCTCCTGAGGCAGTAGATAAAGTGTCAATAGACAAACTCTGTGTTTTCTTTACAGGTATCCGAGTGATTGTTTGTTTCCTCCTGTTTTTCTCTGGAATATTGTCAGTGCRTGTGGCAATTTTGTTTGTTTGTTTTAAATTTTTATTTGGTCTTTCTGGCTGATGACTGCCAACAAGGATGCTATGAAGAATGTGTGAAGATGTTGAGATTCTTTTGGGAATACAGAAAAGTGAGATGAGGGTTTAGAAACACTTAGGGTTTGGTTGTTTCCTAAAGTAGATCATTTCTCCACTACATTTTCCCCTCTCGTTTGGAAGGTTCATTTTCAGCAAAAATTGGAAATATATTCATTTAGTGCTTAGAGATATGATTCTTCCCCTCCCCATTTTGGGGACTCAAAGGTACRGTTCCAGGATTACTTAACCCCAATTGATATATTTTTTTGTTGCTGTTGACCACACCTGTAGTCAGTAGTTCRGCTCATTATTGCCTCGGCCAGTCCAATCTTTCTGTGCATGTTCAAGACTATAATCTGCAGCTTTGAGCATATACCCTAAGGATTTTCTCCAGAAAATTTCCTTCTTTAATACTCTCTGCTGAGAAAGCCAATTTCTAGCCATCTGTGAATCAGTTAGCTGTATACTCATCTCTTCCCCGCTCCATAGCATTTTAATAAAACACGGGACATAGAAATCATGTTGTCTGTGCAACTGATTATGACAGTAACTTTGGAACTGGTAATTAAACATTGATCCATAATTAATAGCTGGCTGTTGATCTTATTTTAACTAGATAACACAGCAGGAGTGGGCATGAAACTAAGAGAAGTTAAGATTGACTATTGTGAAAAATTCCTTAATAGTRGAGGTATGCTGGGCTGCTGAATAGATGCTGTTGAAGTCTTTGTTGCATGAATGATAGTTAAAACAGATTCTAAACTGTAAACTGAAGCCCTCCTTTAATATGGTAATGGAAATGAGAAAATAACAACCCAAGATTGGTGATTTTTTTGTGGTGTTTTTTTTTTGTTTGTTTATGACATTATGCTGATGGTGATGTTCTTGTATAATTAGTGGCTAAATGTTGACTGTGCAGGAATTGAAAAATGGCAAGTATTTAGACTTATTTGTTGGAACACTTTTTAAACTGTTTTTCAGTTAAATGGCTGAGATTGAAATAGTCTAAAGTAATGCCATAAGTTTTGGGAATAGAGGAACCGATATTTAGAGCTTGCTTTAAACATGATGTGAAATGTTATGTGAGAGAGCAGCTGGAATGCGTGGAGCTCCATCTAGGAAGGGTTAATGACCCAACTGAGAGCCTATGGGTCAGGATTAGCGGGCAGACCAACATTATTGACAATGTTATTGTACATGTCTGCTACAGACACCTTGATCAACAAGAATCAGATGAAGCTTCAGACAACTGGACGAAGCCACATGTTAGCAGGCCCTGGTCCTCATGGGGGACTTCATTCACTCCRGTATCTGCTGAAGTGACAGTGCAGCAGGGCACAAATAATCAAGTAATCCAGGAGGTTTCTGGAGAGCATTGATAACAACTTCCTAATGCAGATGACTGAGGATCCAACAACGGGAGACACTACTGGACCTCACGTGTACAAACAAGGAAGAACTGGTTGGGGATGTGAGGGTCAGGGCAGCCTGGATTTATGAAGGGGAAACGCTTGGCCAACCTGATAGCCTTCTCTGGTGAGATGACTGGCTTTGGAGTTGAGGGAAGAGCAGTGGATGTTGTTTATTTTGACGGATACAGCATGGACTGTAATAAGGTACTAGGAGCGAGGCTGGGAATATTCCCAATTTCCTTAATCAGTGAAGTGACACCATCATCCTTTGGGCTTGGAAGTTCTGTTCCATTGGAYTAAACCCCTTTTCCTTCCTCTCCCTCCACATAGTCAGGCCATATGTTTTAATGAGTTTATCAGTGCTGCTCAGAACCATGCATACTCTGACTGGAGTTTTTTTGAGGCTACATTTAATTTACCTGTGATCTATGTTATGACTATTATACATTTGGGTTTTAGGAGCTGCACAGATCTTTTTATGTCATCATCAACAAAGGGTAGAAAACCCCTGGTGCATAACCTGTCTATTTGGGATTTTTTCCATGTCCTCTCAGTTATTACTTCTCTGTGTAGTGCTAATGGAGAGGTTATTTTGGTCAGTCCATTTTCAAAATCTTCTAGCTGCCCGATAGTCTATGCAAGGTAACAAAAACATGGAAGACAGAGGTGTCAGTCTGTCAGACAGGGAAGYGAGGAGTTTTGAGTTCTCTGTGGTTTTGCAGCCTGTTACAGATTATGGATTGTAATGTCTGGTCATATTTCAGTATTTTCTTCYACTGGTGCAGAGATGTTTCATCCCACACCACATTGGTAGCATCTGTTAAGAGTGAAATAAAATCAGATTTTATGATTAAAAAGCAAAATATGTGTTTTTCAAGTCCCTGACCTCAGTAATACATCTTATTCCTTTGAAGGTCTAGTAACACAGATATTCGGAAAAAACATCCATCATAGCCAGTTGTCTAGGATATTTTTTTAGACCATTCCTATAGCAGTGGGAGATTTGAGGTGGAGATGGGATGTCTCGCTTGGTGTTTGTCACGGAGGAGCCCAGGGCCAGGGGGAGCGCTTGGGAGTTTCTGACCCTGCAGAGTTGGTGCTTCCCTCCTCATCCCCCTCGTGCGGGAGGTTGGCTGGGGGGTTTCTGGCTGGTTACGGATGGGATTTCTGCTAGCGACTGAACGCTTTGTTCATGACTTTGCTGTCTCTTATGAGCAGCCATTTTGCGTTGGCATGGGCTTTGCTGGTGACCTCAGTCGCATAGTGCCTGATTAATGTTATCAGCTGGCAGGTGGGCAGTGTTTTTAAAGAGCTACTTGAGGAACATGCTTCTGATGAAGGGTTGTTCTCCCTTACTCCCTTTGCTCGCTGACTAGCTTTTACTGTACACCCAGCTTCCACATGTCTGCAAGTCTTAATCATTCCAAATGGCCGAGCACAGGCAGTGAATGCGCCTGTGTTTCCAGGAAGCAAGAAATCGGAGATTGCTTTGTTTTGGGGATGACTTGAAATAGACTTTCATTTGCCTGGAAAGTTTGATCAGTGGTGTTAGAAATGTAGGAATCTGCTTTTAAGGTCAGAGTCTTTGATGATGAAGAGATGCTGCTGCTCGTAGTGTCCTAGGCTTGCTTTGAGATTTGAGAATGGCAGCAGGGTGAATTTCCAGTGTGAATAATGGAGAAATATTAATAAAGAAATGACCTGCAAAGGAAGGAAAAATGTTCATAACTTTTGACTTCCTATTAGAAGTGTACTTTCATGTGCTGGTTTCTCCCCAACTCTGCCCAAGCAGCTGGAAGGCTGTCATCTTCTTGTRTGTTTGTTCCTCTGAGTTGCTTCATGTAGTTGAGGGAAGAGCAGTAGACTTCTGTTTAAGTCAAAGGATATAATTAAAAACAAGATTTATTAACAATAAAAGGCGTGAAGCATTCAGATTTAAATAAAAATTGTGTACTAGTCTTTTTTTTTTGGTGCTTCCAGGATAGAAACTGTTACAGTCCATTCTGCACTAGTTTGGTAAACAAGCTATGACTTAGGCACGCAGTAGAACTGTTTCTGTAGATACTTTTTAATATTTCTTTATTCTACTGCTGTGGGCATTTGCATCTTCATTGCTTGGGAATGCTATGCTGCTTAGTGCTCAAAGTCATAATCTTCTGTGATGACATAATTAGGTAGCATGGAAATTATCATGATTTGACTTCAAGTATTAAAGAGCTGGAACAAAAAACTGTGATTATGTCTCRTATTTGCTTCTCTCTGATGAGAAATGTAGCTCAAACTGTCTAAATTGGCATTTTATTGGTGTTTGTCTTAAAATATCAGTGACTCCTAACACTTGAAAAAGTATTCTTCCAGGGTATGGTAGGCGTGAAATGCTTCTTTGATAGTTACGATTACTTGAGACAGGAATTCAGAAACATTTCTGATCAACCCATTGACCATTCTTTGAGTTTCCTAATGATTCAGGAAGCTCAGGATGAAGTGTACAAAAAATTGATAGTGGCAATAGTCTGAAAAGCATACTCTTTATATCTCATGGGTGTTCGTAAAGTAGTTTTAGATTTATTTTTTCCTGCTTGTATTTAATATTTAAAGCATTTCTTGATAGTTGCATAAAAATATAATTTTAATCTTGTAAAAAATTAGGAAGTTAAACACTTTATAAGATGAGAACAAAAATACTAAATTTCCCCTCAAGATATTTAAAATAAAAGAATATTTCTTATTTATGTGGAGAAGCTAGCTCATTTCACTTTTTGAATATGTGGCGCGTATCACCAACAATCTTCTTTCATTTGCAAAGGCAGGGAACGTATTATGGTATTTTCTGCAACTGATTGTGCATGGTAGTGAGTTTGTTTTCATCAGATACTTCAAAGCCCTTACTTTTTAGGTCAGGAAAGTATGCTTTTCCTAAAGCTTTGAAGTTTTAAATAAGCAAAATGAACATAATTTGACTAAAATTAATTACTAATGCAAAGCAGAGCTACTGATGGCTAGCATGTTGACAAAAGCAGAAATTGAATCTGTGAATTCATATTCTGGTTTCCTTTACCCAAGCAAAGGCTCTGAAAATTGATTCCAGAAGTATAAAGCTTCTGTAGGCACGCTTGCTTCTTGGGCACATGTGGATGTACAATAAGTATTTTTAATACCGTTTTATTCTGCTGAAGTTTGGTTAAAGAATGCAAGAAAATAAAAGTTTTGCAAATGTTTTATGAAGCAAGTGGGGAGGGCATGTTCCCTACCYAGTGCAAAATTGTTTGCCCCTTTGAGTGGACTAGCAGCTTTGTGTTTGGGCAGGCTGCTTTGTTTTGTTGACCTCCTGTTTGTTATGTGACCTTAGGCATGTTGTTCACAACAAAGTTTTCACGTAATCTCATAGGGTAAGGAGCCTGCCATGTTTTGGCTGGGCTCTCAGAAGTTGCTAATGATTCACTGCTCAGGTGAACGTTMGTGGGATTGGCGTATACTCGGCTCTGCTCACTCAGCCTTCCAGTGCTAAGCAGAATGCCTCAGAGAACTTCTCAGTCTCAAAAGTGTGCTGTCACTTCATTTGCAGCAATTTCTATTTTGGTGTTTGTATGTAAATAGAGGCCTCAATACTCCCCTGGGTGGAGGTGCAGGATGCGGGTTGTCAGGGATTTGGCTATGTCCTGCCTAATTTGGAGGTCAGTCTGTAGCAGCCTGACTGAAACAACTGCTGAACAATCGCCTGGCAAGGTATGGGAAATGGAGTAGTGAGGTCAGGGTCTTACGGTTCAGAGGATGTTCTTCCCACCGTCTCCTCTTTTACTTTTCAGGACTACAGTCCTCACAAAACCATATCTGCAGACACCCAGAAGGATCATCCAGGTGGTAGCTGCTGGGATCTGCCTTGTAGTGCACAAGGATGTGGGCTCGGGTTCTGGTTTTCTGAGATAAGGAGAATAAGTATGACAGAAGGAGCTCAAATCTGACCCTGTGCATGTTCCTGGTAGTTTACAATGGAGCTTAGTGGGTGGGACAGTATATTTACAGAATAGCTGTCAAAATCCTTGTGTAAGCAAGCTGTAAATAAGTCTTTAAAGTATAATCATTACTGGAGACTTTAAATCTGCAATGAGTGAAGGACTTGCTTCAAGTTCATTCTTGTCTCTGCTTCCTTGCATGAGAAGTAAACAGAAGGATAAATCAGAAAGCTGAGTTTATAAATGTGATTTAAAGGCACATTGGAACAGAACTGTGTAGTTTCTTTTTTTTTCTTGAGCTAATGACCCAAATGAGTTCTGCAATGTAGGAACATCACAACATGCTCTGTCATTTCCAGGGGAGTGCAGAGGTTAAGCTTGGGATCAATCAGTTTGCAATCAGACTGATTATAAAAGGACAAGGAGGAGTACAAGATAAAATCAAGAGAACATAGTAGGACAGAAAGGGTATAGAGGGAGATATTCGGGAACCCTTGAAGGTTTCTTGCAGTAGACAGCTAGCAGGAGTGTTCAGGAGAACTATTAAGGGAAGCATTATGGTTTTGTTAAAATAACAGTTCAGGATTTTCAGCCCCACTTCCACCCTGAGTACATTTACTTAGAGACTGGCAAAGCTTTAAATAATCCTTACCATTTTATCTGCAATACTGTGAAATATCCAAGGTATAACTGAGATGCTTCTAAAACTTTGTGTTTTTCATATGCATATTGCTATGACTTAGGTAAAATGGAAGGGTTTCTGAATAGATACTGTTCTGGTTTTGAATCCAATCTATGTGTCTTTGTAAATCTAAGTTTCAGAATTGTGAATAATACGTAAATTAGTTTGTTGCTGTCTTCTGGAGTCCTCTTCTGTTTCTGTGGCATTTGTGCAGCAAAATTATACTGTTTTGTATTGGAGCCACTGTGGAAAGATTTAGAAGGTGGGTTTTAATGAAAGATARATAAAGCAAAGAAAGCCTCAACAGCATCCAGCAACTTCAGAACTGATGGATGCATTCCTGACGTTCCTCTTTCCCAGCCGAGGGATTCCACCATTGAGAGAGGAARGAAAATGCTGAATCAAAAATAAAGAAGGATGTCGAAATATCATTGTATGTTTCCAGACAGAATATTGATTAATATGTTATTACAGTTAAATATATATTTTTTAGTGGCGGGGAATGTTGGTTTAGAGGTGGAAGAGGTAAATCCTCATGAGTATTTTACATATTTATTAATGAATTAATTTTGAGGTAGTGGGTAGTGAATGAAATGTTCAATCCCCCCAGTCATGATGGCATTTAAGTTTTAATCTTAAAAATCTCTAATAGAGCAACACATTTTTAGATTCAATTACCTTGCAAAGTTGACAGTTCAGCTAGTGAGCGAGTTTTGGGTAGGTTCACCTACTTCAGTGGGGAAATCGGGGGAGAGTGAGGGAGTTTGATTCATGACTTTGGGGTCAAATCCAGTAGGCTTATTTCTTTAGTTAAATCATTCACTCTTCCAGGTTAATTTTAACATTCAGGGTAGGCTGTTCAGGTGGAGGCTGAAACTGTTCTTTTTCTAAATGGTTTCTGCAGGACCTTGCTACTTTGAACTGTCCTGTATTACACATAAATGTCAGACCTTCTTACTCTGACTAAAAGCGCACCCTGCTGCAGTCTCTTGTGTCTGACTTTGTATTTTCTCCTTAAAAAACAGAAGCATGCCTTACATGGCCATAGCATATAGMGAATATTGTGCAGGTGTTTATTTGATATCAATTGCTGTTCATTTCTASGATATTGAAATAAAACTTCTTTGGCAAGGCCTGAAACTTGAAGGAGAAAGTAATATTGTTTCACATTTAAATTGTGTATGAATAATGATTACAAATTGACAGATATTGCTTGTAGTGATTCTTTTCTTGAGTGAAAAAACAATTTCTATTTCTTTCTTAATTTAGGAACTTGAAATTCTTAAGAGATAAAAAGAGAAACTAGGCACAGGCCCAACACAAGCAAAGAGAACTTAAGAGTTGAAAGACAGCAATAGTTGCTTTTGTTTTCAGGGCCATGTTGCACTGCACTGAATCTGCAGATGGACAGTCTGTTACTACACTATTCCTGTGGATAGGTTAGAATTTATTACTAACAACAACAACAAAAAGGTGCARTAGGTGGTTGTGTGGAAAATGCAATGTACCACGTTCTTCAGTGTCCCTAATCTGAGTCCTTCAACCTCTGCCCTGGTAAGCTCMGTAGAGTTGGTGTATCATCTCAGATAGAGTTTCTCAAACAGTCTCTACCTGTTAGAGCAGGCATATGTTAACACATGCCCAATTCAGCATGTGCCTCTGCAAGGGTTTATAAAGCGCTAYACTTGTATGCCAGACGGGCATGTTCTCTCACCTCTGTTCAGGAGGGTCAGAATCCCAGGGGGTAAGTTCCCATGCACATTGATGTGAAGTTTGCTGCTGCAGCAGTAGGTTTTTAGGTCTGTACAGTTCAGAAAACTCGTGCCTTTTTCGGAGAGCTCATCCTGAGGATTCACTCACTACCAGGCTTTTATTATTCCTTTAAATAGTGTACAATATGTTCTGGTTTAATTTGTTTTGAAACAATTCAGCCATACTTTGTAATGCCTTATGGAACTCATCAATACTGCCTGTATATCTGTCTAATAAGAGTTCAGTAAATTAGCATAATCATTAAACAAACAAATTCTCATTCTGTTAGTAATTGGTGACTGCCTGTTTCTCAACAGGCAAGTGATGTCAACTGGCATTTATTAGTTTTCAGTATGCTTTGTTATCTACAGGTAGGTAATCTGTAGTTTATACCCTTGCGTTATTATGTTGCATTAGAATAATCACTGCTGCCTGGCGATGAAAGAAAAGTAGTTTCTCTTAACTAAAAAGGATGAGATGACTAAATATACCTTCTTTAGCTTTCCAGTTAAAATAGCTTCCTTTTCTAAAATTGACATGTTAGTAGCTCAAGAAAGCTCTTCCCTTTATTTCTTTGATGTTTGTCACCATCTTGATGTTTCCTGCTGTGATGCACTGTGATTCCTGCCTTCCTATCTCTGTTTTGCGGTGGCTCCTATTAAAAGAACCTTGCAACATGACAAGAGAAATTGGCTTTTCCTTGAACTATGCGAAAGTCTTCAGGGGAAGATTTAACTAAGTGCTTGTTTTGATTGCATGAACTAGAATTAAAATGGTGACACAAACACCTAATGTAGTAATTAAAAAAAAAAAACAAAAATCCTGTGACTGTTTTAAACTGTAGACTTCTGAACTATATCTTTCTGGAGTGTTACTCTACAATGAGTTGCAGTGAGTTTGAGTAATTGCTTCAGAATGAGATGTGCAGTTGAGTTGTTGTTTCTACTACTGGAAGTGTAGTTTCATGTTGTCTTCCCCAGGCTCGGTTTGCCCCAGGCGTGTCCCTGCTACCCCCGGGTGAGGGCAGGCTGCTCTCAGAAGGGCTGGTCCTGCCCTCGCCGCTGCATTGCTGGTGTGTCTCTTGCACGGGATCTCRCCTTCACCTGGTCCTCTGGTGGGTTGGGTCACGGAGCTAAGTGGGCAGCAGCAGAAGCTTTTTGCTGGGTTAGCTCTGCATCAGGCTCAGGGGACACGAGGGAGGGTGTGGGAGTGAGCAGGCGGGGAGCCGCGGTGGCAGCTTGCCTCCGGGTCATCTGAGCAGAACTGGGAAACCACAGCCCTGTAGTAATGACTTCTTCCAGTGCCTTGGCTTCTTGGTTTCACGTGATACAAAGCACTTGGCTGTTAGAGGGGCTATATAGCTGTGTGAGGGTACGTCAGCAAGATATGGGAGAGTGGTGGTGAAGTCTAAACTGGTGCCAGCTTTGGTTGGAAAACTGCGTAAGGCAGCCAGGTATAACACAGAGCTAGTTTTCCTGGATTGCAGAAGCTCCCCCTGGATTGGGGAGCAATTGGTCRATTGCTGGAGTGTGCTGCTGTTTAAATGTCACTAAACTGCCTATGGATTGAGCTGATACACTTCTCCTTCAGTCTAAGCATGAYTTAAGGGTGGATTAGTGTTTTCAGAGGCTACAGAATGCTCAGTKTTGAATAAGCTCATTTGAGTAATTGAAAAACAATATTAAGGCAAGGCCAGGCAAAGATTTTCCAAAATAGGATTTAACTTTGGGCTTTGCTATCAAGATTTGCTTGCTCAACATAACGGCTAGATTTTCAGTAATGTGGACTTCTGAGCAGAAACGGTTGCCTGTTTCACTCTTGAAATTTTTAAAGTTTGCATACTTAAACAAAACTTACGCTTTCCAAGCTCTTGGCTGTCCTCTCAAGTTTGTCTAACTTTTGTAAACAATTTAACAGTAGAAATCCTAATAATAATATTAACTGTGTGCTCCTTTTATAACCAAGCCCCCAATTTTTCTATTTTTTTTGCGCATATGAAGAAAACCATTTAGTTATTTAACATAGACATCTTGTTTCAAAGAATCATATAGCTSTTAGGAATAGTAATAATTATCCACCAGAACAGGCTGTCTAGCCTTAGTAAACAACAATGTAGTGGCATATTTCATGGTTGTGKTTTWTTTTTTTTATTTTATTTTATTTGAAGTTGAGAGTTATATAAACCTTAACAATTGCAGCGACAGATCTCAATCATTCTGAAAAGTGAGTATATGGTTCAGTAGTATAAAACAGTAAATTGCCCCTACAGTTTATTGATCAAAATGTCGTAGCCTTTAAAGAACTGGGAAGTGTGATATTTCTTTTTTCTCTGAGACATACTGCATTTTACTGCTCAAGATATTTTCTGTGGTGTATTTTAAGTAATAAATTTGGAACTCAAAGGCCTATAACTTAACTAGAGTTTGTGTGTTGCCTTTGTTTTAATTCAGTTAAAATGAATTCCCATTTTTAGGAATAAATAATGGAACTTAACTCATAAAAGGTCTTCAGCTGTAGCTGTGGAAGATTTTAAAATCARATGCTGATGTTTAAGGTCAAGATTGCTTACAGCGTTTTTATACAAACTATAAGAAATAAGCAATTCCTAACTGCTGTGGACAAAAGTATGGAAGCTCTGGTTTTGTCAGGAAAATATTCAAGGCTTCTTCCTAAATTAGCTCACAGAATCATTTTTATCCTCTGTAAATATATCACAGAAGTCTAGATTGAGACTTTGATCAAAATGCTCTGTGTTGGATGATACCAAAGGGACCTCACTGCCATATTGTGTCCAATCTAAAGTGAGCAATTTGGGATGTTGTTGGAAGGTGGCTTCCTCTGTGGCTTTTAAATAGGATTGTCTGGATGCTAACTCCTGCTTTGGAAGACTAAAATTATTGATTTGTGGTAGCCAGCAGGACATTACTTGGGAAGGACATTTGCTGTCCTGTTTTTCATAATATACCYATAGGTATGTGGCATTAATCATCTTTGGAGAGAAGGGGATGTGTGGCTTGACTTAACATGGCAGACCTTATAGCCGATCACTCTTACCATCAGTCTTTCCATCCTCTTTTGTGCTTGAAGTACTTGTTTCATACGGAACAAAGTGTAGTAATCTCTGTATGTTTGCTTTTTATGACTTACATTTGTAATAAACATTTTCTGTTTACTGTAGTGCCTTTTTTCTAAATTTTTGTTTCTTGTCAGACTAACTCTACGGATACTTATCCTTTACGTCAGCACTGCCAGCAAACTGAAATAAGTGTTTTAGTTTGTTTTCAGTGGCTTGTGTGGTATATTTCAACTATATGGCCTAATAAAATGTACCTGTACCTGAGGTGGTTTATATGAAGGTATGCCATATAGTTGTATTTCTGATGGTTCCTTTTGATAGGAACTTCTCCTACAACTTTGTCAATTACAGTAGCTGTATGTCAATAAATATAATAAAGGTTTATTTCTTATGTTGATGAATGGTATGCTGTTTCATTACTGTTATCTTTGTGTATCTGTTTTCTTTCATATGCGCTTGGAATTGTATTACAGGTCAGAGCGCACAAATCAAATAAACTGGAATGGTGTAGAATGTGTTGGGTAAGCAGATAGAT
>JASVER010000022.1:6840813-7126744 GCA_030449065.1 Oceanodroma leucorhoa
TTTTAGATAAGATACACTAAACACAATTCCTTTTTATTTGAGGTATGGAATGCATGTAAAAGACTTCCCCATAGACACCATGGTTTTTCTCCCCAAATGACTTATTTCCAGTATAACCATTACAATATAGTCCATATTTATATAACTTTATACTATATATGTTTGACATATAATCTGCATTCATGCAGACATAATTTGTGTTGGTAGAGCTGTTTTATACTGACACAGGATCTATTAGCATAGTTACAGCTACATTACTTCAGTGGAACAGCAGAGGGGGAAGAAAGTAGTATGTATTTATTTGACCAGCTTTACTGTCAGGTGCTTTTAAGAGATCTGTCTTTGTTTCATGATGTTAATACTGGCTTCCATTCATACTATGAATGAAAAGGGAATGTTTGATGTCACTAAAGTGTGTCTTCCTTTTAACAGTCATGCAATAAAATGCATTAAGCTAGATTAATGTAAACAGTAGAGCTGCTCAAATTATATAGCTGTGCCAAGGGATGCTCAATTATCCTAGAAATTTGCTTGGTGGTGGTTTTGTTGTTGTTGGTTTTGTTTTCTTTAATAGTGCTGATTATCACTGGATTCGCTCCCCCTAGCTAGAATTATTTGACATTTTCCAAAAGTACAGATTTGACCTGAAGAGTCTTGCTAAGAGAAAAAAGTATTTAAGGTTAGGGTTTTTTTTAGTGAAATTGTCTAAACATGATCACTGAGCTCGATATGGCAAAATACTTAGTTGTGGATGCTTAGTCAAGGTAGTTCCATGTGGAATTAGGCGTGAAATGGCACAAAATTTTTTGAAATTAATTTTTTTTAGWCTACAAGGTCTCAGTTGTAATAGAGATCATAATTTGACTCTTCGGTTGTTTGTCAGGCTTGACCTTTCAGTTCTTCTTTTTGACAGTTTCTTCATATAGTTGTTACGGAAGAGAGTTAAGTGATTCATSTTTAAAGAAAATATGTGGTGCTTAACAGTTAGAATTCTACAGGTAGGTAGTGGTGTCTGCCTGAAAATGCTGTTATCCAGCCCTTGTTGCTATTTTTAAAAATTATTTTAATTTTATTTTGCTTTTTGGAAGAATGCTGTCTTGTAGTAGGAGCTTATCATTGAGTTGAAGGGTGGGTGCAAAGTTACAGCGGTTGGTAACACTGCTGGCTAAAAATGTTCCCGTCACAAGCTTCATTTATTCTACTGACACAGCTACTTGTAAGGCTCTGCTAGGAGCTGATTTGTCTTCAAAAAGCCACTGATTTTTTTTTACATGCATGCATGTCATCAGGGTGTTTTCTGCTTGTTTGTTTATTAAAGCTTGTCTGCTTATCTTACCTGCTCCAGTGCTATTTGGTACCTGCTGTATACATGCTATATGGCAGTATTTATGTGAAATTGTCATTCTTGGAATCAACCTCAGTGGTTTTACCAGGGAGGCCAAAGTGAAAAAAACATACTGAGCATATAGGTTCAGATAAGAAATAATCAGTAGTCTAGTTTGATGAAGCTTGCATTACTGATGCTGCTCTTGTTTTGTGGTTATATGGAACATTTATTTCTGAGCAGAGTTTTGCTGAGGTAGTTAACATGCAATTTGCAAATTTCTTGGCAAATACTTTAAGAGAGTTTCTCCTGTTTTTGTGTGTGTGTTTTATTTTTCGAAAGCAAGCACTCAAAAGATACCTTCTGGGTCATCTGAAAGATGTTGCACATCAGAGTAGTTAATGCTGCATAAACATAAAAGGACAAAGAAGTCTCTTTGTTGCAATGTTTTCTAAATATTTTTTTTGTGTATATTGAACTTGATGCCTGCTATAAAATTGTTGTGGTTTAACCGCAGCTGGCAACTGAGCACCGCACAGCCGCTCGCGCACTCCCCCCCGGTGGGATGGGGGAGAGAATCAGAAGAGTAAAAGTGAGAAAACTCGTGGGTTGAGATGAAGACAGTTTAAGAGGGAAAGCAAAAGCCGCGCACACAAGCAGAACAAAACAAGGAATTCCTTCMCYCCTTCCCATGGGCAGGCAGGTGTTCAGCCATCCCCAGGACAGCCGGGCTCCGTCACGCCTAACGGTGACTTGGGAAGACAAACGCCATCACTCCAAACATCCCCCCTTCCCTCTCCTTCCCCAGCTCTATATGCTGAGCATGAGCCATATGGTGTGGGATGTCCCTTGGGTCATTGGGGTCAGCTGTCCCAGCTGTGTCCCCTCCCAACTCCTTGTGCACCCCCAGCCTGCTCGCTGGTGGGGTGGGGTGAGGAGCAGAAAAGGCCTTGGCTCTGTGTAAGCACTGCTCAGCAATAACAAAAACATCCCGGTGTTATCAACACTGTTTCCAGCACAAATCYAAAACATAGCCCCATACTAGCTTCTATGAAGAAAATTAACTCTATCCCAGCCAAAACCAGCACAAAAATGTACTTGTAGTTCYACTCCTGTTAAACTGTATTGTTCTTATTTAGCCCGTATTATTCAAATAATGCAAATTATTTTTTGTTGCCATGGGACAGTTCAGGAATTGGCAAATTAAGTAGTGGAAGAATGTAATGCAACTACTGTCCAAATACATTATTCATGCAGAGCCCTTAGCATTTTATATAAAAAACAAACAAAAAAAAAAGGTGGGAAATAAGAGATTATGCAGGTTATGTGAACAATCAATTTTTTCTCTAGCAGTAGTCAGTAAATCACTGACACAGTTATGCAACACCTGACCTTGTTAAGATGGTCAAGAAGAGATGTTTGATTTCTTGATGCGTATGCCACTYATTTTAATGATACTGTACATACATAATTGGACCAAAAATGTTATCGAGGTATATGAAGAAGTAAATTTGAACAGAAGGCTTATAGAGAATAAAATGTGCAATTAGTAGTAACAGTACTTTTCTGAAATCCTCGCCTGTCTATAGACCTTTGGTCCATACTAGTGTGATTCTGACTGGTAACAGAAACCTTGGAGAGTGGAGGAGGGAAGGGACATTAAAGGTGAACCCCAACCATACGAATTCTTTGTGCGTTTGGAAAATGCCAAATAATTCTAGCCAGCAGGAGAGAATCCAGTGTGAAACTTGTACTTGATTAAATAATTCTGCCTTCATCTCACTTCACGTTACTSTTCAGTTGAGTTCCACTTACTTGAGTTTTGAGATTTTTGATGCTGTTGTCAGGCTCGAAGGAAACATTATCATTTGTAATAGAGTCCTATTCAAGTATATKAATCTCTTTGATAAGCACTTATGTTAGAAATTTAATCTTAAGAAATATTTTATATTAAGAAGAATTTAGTYCCTTTTTAAAACTTTATTATTTTAAATAATAGATGATATAAAAACATGGRTGTGCGCTGTTAGTGATGTTTTTCTTAGTTTTATGAACTGATGTATTCTTAAATCTTATTTGCGATTTAAAATAAAGAAAAAACACCCTTTCAACTTATCTAGCGTATCTGAATCTCAGATGAGAGCTACTCTCCATCTACAATGTGTATATCAATACAAAACACATAAAGAGCTCATATGAAAGCTAATTGTTTTTTCTTGTGGTAATATAAGGTCTGTTGGAAGTCTTCAGTAGAGCCATGAATGATATTTATTTTAGCCTTTTAATAAGAACTTGCTTTCAAAAGACTAAATCCTTTAGTTTGAGTTTTTCTTTATTCCATTCCATGAAAATGTATTGTCTGGATTTTAATTTAGGCTCACTGCAGTGACTTTTAAGTTTTTCTTTGTTATTGAAACTGTAGCTAACATGCTAAGAAGTAAATACCACTAAAAAGATTTAGAAAAATGTATTTAAACCTACAACCCTTCTTTGGCCTGTTCAGAGGTTGACAGAAGAAGTTAATATCCAAGGTTAGGGTGTATTTACAGTAATGAGAATGTGTAATTTTAGGAAGATGTTTTAAAACTTTTTTTTTGCTAGCAAAAATGTCTTAAGGATAACAGGAAAATGCCACAAATGGAAAATTTTCTGGTTCTTGTCTGTCATCTTACGAAGATGAAACATAAGATGTCACGTAGGGAGTCAGGTTTTACTAAAGTCTGCGTACTATTTCCAGTCTCTTCTTCACAGGCTGGTGTGACAGAATGTACTCCTTGTACTCCAGTGCAACCTTGCAGTAAAGAAACATGAAACACAGATATATATGTTAAACTGTTGGAACATACTGTGTTTCAACCGTAGACAGAGCGGCATGGAAAGATCTGAGAGATGTATGGTTTTCCAGTATGGTTTTCTGACTAGTATGTGGGGAGAGGAGATGAAAGTATTCAAGCAGGGAGTAAGCTGGGAATAGAAGGTGGCAAGAATCAATAATGAACAGAAATTCTTAAAAGGTAGCCTCTGCTTTCTTGGCTTTAGTTTCCCTTTTACTTGTTTCCCCTCTGCCCCCTGTCAGATTGAAATTATTTTTCTGATGGTAATTTACAGCCTAATTCCTCAGTCTGTCTTCCATGAGAGACAGGATTGCATCTGTGAATGTAGCAGTGCTGTTGTTTAATGCTGCTGAGAGCAATTAAATTGTTGACAGGAGTAGAGTTGCAGAATGGAAAAATAAATAATACAAATGCGCGTGACGCTGGAGTTGTATTCTGTGCCGTGTTAAAAGTGTCTTCCTAATAAATCTCCAGGGGAAGGGATGGATTGTGGCTGCCTGTTGAAGACTAGGTATGGGAAAGAGCTTTTTTTCAACACTTTGTAGACTCTTGTCTAGGCTGTTTTAAGGCTGTACCTTTGTGCGGTAGCACTGTTACGGTCAGTCTCAGGTGTATATTTATCTGTAGGATGTGTGGAAATTTATGATGCCCAAGAAACTTATGCTAATTGAAGCCCATCTCAAATTCTTGTGAATTCTTGGTATAAAGRTATTTGGGAGGGTTCGGAACTTCATCTGGCAAGGATTTTTCAAGATTCTTGTCTAATTGATTCTTTTTATTGCTGTCTCTTAAATATTCAGATATATATTTCTCGCAACCAAACATCTTTGAGTTGGGAATTAGTTCAGGGAATCATCTATTTACTCACGTTTCTAACATCTCAGGGTCACTTTTTTTTTTTTTTTTTTTGTGCCTTAAGCCTAAAATGCATATGTTTGCAGCTGTTGATTTTTCAAGATGGTCTTGAAAGAGTAGTCATCTTCACAGATTCAAAGCTTTTGCTTTATTTCATCTCTTGTAACTGCTCTTCTCAAGACATATGGTGTGTATACTGCAAGTGCTTTAAGGCAAGTTTTTCATGTTCCTTGCTCTTCAGAGCTTCTAATACAGACTTTGTCACAGTTGGTTTCTTAAATATATTGTACTCCTGTATACAGTGGTAGGCTGTACTAATTCATTGTATTGAGTAGTTCATTCACAACCAAGAGTTTGTCTTTTGTGGAAAGTCTAGATTGAAAGTCTTCAGCTGGCACTCAGTAAGATGGTCTCTCTTAGAATCATATAATACAGGAGAGGAAACAAATGTACGTGCTTACCTTGAGTTTGTAGGCTTTGCTTTTCTGTGCCAGCAGTTCTTGGCCAGATCTTCCTTTCGTCACTCTTAGGACTGCTTTGRCAGTTCTTTCAAAGGAGTTATTCTCTTATTTCCTATCTGTGTTCCTCAGACGTGGCTGGGTCATAATTTATGAAGGAAATATTCTCATAAAAATTAAACAATTAGTAGTAAGAGATTATAAGAGAACAGACCTATATCCATATGCTTGTGTATGTATGCACTGTATGTATATGTAATATAATTTTTAATATCTGAGAAATGATTTGGAGTATCCCTGTGGAATGTTTTGAGTTATATTTTCAAGTTGTAAAACTGATACATACCAAAAGCTTTTGTAACATGCCAAGAGGGTGGTTGGGAACAGAGCTTAGTGCAGGTTCCCCTTGAAGCTGTTAGGCTTGCTTTATTCATTAACTAGGCTGGAGCCGAGTTAACACCGGAGTGAGGCAAACCAGGTGGGTGGCACTGGAGAAGACCTTTCTTCATAAAACAAACAGAGCTTTGGCTGCTTTTCTTGCTGTTGTCTCTGCTCCRTATCTGTCACGTGTTGCGAGTTGTCAGTGGTGGCCTTTATTAGGTGGTGGCTCTTTTTAGTCCATATTATTTAAGAGAGTCCTTCAAAGATTTTATTGCTTAAACCTTGCTGGTTTCAACTAACAGTGGAGATGTCAGTTGACACACTGTGCTGCTTTGCAAATTCCTTAACTACTTAATTCCTACCCAAACAGAAGATTTGAAAACAAGTTGTGTTTAAAGAGATTTTTGTCAAGCAACAGCAACAAAAGTCTGCCCCAGAATAAGGTTGTTTGAATATTTTCCTTTTTGTTTATTTGGTTTAGATCAGCTTAGTAACACATACACATGAAACTGATTTATTGCTCTAAATGATAAATAAAAACTGTTTTGAAGACTTGTTCTTAATTTATAAACCCAGTGACAAAATTTTATCAGCTGTATTACTGAGCTGTAGAAATCTTTATATAAACCAGTTAGCTATAAATAAACAGACTTAAGCATAAGAGAAAAGTAAGTTGTAAGTAGACATACCTATGTATAAGAGAAATCCTTAGTAAAGCTTTTAACTCAGCTTTTTATTTAATACAGCAACTTTAACATTATTTTTTCTGTTATTTAATTCTATTCAAGATCAACTTGACACGTGTCTCAAAAATCTTTTGGCTCCTAGTGAATACAAGATTACATAACATAAAAATAAAGAACTGTATTTATAAGGTTTATAAATATATAACAGATGAGTGAAAAGTGCTGTCAAACTTAGCATAGACTTATCCTGTGTTTCAAATCAGCTTCCAGCTAAGGAGAATTAACCTTTCTTCTGGAAAGTACAGATACAGAATTTGAGTATAATTGATTGTTTAAATCAAGGTTTCTTCCTTTTAGATTTAAATTAGAATTGATGATTTTGTTTATTTTGGTATAAGTCAATCCACTTTAACGAAAGGTGTGAGCTTGTTTTTCTGAACCCTGGAAGTCAGATTGGTAAATTCCTTGTTGCTCACGAGAAATGGATTGAAAAATGTCTTTGTAGATATTCTCCTGCTGTAGCTCCGGGCGTTGAGGAGGGAGTGCGCACATCAGAGACAACTTTTAACTAGAGCAGAATGGCTGAGAGCCAGTTAGTAGGATGGAGATGTGTATTGGTTTTCCTCCTTCCTCCCCTCCCTCCCTCTGCAAATGCGGTCGGCTTCTAATCGCTGCTGGGATGTTCTTTCTTTTGCTGCTGCTTACAGCAGAAAGGGGGGGCCTTTGGAAATGTATTTTAGTCTTACGGTAGTGGTCAAATAACATGTTAGTAGACTCCTGGCTGCCTGTGCAGATTCAGCTGATGCTTCTCTTCAGTGTGTGTGTGGATGCATGGATTATATGCATGTATCAGTAATGATGTATTCTGAAGTCATAATAATAATAATAYTGTTATTATGAGGKAGTCTTTAGAGAAACAATGAAAAAGAGAAGGTTAATGATTATCYGGGTTAAAACTGGTATTTTCTTTAGTCATGTTAAAAGTTGTGTAGCTTGATAGAAACTATGGGCTTGTGGCATCAGCTTTTGGTTGAAATTCTCTGGCCTTTTTTTATATAAGGCTAGAACTGACATTCAGGGTCCCTCTTGGCTCTTAGTGTTAATCCCTTTGTGGAAATGATCATGAAGTAATAGCTATTAGAGCCTAACAGAGATCTTATAATAGGAAGACAAATTAAATGTCAACAATTATGGAAGTGACTTTAAATTTTGACCCTACATTTGAACGCATTGCATAAATGTAATAATATATTGTCTCTGAATAACATGGAGGAATATAAAACATATTGAGGTGCCTGTATGATGCCTAAAATTAGAGATAGCCGTAAAGCATACTGACAATATGTCATTTTATTCTTCTAAAGTATGTTAACCAGGTTATGGTTAAAAGAATTTAARATGTGTCATTCTGAGCTATTTTAAACTGTTTAAGTTCTGTGGGAGTCATTTTTACAGAAAACATGTGGTTATATACTGTAAAAGATGGGCTTTGTATTTTCTCTGTGTATCAGTCTTTTGTGCTGTTTCAAAGCAAGTAGGAACAGACGGAGGTTTGCTTTTGATCCAATGCAGCATTTAAAATTCTGGTATTATGGAAAGGGTATGTATTATTGAAAGACTTTAGCATGGAGGTTTTTTGTTTTCAGTATAAAGTTGCATTAGGATAATATTTTTTATCATGCTGTTAGAGATCAAAGTATTAGTATAGTAAATAATCCTCTTCCTCTAACATATCTAAATATATACTGCTAGCTTGCATACTGTGCTCGTTACTTCAGGAGAAACCAAGAATTGATTGTGGGCTGTCTGCCAGTAGAACAACAGTTCCTCTCTCTATGTGGGAAGAGCATCTTTTGCTGGCACAAAATAGGATTATACCATTGCCAGGAGTCAGTGCCACCTTTGCCGTTATACCATTGCCAGGAGTCAGTGACAGCTCCTTGACTATTGCTTTTGTCTGTAACAATTTATCCTGCGTGGAGAATGTGTCCTTTCTTAAAATCATTCAGTAATGATCCAATGGCTTTTATAGTGTCTATACTCCACGTTTACTGTCAAGACAAGCAAATGGGATATCTTTGTGTGTGTGTCAGGTTGCCATGTCTTTGTATCCATTATATATATATATATATATATATATATGCACACACAAGCATCTAAACTGGCATGTTGAGAATGGAAGGTAAGTTCCTCTCCAACTGTTGTTGTCCTTGCATGGCTGATGTGGTTGTGCTAGCATCCTCAACAAAATATATGTAGAAGTGCAACCAACTAAGCATAGATAACAAACCACTGAAAATACATATATTAGTATATAGTTTCCTACAAGATGGTGCTAGTTCCATTTCAGTCTTTTTTYCTCTCAGATATGCTGCAATAAATGCATAGAATCAGTAGAAATAATTTTATAGGGAAGAATTGTATAAAATTTAGTGTATATAAGGATATTTAATATGAAACAATTTTTTTTAAGGTAACAGCCTGTTAATATTTTTACAGCACAGGATAACATAAAAACATATATAGACTTCAGAGTTCAAGCAAGTTTGCCAATCTGCGTTGATATTAAATGCAAGACATTTTGTCTAGCCAAGATGACCCGGTGAACCTTGTGTAGCTTTTAAAAAATATCTGTAGCTTTCAGAGTACTTAGGATGCACAAATGTTAAGAAGAGGCACTTAGGTAAATCAATACATATTTTACATTTTCTCTGAAACAGTGTTGTTTAACTGCTGGTTTGAGATAACCGTAAGGCTGAAGAACTCAGCTGGCTGTCTCATGAACTGTCCTTAATGAGCATTATGTTATTTTCCCCTCTCATTTTTCTAGGCTGTTCAATTAACCCCCAGACGATGGCTGAACCTGCAGGAGTACCAAAGCAAAAAAATAATGGCAGACCATGGGGTTACAGTTCAGAGATTCTTTGTAGCTGATTCTGCAAATGATGCCCTGGAGGCTGCTCAGAGACTAAGTAAGTTGACTTACAATGGGCGGAATCTGCTTCACCAGATAGCAATCTGGAAAATAAATTACTTTCTAATAAGTTGTACACAATCTTCAAATTGATGCTTACTGAAAAGTTTTGATATATTGTCCAGATGATAAGTATATGCTTAATTTCATTCGTGAACAACAGTTTATAACAGCAATATTTCTTTAGAACTTTATTTATAAAATGTTTTGAATGCAGCATGTAACATGAAGTCTTTAATTAACATTATTTCTGTAATCTTGAATAATTCAGAATTCAGGATAACATCATGAATGGTTGCTGAGGAAAATTATTTGTTGTTGTATACTTGGTATAATTTAAGGAACTGAAGTAAATGAACTTGTGTAAAAAGTGGTTTTTCAAAGAAAAATTTGCTTTATTAAAAAACAAAGGAAGAAAAAGGTTGTGGACTCTCCATTTTAAAAGATACTCAGAACTCAGTTGGACACAGTCCGCTTTAGCTGACCCTGCTTTGAGCTGGTGGGTTGGACTAGATGATCTCCAGAGGTCCTTGCAACCCCAACTGTTCTATGATTCTGTGAAGAAATAAAGTATGTACGAGAGAATTATATACATGTATATTTGTTCACATGTATGTTTGCCCATATGGAGAAAAAAGAAAAGGTGAGCTGAGTTATCTACCATCACAAAAGGACTTGACAGTGGTTGGGAGAGAAGACCATGCTTCTGACACTTCATTTTGGTTCTCTGACAACATCCTCATTTTAGTGTGGTGAACATAAGATGATAATGTGGGTCAGAAATGAATTCATGTAATACCTTTTCTCTCAAAAGGAAATGCGTTCAAGTATGTTTGTCACGCAATTCTAACTCTGAAAGAAGTTTTCTACTTTTTAAAGTTAATAGTAGTTTACATAGTTTTCCTCTTTTCCTTTAGCTTTTGTTAGTATATCATACATCAAAATGCCAGAGGACAGACATTATTGTAGTCTAATTGTATAGTAACAGGAAGGTTTTTTGTTTTATGTTTTACATAATGCACAAGCCACTTAGTTAAATGCATTTCAGTTTTGCACACTGGAAAGTAAATTAACACAACTTACTCATATCAAAGATCTCATCAGACCTCAAATAGCTGAATAGGTTTAGCATAATGGGTTGCTAAATCTCTATAACTTTATTAAGGTGATTCATTTTTCAGTAATCAAAACCTTCTTATGACAACCAGTATATTTGAAAATATATTTGAAACAAAAACATTAAATGCAACTGTTATGGTCATTTGGCAGAGCAAAATGAAAAATGCTGACACAAAGCAAAGCTCATAAATGTCTGAAAAAATCAAGAAATACGAACTGAAGCTGTGGCAGGTTTTCCACAACTCTTACAGCACTTAAACTCTCCTTTTCATGATTGAACTCATAAATGGATTGGTCTATCCAACTGTTACTATTCTYGATCTCTATAACTATTTGAAGAAATAAATTACTCCATTAAAGGCAGTGAACCTCTTCTGTTTTATGATGCCAGATTTATTTTAAATAACCTCTGTAGCTTGCTTGCTTAGCAAATCATAGAAATAYTGGTCTATAAAAAAAACCTGTGGTGAAATTTAAATAATCAAAAGTAAAATCTAAAACCAAAAATCATTTGCTAGTCAAACTTTATCAGGTAAATTGTATGTATTTTAACTGGGTTGGCTTGTTAACACTTCAAAAATTATAGGTCAGTGGTACCTTTCTTCATTTTATGTAATTGCATTCAACCATGCTGCATTACTGCGCATTAAAGAATTGTGGTTTATAGTGTGGAAGCTATTTCATGTTGAAATGATTGACACTCCATTGATCCACTAAATAATTAACAACATCCTCGTAATCATCTGATAGTGTGCTGTCGTTAGACTTCTAATATGCAATTTGAAAACTAAGCATCAAGAACACAAGTTTTGCTACTGTGGTCATTGTTGTCCCAAGATTTCATCAGATTTATCTTCTTTATGATCCTTCAGACTAATAGTATCTCTGTCACTCAGGTTTATCTGCACAATTTGATATGGGCTGCCAGCTTCTGAATATGCAGCCACTCAAAGTAAAAAATTATGGGCGAAACAAAAAAACCTTCAGCCTACAGGAGGCACAAAATATTCCAAAATCAAATAACCAGTGGAGGCAGCTTTGGGATCTTCTTGAGAGACAGGCGTTCTGCAGTAAAAGATGGTGAAAGGAGAGGCTAATCACCCCTGCCAAGTCCTGCTCAAAAATCTGGTGTTTTAGATACTGTATGCCACATTGCAGCTGTTCTTAACTTTAGTGTCTGCAAACAAGAAAGGATGCTTGCCAATGTATTTTTAAGATAAAAACAGAATAAAGTTATGAAAACTTGAAAGTCAAAGGTTCAGTATTTTTCTTGTGAAAGGAGATTCTTTCTATAGACCTGTCATGAATACAGGAGAAACAGTTATTTTCCTTTATAATCTTACAGCATTACATCACTCACATGGGTCTGTGTGTGTGATAAAGGGGTACAGATAAAGGGATAGAAATTCCTGACATGGAAGTCTTTAAAAAGTGTGGTATTCACAAATTAATTTCACAATTTCACTAAATACTACAGGCTTGACAGAGCTGTCTGTACTGCTGCAGTGCCTGTGGTCACCAATTTTGCTGTTGTTGGATTTCCTCTTGATGCAATGGAAAGACATGAGGTTAGATCATTTTTGCTGCTGTCTTCACTTGTCAGGAAGGTGTTAATGCATGTGTTCTTGAAAGGGTTTGCCTTTATCTGGTATCAGCAGTTTTGTTATAGTTTGCTCATTTCCTCTGTTGCTCTCTCTATTTTTATTAATATGTACACTGAATACACTGAATATTAATTTTCTCAGAAAGATTTTCAAAACTTACCAACAGCACAAAAGGCAGTCTATAAGGAATTTTTAATGGAATTAAAGGATTGGGTTTTTTTCTTCTAAGATAAGAATGGCAGATGTGAAGAAAATTAAAATGACATCACTAATATTGACTTCAAAAGCAGTTGTACACAATAAGGAATACAGAATTAGGCCCCAAGGAATTCATTGCCTTTTAYGTGCTAAGCAATTTTCAGGTCTAGCTCTTGTAGTGAAGGTGATATTTACAGAATACCAAGAAATGCAGTCTCAAACGATTTTGTGTTTCATGTTAAAATTCCTAGGTTTTCAAGAGAGGAAAGAAAAAGATGTGGTGCTGTTTTGCTGCAACAGTATGGCGTTGCTTGATCTGCCATCTGAAGAAACACAACCTGTAAACAAGTTCTTACAGTTCTAGTGCAGCTATTTAACAGAACAAAGTGAAAATTTTGGGAGCTGAGTTTTTGTCTGAAAGGCAAGATCATCTGGCTCTTCCTGCATTAACTCACAAGTTTTCAGATCTGATTCTCACCCAATGCAGTGGTACATTAAGGGCTTGTTTAGCCAGTGAAGGCATTTCCTTTCTTGCTATTTCTTTTCCTCATACTGTAGTACTGATATAAGGAAAAATCCTTATATATGCATACRTATACCCAGACTATTAGGGTGTGTGCGTTTTCATTGCTTGTATTGGGCAGGTGCGCTGTGCATCATTTCAGGGTCCATCATTTTCTCTAGCCTTCCCCACCAGAAGCCCTTAAGTCTGCTTCAGCTCATGCACTGTTCTTTATATTCTGCCTGATGGAGAAGTTATTAAGGCAACCATCATTTTAAACTAGTAGGTGGACATAGCCGAGAGGGATTATAATTATGCTGGAGGGTGTTACTATGTACTGTCAATTGGCTCTTTGAATCAGTAGAGAACTTAGAGGTGGTTGAAAATGCTGACAATCCTAAATGGATGCTGGAAGCTTGGCATGCATTTCTTTTTCTGATTTTTAACAAAAGCAATAGAGTGCTGCCCGTTGCCACTTAGTGTTTCATTACATTTAGGAGTCAGTCAGGTGCAGTGTTCACACTCTATCACAGAGAAATGCAATTGAATTGAGTGCAAGGCTTTTATTCACTCTTCTTTAAAAAATGTATAACAAAATATAGTCTCTGCATATCCTATTTCTATTGCCTTATGCATGAGGGAACTCATAAAATTCGRCTTTGGACTAAAAGCATGCTTTTTATATCAGGCTGGAGAGGTAAACATGTATTTTATAAAGAACAGAAGAGGTTTATTGAAGTCTCTTTCTGTGAGGTCATTTACCTGTCACCTATTATTCACCATTTTTTAGAATATTGAGTTCTCAGTCATGTGATCTCCTTCCTATCTCAGCCTGCTGGGGTTTTTCCCATTTTTAGATGCTGGTTTAGATTCCTTATCTGAAAGTTAATCTCTCCAATACAAGTTGGAAAAACCACTTGAAACCAACATATGTTTAGAAGGRATCAAAAATTGATTTTTAGCTTGCTAATGTCCTTTTTTGTATAGTTTATGAAGAAATTGTTGGTGATAATGCCGTCTCCATTTAATCTAAGCTTTTATGTTGGGAAAAATTAAAAAGGTCCTTGAACATGATGTTTGTGAGGATATTAGAAATGTGAATTTAGGTTCTGTTTTTGTTATACCAGGAAGAGCTTTTCTACGAGTATGCTGTACAGACCAGCTCTCTGTTGTTAAAGTTATCTTTAAGTAACTTAATTTACTCCTCAGACTTTGAGTTTACTGGCTGCTTAGCTGATCTTTTTTTACTTTCTTCATGTGCTTTGCTTACATGATTTAATTCCCTTTCTTCTTCTCTCCATCAGGGTAGGTAGGAGAGGAATTGCCTCCTTCAGCATTTCTGTGGTTTCCATATTTCTTTCCATTGTATGGTTCACTGTGTAGTAATAATTTTTCACCTGTGCATAATGATTTATTTCTCAAAAAAACCTATGTACTTAGCGGTTATAACTAGTTATTTTTTAGAGCCCCTTGGATTATGCTTCTCTGCATATGTTGAAAAATCATGCGTTGCTGAAATAGTGTTCCATGGAGCTGTACGCAAAGAACTTGCTCGCTGTTAAGGAAGAGCTCTCCCATAAGTCCTCTTATTTTCTCTGACAGCTTTTATTAAAGTTTTTTATACTTAAATTATGGCTTTCTGRAACTATCCTTTCAGGCAAAATAATGCTATAAGTTATTGACTAATACGATTCTATTCTCAAATGAGTAAGTATTTAGAAAACAACCTTTTAAATTTTATAGAAAACTAGGGGTGGATGAGCTGCCTTTGGACCACATTCAGCATTATTGAGCATGAGTATTTCTCTATKCCATTTAGCAGGTTTTCCGTTAATGGATTTTTGCCTTGTCTGAGTGGTGAAATCTAAGACTAGAGGGAATCTGCATTTTCCCGCAACTTCTCGAAAATAGGAAATACCTGTTAATTCCCTGTTACTCCCAGTCTTCATAGGCACCTCTTGAATGCATCCATGTCAAAGCTCCACAAAATTTGCCATTGTCTGTGTTTTTAATCCCTTTCTGTCCCTTGTGCAATTTCCTATTCTTTCTTAAAGACCTTTCCTCATTGTATCCATTTTCTCATTTCTTCCTAATGCCATCTTCCATCTTATGAGTTGTGATTGAGAAAAGCCTCTTCCTTTTTTGTGCTAAACAGTCRGTTGTATCTTACTCTACAACAAATATTTAGCAGTTGGGTACTGCTAAAAGCCACTGTATGTTTGTGTGCATACTTTTTTTGCTTGCTGAAGTGCTTTGTGTAGATCACCGTTTACTTGACATAGCGGTCATAGAAAATAATGTTTCTGTGTATGATCAGAAAACAAACGATGATTGCTAACAGTTCGCATTATATTTTTTTCTGTATTTGTCCACTTTGAAATGGCTTGGTTTTTGGAAAAATTTTCCAAATTTAATTGTTGTGCCAACAACTTTAAAAATCTCACTCATGTCTGAAAGTGATGAAAATAATAAAAAAACAGAGTAAAAGTTATGAAGGCAATGCCTTGTATGTTACTGTTATTTAAAGTAATTTTTTGTGAGAAGCTTAATAATATGTCAGTGATCCAGTTTATTTACCCCATGTACTAGATGAAAAAATCAGTCGTAGAAAATCAGAGGAGTTAGGAAAGTTGTTACAGGGTTGTATTCACTGAARCCTGCTTTAATAAGGATTTTGTTAGAAAGTCATGGTGAATTTGCTGTGATATAGCTATAGTGCAAAGCTGGAGTGTAGTACTTATTTGATAGTAGCTCTTTTTACGGACATTCTTCGTTTACTCTCAGATTGCTTTTAGCTCCTTTAACTTAATCTGTCTTGGAAGCTAAACCACACAAAGGCACAATTAAGGTGGAATTAGGGTTTCCATTTGAGGATTTCATACACAATGGCTGTTCGCACTGCTGTGTAGCAGGACCTTTCTCCCTGGATATGAGCCCTAAAATACTACTGCTTTCTCCTCTTTGTGTACGTGTTTTGTTTGGTTTGTTTTGAATCTTGTAATTCCGGCTTGTTCTCCCTCTCCCTTGCTCCCCTCCTTCCTCTGGCTAAGAAACTTTATTTCACAGAGGCTGCTGAGAAGTGGCAAAATGTTAAGCCCAGCAGTATTTAAGCAGTGCATTATCCTTGGTAAACCCTGCAAGGGGTCTCTCGTGTAGCTTTGCTGCATGCCTCATTCCTCCTCTTCAGCTTAGCGATGTTTTTYCACATAAGCCGTAGGCACCTGTGTGAAAAACAGGCAGCTGTGGAACAGCACATGCATTTGTTGGTAATGGCCACGTGTTGCATCCTGCATGCCAGAAAAACAGGCAGAAAAACTTCCAGCTTGCCGAACTGTGATTTTGAGTTTTATTCTTTTTGAAGCAAAATTAATAAAAGATTTTGTCGAAGCTTACCACTGTGTATTGTGTTGTTTCAAGTTGAGCCTTTCCGTTTCAAGTTAAATTATAAATTGTTGCTTTTTTAATATTTTAGATATGGAGATTCTTCGAAGGACCCTCTGACTCGCGAGGAATTACAGAAATAGTTAATTTCAAATGCATTGTTATGAAAAACAAATCTGTTTTGTTTTTCTTATCTGTTCCCTTTGTTAGAAAATTACATGCTGAGTGTGAGTCAGTAAATGCAAGCTTGAGACTGCTTACAATGGTTGGGTATTTTATAACCATTCTTTGTCGCCAAATGTCTTCGTATTCAATAGATTTATAGTAATATGAGTAATGGCTAGGGGGCTAACAAATCAAAATCTCATTTCAGATGTTTGACACTAATGTTGTGCTGACTTATTGTTCTCTGTGTTGGATTTCTGATCAAATTACCAAAATAGCTACTTGGAAGTAACAACGCAAAGTAAAAAATACTCTAGAAATGGGGTACTGAATTTTATATTTAATGTGTGCCATAGAAAGTGGTCATTTACAAATTTCAGTTGTGTTAAATATATTAGTGGATTTTTGTTTATAAAAGAAGTAGGTGACAGAAGCCATAGCTCTTGATTCAGGAATTTTAACAGGTGGTAAAAAATGCAACATTTCACAAGGAAGGTACAAKATGACTGCTGGTATTTATTCCAGACTTGTCATACCATATTTTATAGTTCTTCAAGGTAGTTTTGCAGCTGCAAAACAATAACCAGATGTGTAATTGAGAAGCAGCTGCATGAAACTTTCATTTTTTTTATGCATAAAATCAGAACCATTAGACACGCTTTATGTATAAGGTATGAAACACTAAACAACATTGTTTTCTCTGCAGTACTAGCAGCTGTGTAAAGGAGAGAAATCACACCTTCTACACTCTCTAGGTGCCCATCTGCTTCTAAATATTTGAGGGCCGATTGCTGAAACCGAATTTCTTTCTTTTCTGTTTGTTTGTTGGGTTTTTTTTGTGTGTGGTTTTTTTTTTGTTTTGTTTTGTTTTTCCTTGTTTGTTACTCTGGCTTGCGTTGGAATGTATGTGATAAAGCATTTCCTTTGGTTTTAATTTGTAAAACCTGTTGTAAAAATCCACCTGTGACACTAAATAGTCTTTTTTTTTTTTTGAAATCAGCTGTATTTATAATTGCTGGTTTTATCTGAATGCCACAGTGTATCCCCTTCTGGGAATGTCCATTCCTGRGGGAAGATAAATGAGTTGTGCTGTTTTTTTTAGGATTCTGCCATCACTGACTGCAGAACTGAATCCAAATTTATCATTTGATATAAACTACAGCACTGTTGAAAGAAATACCAGCTTGTTTGAACAACGGTTTAGTTGGCACTTTTATTTTAACAAACTGTATGGGACAAGGTATAAAATAATGGTTATTGTCCAGCAGCCATGTGTCACTTCCACTTCAGAATTCTTCTCTTATTTCCTGTGAAGCCTGATGTATTTATTTGAAAGAAGTCTGTGTGTTGATAGTTACTATAGCTTAGCACCTTTTTGGTAGCAAATACTGCAAATATTATGGGTTTAACTTGTGATGGGAAAGATCCATTCTCAGCTGGCAGCCTGTAGTTTTTCCTCCCTGGGCCTCATTACTACGGCTGTATTGGTGGTGTGATCTTTGGGGTGACTGTGATCAGAAGAATCACRCTTCTTTTCTTTACATGGTATAAACCCTCAGCAAGAGACATGTTTTAGGTATTAATTTTGAAATAGTGTTTATTAGTTAGAAACTTGAAATGAGATGACAAAGCCTGCCTCTGAGATCGGTGGGTCTGCACCGTATAGTGCTGCATCTTCTTCGTGGTCAGTCTGTCAGTGGGTAATCCCTTGTATAAGGGTGTAAAAAACATAATTGACAAGTCTGTAAAATGTGGGGGGTGTGGTTTTTATTTTAATCTTTTTAATGGGAGTAGTAGTAATCATGTTGAATTGAATTAATAGAAAATCGAAGAGAGTGATGACAGTCTAGAGTCAAGGGTAGTTTATAATTAGCCCCTTTTTGTAGGGTCTTGTAGGTCCTACTAGCATAACTCCTTCATGTGGTCAGTAGTTTGGTAGTAATTTCTTTGAAGAAATATATAATCTGTTCCCTCCTCCACACTGTGGACATTTTTATGCTTGAACCTGATTTTATTTGAGGTTGCAGTTTCATCTGCGAAGGGGACAAATATGACGTGAGCTCTGGTTATGGCCTCATCGCTCCTAGGTGTATGGAGAGACCTTTCGTTTTGTAGTGAGGTCCCAGATATTGGCACGATAAAAAACAGGAGGAACTGGGCTAGATTTAAGGAAGGGGAAAACTGAGAAACTTTACAAACAGTAAAGTTTTGAGTAGTGATATGTTCCTTCRAATTAATAGTTAAACTTATGCTGAAAAAACAGCTCTTACTCAGATGCTTTTCTTYAACTGAATTCTGAATTATTGCTCCATCTTCTACCATTTCTTTTGTTGAGTGTTTTAGGACAACAGTTCYGGTTATTGCCCTACTTTGATACTGTCGTAATTTCCCTGATCTCCACTAGTGTCCCCCAGGTAAGCAGAGCACAGCAGGAAGGTACTATTGTTAGGTAACCACTTTCTGTATATAATTCAATTGAGGAAGTTGCATTTTTTTAATCTGTCTATTGTTTCTGATAAATTTGTTACACCTTTTGTCTTTATGGAATAGRTGATGGTTTAGGATGGACTATGATTGATGCGTAAGGATATTAGCTTGTACATTTGCGATAAAAGCACATGGTTTTGAACCAAGCGARAAATCTTCTGTCACAGCTGGCCTTTCAACTTGTACAATGCTCAGAGAACACGCAGCATACTGTGATTCCCTTCCCCTCTTTTCCTCCCTCAGCCTCCTCCAGTCTATGAAGTAATCTTAACTGGTATTTTGCAAAGGTTAGTATGACTTGCAAGAGCTTGTTTTATCTTTAAAGATGGGAGCAATTTACAAGCTGATATTCTGAATACATTGGCAGTTGAGAAGTATGATCAGAAGAGGCTGTGATGATTATTTTTTTTTTGGTAGATAATCTCTACCTAAAATGGTAGAGCACTTTTTGAAGCTGAGGATGTTCTGACATTTCGTTAATCTGCTACTTCATATTTGAGAAAGTGCTGTGAATTTAAAATATGTTTATCTACATTTCTTCAAATATTTGCAGTTTAAGAAAAGTAAAATATTTCAACACACTTRTGAATATGAAATGTGTCTTTGTAACCCTGCTGGATTCAATTGAGAGATATTATCTGACTTCTTACATCACAGTATATTTTAAATGAGGCTTTAACCCTTGAGAATGTCATCACRGAAAACATGTAGTGAGAATCATGTTCAGGTTAGTTCCAGAAGTTAGGTATGCTCTTATTTTAAGTGATTTTTGTTTTGTTAAGAGAAGTCTGAGGTTGACAGTTTTACCTGTATGTGGTATGCTCTACCCTGTCCTACAGTTAAAGTCAGCTATTGTTTCTTGCGTCACTGCGGAGGAGAACATTTTTCTTGCACTTCCCCTGGGCTTAGTTGGACTGCTCACCTGAGGAAGATAAATAAGGCCAAACTTCAGGCTATAAATCTTAAATATATTTATTGTTCTAAATGCTTAAAAACAGCCCCAGGATTTTTGTAGAAAGAGAAAAGAAAGGCAGCAGTGAAAAGTTACTGTATAAATAGTTAACAATATAAAGTCACTGGGAAGATTCACCATTCCTGCACTGCACTTCCCTCTACTCCCTGCCAAGTCTTATCCCTCTATTCCTCTGGTTATTCATCTGTGCATTTTAGTAGTAGCTTCCCTAATCTTATTGTGTGAGTATTGTCCTCTACTGAAGATTATTGTCAGAACAATCCTGATACTGTRTCTGCATGTCCAACACCCCCTCTTGTTCTTGTTACCACAGATAAATCTTTTACACAGGTTTTTGTTTTAGCTCATTAAATGTTCAGTGGAGTTGATTTTCTTTTTGTTATTGGCCTTTCCACATCTTACCTTCAGTGTAATACAGCTTTTGTTTTGAATATGTTGGGATAAAAGTGGAATAAGAGAGACTTGAGGCTGATTACTGCAAATTTAACTATCTTAGAAAAAACTATTCTTATAAAAATTTTTCCCCTATAAACACAGRCTTATGTCTCATGCCACAAAGTAATCTGCCATTTAAATATGGTGATTAACGTGTGCTATAAATAACTTGCGTATTTTTATCTTTTGAGTGACATTCCTATTTGAGGTGCATATGCAGATAGTATTTACTTAGTTTCTTTGAACCATAAGGAGCTAAATTAGATGCTTAAAAGGTGCTTTCGTACTGAAAAGTTATTTTACAATTTTGAGATGAAAAAAATTCATGTATTTTCATATTTCATGTTGTCAGTTTCCAAAATGAGACTCCTGTGTCGTTTGAGTTTATTCAGCTTTGTGTCTGTTTTCACAATTTTAATGTTATGGGTTCCGATTTATAGCTATTTTTTACATGGAGTTTTTGACGTTTAGTATCCTGTAAACAGTGATATGTACGCACTTCCATAGACTGTAGTGAGCATTCCTTCAGAAAACTCTAGGCTGATGAAGAAATGAAATAAACCAGTCAAATACTAGAAAGAGATTTTTAAGGGCTAAGGTTCAGATGTAATTTAACAGAAGTTGCATATCACTGAAGTTATCTATATGATGTGATACTTGTCAGTTGTGCAGAAAGGAATATAATTAGTGCAGTTAACAGCAGGTAGGGCAATGTTAATTATATGTTCTCTTGTCTCTCTATGAATTGTTTAAGCTATGTAGATCCCTCTTCTTTTGCATCTTATTAGGTAAATTATACCATAAGAGACTTTCTGTTAACTGTGGCCGTTATTTACACAGATATACGTTCTGAACTTGACCTCAAAGTGAGAAGGTTGGACTGGAAGAGTTGGCAGAAGCATGAACAAAACATCACGCAAAAATTTTGCCTTTTAAAGAAAAATTGCCCTATTCTATACCTGACACTTCAATAAAATCTGGAACTATTTGCAGCAGAGTAGAGAAAAGTAACCTACTGTAGCATTCTTCTCATCAGTTACCTCTTCTAATTTGTAAACCAAGCAGACACGATTAAGTGACTGCACAGGRGCTGAGAAGTGGGGTTTCCGATGTGGTAAAGCAACTTGCTGACCTTAAGTTGATGACATATTAACCAGTTCTTAACAGTTGTTGGGATGTCAGAGAGAGCATCTGTTTTTGAGGATTCATAGAGGGGGCCGTTGGGATGGTGCTGAGGTCACATATTTGTCATTTAAATAGCAGACTAGCTGAACCTACAAACTCTCAGCTGGACCACGGTTATAAAGCTGGTGTAGAGATACGATCATCTGCTGCTGACAAGTTCAGCACAGATTTGATTCACAGTCTTGCTCATCTGAAGCTGAGAAGTTGCTGAACGGCGCTGTGCATAAAGGATGTGAACATTTGAGATGTACTTGCTCACCTGTTATGTCAGTCTCTTTATAGGTTCAACACGGGTTCAAAACACTTAAATCAGCTGCACGTTCTCTTTCTTTGCAAACACAGTTGCTGCCTATTCCAATTTTACATTTTTGGCCAGAAAAATTCCCTTTATATGTGAGTAATTGAAAAAGCTGTAAACTCCAGTTTGATACGACTGCTCACTCATTGTGATGTTTAGACTGTGCAATTTCATTAAAATGTGTAGAATTCAAGTTCCCAGCGTAATACTTACCTGCAAAGTCCCCCGCAGAGCTCGGCTTTGCTGATTTCAACATCATATTGAGATGCATCTTTCCCTGTAAATGCTGACTGCCAAACCAAAAGCTAATGCGCCTCTATTGCTTTTTCACTCATTTTTCTAGGCTAATTTGATGTTACGAAACCTGAAAAATATGAAGTCTAACTGTAATGTATATAGTTCTATCTTTGCTTGTTAAGGTAGTGATTGGAGCTTGTGCTATAAATGCTAAGCTGTTAAAACTGGTGAGTTGGATGTTTGTATTCCCTCAAAGGACTAGGAAAGGTCTACACAGGACAGACTGTTGTATGAGGAAGGCAAGTGGGCTTCTAAATTATCAGTTYGGCACTACTAATAATTGAGACTTGTGCCATGTGCCTAGTGTATGTAAGTGTATGTAGTGCTCTCTATATCTTTAAACCGACTAAAAAGTGCCTTATTGGATACCAGAATTTGGTTGTCTTTTGTATCCTCCCTCCTCTTTGCAAGTTCTAAAAAGGTAATCGTGTATTTTAGGGAGAATCACAGTTTRTATTCCTTGGATTTAAACTTATCAGTGGTTGGCCTCACTACAGACTGTTCAGTCATAATTATACAGAATTTGGTATGCTATCTAGCAAACTGTTCTGAATAAAATCCTATGTGACAAATCAAATGCTGATTGATTCAAATGAAATGTTTGGGCAAAGCTGTGTAAGCCTTTCCAAGTTCACAGAAAAAGAGAGATTAGAAAGACCGGAGCAGTCAAGGGAAGCGCTGGACAGCCTGCAGTGGGCAGGGGGTTCTTGTGCTTCTGAGTGGGCATTTGTGAGGGTGTGTGGCCTCAGCTTTCCTGTGAGGTTCAAGGGCAGCTCAGCAGTTSGTGAGCTCAGCTTTCTGCAAGGACTTAATAAGAATTTATGCAGATAACACAGGAAATTTGGAGTCCAGGAGTACCACTAATACCTGTAGGTCTTAAGGAACTTTTTTGTTTTCTGCCAATATCAACACTTTATTCTGAAATGCAAGTTGKGACCACAATTGAAGAAATTAGTTATTAAATTCAATAATTTTGGTCATACAGTGGGTTTAAAAGTGTATTTAATAATAATAATAATAARCCTATTAGAGCACACAATATTTCTCATTCAATGATTAACTATGATAATCAAATAAGATGATAGATGGCWTTATCACCTGATGAAAGATGTCTAAAGGGCTCACAGGCTGCATGGTGAGCATGGGGAAACTTCAGAACTTTTAAGTTAGAAAGGTTATCTTTGAGAGTTATGTGAAAGCATGGAATGGAAGCCATGGCTTTGTCTAGTGACTSAAGATTATTCTTAAAAGGTACTGTATCGTCAGTCTTCAGTGAGACATGGGCAAATCWCACAGCATTTGAGATTTGCACAGCTGTTCTGTTGGTTTTACTTACTTTTTATTAGTACCGTGTAACACTGAGTAAAATTCCTGCTATCTAGTGCCTCTCACTGTGACGTGTAGCCCTGCAATATGGTATTGCTACTGCTAGCAGCAGGCCATCAGCKTTGTACAGTTTGCAGAGCCTCAGGATTGAGGCTTGTCAGACTTCCTCTGTCACTCTTCCTGACCTGCTWGCAACTTCGATTTACTTGGTTTAGCTGTAACAGCATTTTTTCTAATTGATCAGGTATCTGTRGCTAATTAGGTTTACTTTTGGTTATCTTCGTATGATGCCACTGTGGTTTTACGACTAATGTAATGATGCAGTATGGAGAAGTACAGACCTGGTATAATAAGACGCTTTGAGAAGTGGAGATGTAGGGTGGGGTGTAGCAGAGTGCAGGTATGGGGTGATGAGAGGCAGCACAGGCTTGATGCTGGAGTTCCCACAGCAATAAATAGCTCACCGATGGTTCGTTAAAGAAATGCAGACCACGAGCAGGATAAAACAGTTCTAGCATTAACAAGGAGGACAAAGAACTGGTATCTAATATCTGTAAAAGGCACTGTATATAGTAAACTCAGATGACTGTGGACCAGTGAAAAAAAGGGCAAATTTTARAAGTGTGTGGATCCTAGAGTGAGGAAGAAGAAACCATCAAAATGAAAATCATATTCCTCCCAACAAAGGACTCCAGATGGTGATGATTTGCTCTAACAGCCCTAGACCAGAATGAAACTGTCAACCTTAGGACACAGAAGAGCACTGGAAGGATGAACATAACACCAGGAAAACGGGTAGAAATTAGGAAATAGTTTTCTGACAATTTTAACTGCATTGTTATTGAAACTTTTTCACATCCAGGTATTCTTTCTTGTTCTATAATAAGTAAATCTGGAATAAAAAATGTATTTTTTTTCTCAGATTGTTAAGATTATGGTTATATTTACGATATATTCTTGGCTTTATACGTATCTAAATATGTAAGCTGTGCTTTCTGTTTGCCCATAGACAAGGTTTTGAGTGTAACATTGGTAGAAGCATAGGTTTACGCAAACACCTAACAAGTATGACTGCTGCTTCTCTGAAGCTCAGTTTCTGTAACTCTAGAAGGTTTGGGAGGTGTGTGTGCTCCTCTGAAGGAGGCCAACAGTTGGGATTTTTAAACACATCCCCCCTTTTTTTGTTACGAAACTACAGTCAGTACACTGAGAGCATTCCCCACTTGAAAATATTTTTTTACAAGAACAAAAAGACAGTTTCTTTTGTATATAAAGAAAGAAATAGGCTTATGTGAGGGAGTGAAGGATCTTAAATAAAACATTGTCCTTTTTCTACTTTAGTTCAACTGGGAAAATCAATTTTTGGTTCTTCAACTGCAAAGAAAGATCAAAAGGAAAAACTGACAATCTAAACAAAGGGCAAGGTGATATGCACTGCTTGCACTCCTGTTCCCTGGTGTGCTTCATACAGGCACTTTTCCAGGCAGAATACATTTACAGAAGAATCAAGGGTATTTTTTTTTTTCGCTGAATCAACGATGTTGGGAGTAAAAGTGACCTGTGTATAAAAGTAAAAAAAATACTGATTTATATTAATTTTGTGGAGTTCTTTGGTGCTAATGTAGGCAGCAGTTCTCAGATGTGTCAAGTTCCTCATYGCAGAATGCTTATGTTTTAAAGAATTGTCATTGATTTTACTTCTCTAGAACTGGCCAAAGCTATCAGGTTTTTTTAAGCATGTTATGTAATGTAAGAGAAAAAATATTCAGTCCCATGTACAGTTAGAGTACTTTTATTCTTGCTTAAGTGCCTTGCAGGGTACATATTTGAATCTTCATATAAAAACTAGTATCAGTCACTGTGGAGGGAAACTTTATGGAGATTGGCTTTTCTGCTTTGTATTGAATCGTATTTTTACCTTTAATAAATAAAACATGATTTATTCTTATAGGCTCATATTTACAAGAGGAGGAGATTAAAGTGTCAGCAGGAAAAACAGAAGGGAGGAGTATGAAAACTTTCTTTAAAACAGACAAACAAAAAACCAGCTCAACCTGAAAAATAACTTGGAAGACCTTTTATGAAGTATATTCATTATCTTCTGCACAAATGTAAAAAGTTGAAAATAATTACAAAAGTGTTTGACTTTAATGTATTTCCACTTTTTGGAGAGAATTATTGTGTAGACATCACTTTTGTAACCATACTAAATGTTAATTCAATGGATACTATAAGTATAAGAAATAAACAGGCTGCTTCCAACTTGAGGTGCATCTTTGCAGGAAAATATTTTTGTATGTGTGTTTTGTATCTGTATGTTTGGGTCTTTACCCGTGCAGGCAGAATGCATTTACATTTGGGATTCTGTACTTTGGCATGTCTTGGCGTGGTAGAAATGCAAATAACTATCTACAGAATGCTCATTTCAAATACAGATGGTCTGAAGTTTCAAACACAGCAATTGTAGCTGGCAGCTCTGGGATATTTTGGAGAGTCTGGTGTTTTCAGGAAGGGTACTCTGCACTGTAGCATTTGAAAAACAGAACCTTTAGTAAATGCTTCCAAATGATTGTCCCAAATGACTAGTGATATATAAAGTTTAGGCCTGTGATTTTTGATCAAGACTTCCTCAAGCACTGAGAAGCTCCAAGACCACCTCCTTCAAGTCAGGTGTGTCCAATGAAAGCTTTGACAGCAAATCCACTGGTTTTAGACCTTAAATTTGGGTGCCTGTGTAATAGCTTTGCAAGGCTGATGTCAGTATTACCTAAGCAATAAAAATCTGGCTGTGTGTTTGATCTACGTAGATTTTGAGCCAGCTCCAACTACTTGTAGCTTGTTTATTGTGGAGTTAAATCTTAACTTCTGATGACAAAGAATGTTCTGAATTAGGTGAGTGATAAGAAGCCACGTAGAAAAATGTTGATAGTAGTAATGAAATGTGCCTGATTTTCTAACTGTGCTCATTTGCAAGTTTTTTTCTTTCTCTTTCTGTTTGCTTAATTGATTGTGTGACAGGATAGTTCCTGGGAGATGTCGACAGAAAACTGCCAACTCTACCTGCTGTCTGCCATGTCATGGAAGTGGCATTGKGGTACTTCATCACTTTACTTCTTGGACACGAGAGCAGAAGTTCGCTGTAGCTCTCTGCTGAAAGTAATCCACTCTTAATTTTAAACTTGATTTGTTGTCCTGTTTCTTCTTTCATTAGGCTAGGACAGTTGAGAGCTTTATGAAAAGTTTATTGCATGGAGCACACATGACTAATACGGGTGGCCAAGGTCAGAGCCTCAGATGTCTTGTTCTCTCTATCAACACCTTTTCTGCACTGCTGGCTGAAGCTTTTCTCTAGGGCTGCACTGTACAGAGCTATGAAACAACCCACTCCTAGGGGAAATTATTTTGCAAGATGGTTCAGGTTCATCACTGTTATTCTTCTCTTGCTGCCAGGTCCCTTGTCCCTCTGCAGTTTTCCTAGGTTACAAGCACATTGACAGTGCTTTGCCCTGGGGATAGTGGACCTTTATGCTTTGTTCTGTCTTCTGGTTTGGCCTTTTGGATACCATACAGGCTGCCTTGAAGGGTGGAGCATTTCATTTTACACAGGTCATTTTTTTGTGACATACTGGGGTTTTGTTTAAATCTGTTTGCCTTCTAATAATGTTCCCTATGCTGAAAACCCAGGAAATTGTTGATATTTCAACTTTGCTGCAGGCTGCAAGTGAGTAGGACCTAACCTCAATTTAGTTGCCGCTGCTTAAAAATTCCTTTACCAAATGCAGGGTTGGTTCTGCAACAGTCAGTTGAGGTAATATCAGAAAAGCAGTTTGGTGTTAGTCAATTGAAAGAAAAGACATGACTGTAGATGTTCAGTTTCAGATCAGTGGTAATAAAGTAAAAGAAAATTATTGTGTATGTTACCTCATTTCATTTCTCATGTATCCAATATGTTTGGCTTTAAAACTCTAGTCCAGAGGCTGTGCATCCGAGTTAGTTTGAAGAAGAATCTATTGATATCAGAACAGCTATGTTTGTGACAAATTTGAAAAACAGTCTTCCCTTGTGAAACAATAGGAATTTGTATATACAAAGAAGAAAAAAATAGATTGTGTTAAAAAAGAAAGTGCTGAAAAAGAAAATAAGGAATGGTTTAGATTCATGTGGGTTTGTTTAGGACACATGCTATGGATAATGYTTCTTGGGGGAAAAATGGGAAACGATGAGTATCGTTGATAATTACTTTTATATCCTTAATTTAAATGAAATAAATGATTGCTCTGAGAAATGTGACTTTGTATGTCTTGGTGTAGAGTCATTTATCCCAATTTTAGTTGCAGTGTTTTGTCAGTAATTTAGCAGGTAAAATGCTGTTTTTCAGTGTTTGCTGGGAGTTAAAACATTGATGAGGTTTATAATGTGACTAATATACAAAGAGTAACCTTTATCCTCCTTTTAGTTAACATTTGGGTTTTTAAGGTATAACCATTTTTTATTTTTACTGTGGAATTGTTAAAAGTCAACCACTGGGACTGTATTACTCATTTACGCTTGGGACTGTATTAACAACCAAAGAGAGTGTTACTGATTCTGGGTTTGCACTGTAAGCAGACAACACAGGATTTGAATTCTTTTCCCTCTATCGTCAGCCAGATAACTCCTTACAGTACGACTCTTACGAGAAAAGTGCAAAGGTGTATATCCAGGGTGAATCAGATCATAAATTCAAGTCTTAAAATTACCTTGTAGGATGCACACTTTCCCATGGTTTTATTGGATAGRTAAAACTCAAAATGTGAAACAGAGTTGTTTCTTTGTATAGCCTTAATCAGCTAATTAGTTACAGGCCTCTTAAGAAAAGATCTTCAGGAAATGCTTAAATCTATCCCCTGTTAATTGATGAAAATATGCACTTATGTGGGGTTACGTAGAAAATTGTTGTCTTCTTTCAGACTTCATCTGTTTTCTCTGGCAAAATATAGTATTTTAGTTTAAATACCCAGAGAACTTTTAAAAGCAATTCTGAAAGGCAAAATGGACAAGTGGTYGCAACTATCTTTGAGGTAGCGTATCCCGCTGAATGGTTATAGCTCTTTTCTGATGAGGAAGCATCTGTGGAGAGCTGTTTTGCACCCAGGTTGCTGCCAGATATTTTCTACTATTGTGTGTCRTGTCCTAACTTAGATTGAATCATGTAGACCACGCTGCAAGTTCTTGAAAATCGAAAGCAAATGCCAGCATGAAATGCCCAGTGGAATACCAACGAAAGAAAATGGAAGCAGTGGACTGCCTGAGTTGACTCACCCCCTAATGCGGATGTACGCTTCGATTGCACCGACTGCTATATATATATATGTGTGTGTGTGTGTGTGTGCGTGTGTGTATATATATATCTTTAGGAAGAAAGATCCCAGTGCCAGGGCTCACTTTGTTTTGTCTCCAACAATGTACCTACAAGATCGGTGATTTAAACCAGATTGACTTTAATACAGAATATCAGGTATTCATAGTAACAGGAAGATCCACATACCGCTCAATAACAGGGAAGCTTTTTACAAAAGGAACACCCCGTTTCTTACACTGTGACATACTGTCTAGATGTCTGTATGGATTTGACATTGCCCCTTTATGACTGATCAGTAGGATATAGGAGTAGCTATGTCTGTTTGGCTGGCTGCAAGTTGGTGAGATACGTTAGACCTACTTACTTGYAGTATGTTGTGGAAGTGTAGAATTTGGGAAGAGATCATTACACTGGGATACAATGTTGTTGAGCATTTTATTCTCTTTTAATAGCTAAATTTATAAGGTGTGTATATATGTGTATGTGTGTGTGTACATATATATATTATTTTGTAATATGTATCTTAATAGTCAGACCTGTGAAGTCCTTGGGTACGTACCCTGCTTGCTAAGCTTTTAGGTTATATTATCACTAACTGAGGTTACAGGCCTGACACTGATTGAATATTTCTATATTTATTTATGCAAACAGTGCTAAAATGGAGCTTTTTTTAATTTAAAAAAAAAAACAAACACAAAAGAGAGCAATTTTTTCCCCTCTTTTGTCCCTTCACTCACGGTAATTTTTATATTCTGTAATTTAAAGCATGCCTATTCCATTTTAAGTTTTTAGATTAATGAAATCTTTATGCTGGTAGATCTGCATATATGTGTGTATATAGAAGTAGTACATAGATGTTAGGGGGAAAAAGTATTTCTGTGAATATGAATTTGAAAGGATGTTAGATTTTCATCTCTTTGGCTTATCTTCAGTATAGCCTCAAAATGTCTTCCTACAAAAGATGAATTTGACAAAATAGCGCTCTTGAGAATTGACAGAGACCATAGTATACAGTATTTCTGAATGCAAGAATTCTACAGATTTAAAGATAGGTATATTTTGAAAGGGATACAGTCCCCRTGACTTTAAAATAGTCCATTGGTGCCTAAGTTTATAATATATTTTCTTCCTAATGCTTTTTGTTTAGCAAAATCTCTTGTTAATATTATCCCCAGGAGATGTGCAGATGATAAGAACCATTTATATTATGAGTGAATGTGTTGACGTCTGACTGTACTAGCGGTGAATATCGCTTTYCGGGTACCCGAGGCCAGTGCGTGCTCTGCACGTCTGGATTCTCCTGCCAGACAATAAAATACCTCTGCCCATCAGTTTGACTCACAGCTCTGCAGGTACTTACGGCTGGGTAGAAACAAAACTTAACAAATCCATGCTGYAGGTAAAGGTGAAGAGTGTCAGAATCACAATACAAACTGTGCTACACAGATCTTCATACAAGCTGTTGTTATGAAGTTCCAGTTTCAGGAAAAAAGATCTTAATTATGGTCTTTGAGGCATACACTGTTATTAATTGTAATGTCCAGGGTCTAGCATGGACCAGAAATGTGTGAATGGGGAAAAGGCTGAGGAAGTGTTTGGAGCTTCCTGGTCATCTGCAGACGTTCCAAAGCTTAATTTCCTTCATGTCATTGCAACCATATGTATTTTTATGGTTTTTTTTTAGTGCCTAAAGATTAGGAAATAACTTTTAATTGTTATTTATGGAGCACCATATGGTGCTCTGTAATTTTGGCTTCTCATGGAATGAGGAAAATTAAATTAATTGGAAATCACASTCAGAAATCTATTATTAAGTTAATAGAGCTAACAGCTTGTCCAGTGTCCTCATACAGAGCATGTTGTAGCTGCATATAATAACAAGCAACTCTTTATAAATCCGCAAAGAAAACTAAGGGGCAAAGAGGGGCCGAGACAAGAAGAGAAGCTGCGTGCATTGGTACAGTGCATGGTCATGAACGGTTCAGCTAACAAGCTACTGGTTAAAATCAAGGATACAACATGTATTTTGACAACTGCTTTACAGTGTGATCTAAATCATTAATATTTTCTTCTAGATTGATGAATTAAAGGCTCATCTCAGGGGATAAAAGGTTTTTGTCCCATTTTTTACTCATCTTCCTTCATAATGCTAAGCTCATAGAAACTTGTTTCGTCCACGCAACGAAGTTGTTGCAAGCTTGTGTCTCTTTTGTTATCATTAGTGATTGAACGTGAGCCACAATTTAAACCTCAAGTTTTTTTTCTCTTAACCTCTCCTAATATGCAGTGAGTCTTCAGAGCTGAATCTGTAAAGTGCATTATTTTGCTTCCACCAAACACACAAAACTGAAGTCTTTTAATACAATGGTGCTAAAAAGAAGAAATCACCAAGGTGAAAGACTGTAAAAATCACCAAGCTATGAAAAGCACAGTGGGACTTTTTTTTTTCCTCTTATCTGGAACATTCCCTAAATTGCCTTTCTCCAGTGTTTTTGAAAAGTCTCTGCAGATGGTGTGATATTAAGAAAAATATCACGGAACAAAAAAGGAATCTAGAAAAAATATCTAAAGGATGTTATTTTTCTTAGAAGGCTAATTAATATTGGCAGGGATGCATTGTTAGGGATGCATTCTGAATGGTTTTATGTTGAATGTCTTGGCGTACCGCATGCATGTGAAGGAATTGTGTAGGTTGGTTAACTTTATGAAGCTGTAAAAAGAACGTCGTTCATGTAATAAARATTTGACACTTGATCTTCTAAACAAAATTTTTTTGGCTTTGAATCTAAATTCACCAGTGTATCATTGATCAGTGCGATGTCCTTTTTATGGAATAATTAAGTCTGAAATATTGAATTAAATATTAACAGGTTCTTATAATGGGTCTCCTCTTAACCTTTTTCCAATATTAGATTATTTTGGCAATTGCTTCTATTTCACATATGTGATGAGCAAACAAAAATAAGAGCAGGATGATAGTACATCCTCTCCCTTRTTAGTTGTGCTTAGTGTATTACTGGTATTATCTGACATTAAGTTATAAACATTTGTGCTTACCACAGATGAAACTTCATCTGTCTACAGGAGTTAATATTTACCAGTTGTCAGGGGGCTAAAATATTTCTTTTTGTACTGCTTAATACAGTAGGGTTTTTTACAAAATGAAAAGCTTGATACCATGAAAAGTAACATCAGTAATAGAAGGATTTTAAGCAAACTATGCAGGAAATTATATCCAGGAATAAATATGCTTATTATTCTGGTTGCAGTGTTTCTATGTTTTAAATAGATATTTCTCCATTTATTTTTGTATTACATTGTCTCTTGTCATCTTTAAACCTTTATGTGGTTGAGCTTTCTCTGTCCATTTCAAACTTGGATAACTCTATTTTCTAGATTTGGAGCTCTGGAAATGAATGAGCTTTTGCCCAGAAGTCTCCAATTAGTTAACCTCCGCTTGACAAGAATGAAACATCAGAACCAGTTCAGATAATTTTCTTCTTCTTGGTTTTTCTTTTCACTCTGGGTGAAATTCATTGCTACTCCAGATGGACAGAGCCATACCTGTTCATGACTTAAGTCCTACTTATATCTGCAAAAGAACTTAAATGTCACATAGCCTTGTGCAGGCATCTCTGTTACTAGATTTTACTTCTCCATCTGGATTTTACACCTGCTATCAGATGTCTGTTAGAAGCCATGCTAGAAAAAGATTATTTTTTTAAAATGARAAAGTGTTATTTTCATTGTGGAGTCTGATATTCTTTTATTCTTCAAATAGAAAATACCTTAGTAAATGAGACTACATTTGAGTGGTAAATACTGTGGTCTTAAAAATGTCATCTTTTAAGTATGTAATTTCTATGCATAAGTAGTTCTTTTCAATCTGCAGAAGGTAAGGTGGTGGTGGGTTTTTTTGTTGGTGGTCATTGGTTTTTCGGTTGTTTTTTTTTGGGGGGGGTAAGGGGGGGACAGAGGTGGGCGTTTTGGGTTTTTTTTGGCGGGGGGTAAGCAAATCAGTGTCATTTTTTACTCTTGCTTCAAAATCAGGGCCAGGAATCAAGGGCACATGTAGAATAACAGCTCCAAAAGTAATGCTTTCCAACTTTCTGTCTTTAGCACTACTGAGGCAGACGTGAATTCTTGTATATGATCATTTTCCCATCCAGATGTTTCCCAGACAATGACCAGTCTAGCATGATTTTCTTCGGAGACTCAATAAATTATTTCAGCAATAAAGTGAAAACTTTGTACTTAATTCCACCACATAAGTTGGATAATGAATCAGACYCTTGGAGGACTTTTTGATACTGCTGGGCTTGATTCAGATCAAAATACTGCAGATTTGCTATTCTTTTGCATGTTTTTAGTTTTGGTGTGGATTGATTTATTTACAGTCTGAACAGCAAAATATGTGGTATCATACATGCAGCCCTACACTGAAACAAAAACTAAGGGATATAAGGCTAAGAGGTAGAGGAGAATTGTTTAATGGTAACTGCCTCTGGGAGGGAAATGTTAATTTTGCTAGAAATGTAAATTTTCAGCTAAAAGCRTTCAGTATTTTCATCGCTTTGGGTAAAAATGTAAACTGTAGAAGAGCTTTAGGTTTGGAGCTTCATTAAGAAATTCTTCAGGAAACGTGTCAAAGCCCCACTCAAGGAAATATTTATGCATACACTCAAATGCCAAGCTGGCATTACTGTATGCTTAAAATTAAGCAGATAACTACCTGTTTGATGAAAGCATCAGTATTGTGTCACTGTAAATTATCGTAAAGAGGAGAAGTGACCACTGCTGACATGATGTCGAGTACCGTGGAAGTAGGAGGTCCCCTGAGGCTGGGCAGTGCATGCACACGTTAAGCTGTTAGCTCAGTTTGCCCGGGTATTTACAAGGCAGTAAGAGATGATGAAACCCTTTGAAGGGACTTAGTCCTGCCCTAGTATTGGCAAACTTGCAGAAATTGGATCTAAAGCTGCTCCACCTTCAGGTGCTTCCCTTTCCGCACGTGGCCAGTTTCTCGTGCTTTTGAAGCTGTTGATCGTGTGCCCAGCCACCACTGTGTGATGTGCTCCAAATTTCTTTTAGCTTTGCCCTCCGTTTTAATGCTTATTTTTTAAGGATCTTGCCGGGCATAGCAGGCCTGTATGTAAAGACCGTGCTCAGCAAAGGACTGATTATCGAGTCTGTACTTGAATGGGCTTCACCTGCCACATATATTACATTATGGATTTGTTAACACTTCTTAAGTAATGGTGGTAATGTGGCAGTTGTCTTTACTCTCTGCATATTTACTTGCTTTTTTACCATGTGAATTCCCTGGTTTCTTGCTTAGGTTTCTTAGTTTGTGCTCCATGTTTGAAAATATATTCTACTACAACAACTCTTTTATGCTTAAAAGTGAATTATGAAAAAACTAATGTATGTTCCYCAGTTTGTATATTTTCTCCACTATGTACAATTTTTTCAAAATCATCTCTGCAGTTCAATAATGGATAAAAGAATTAGAATCAGYCGGAGAAGACTATTTCTCTTTTGTGCCTTACACGTAATCACAAAGAATGAAATTTTGAAAGCATTCCAGGAAAACAGGTGTGTGTGCTGTTGCAGCTAGGGGCGAGAACAGTGTTTGTTCTTAATGACTGCTTGACTTCAACACTACAGATTGCATAAAACCTGTTCTCTGAATTGCATTAAAACAAATGGTGTTATGGTATTCCATCAAGAATTTAGGACACAGTTGAACTGCCTGAGTCTGCTAACTTCAAAATATGTTTTACTTAAAAAAAAAAAAAAGTTTGCAGGATATTTTGGCAAGGAAAACTTAAAATCCCCATAAGCTTTAAAAGGTAAAGGTGCAAAGAAAACTGTCAGTATATTCATTTCACTATAACTTTTTTTTTTTTTGTAGTTTAGGGGAAAGGGAAGGGTGGAGAGAAATGACTYGCTAAAAATCTTGTAAAATGTTAAATTTTTAAATGACAGTCATTTTAGAAAGCAAGTCTTGTGATGTATCTATGTATTTTATATTTATAAGGAAACAGGTGCATTCCACRTGATTTTGCATGCCCARATTTCTCAGTGCATAATAGGTTATYCTGAGAAGCTTCCGTGGTGGTGTCAGGTAAAAGGGATCACAACTGATACACAAGAAAAAAWATTCTTTGCTTGCTTTTGCAGTCTCTTAAAGTGAAATCATCAGAAGAGGRGAAAAATAATACTGACTTGGACATATTATAAAGAATATTATGAAGTCTAAAAGTTGCAGGAATGTAACTGGTGGGTATAATGACAGAAGAACTGTATCAGTTTGCATGAGTTTTTCCGTTTTGTTCAATATTTACTATGCAACATGGTGCAGGATGCCAGGCTGGCATTGCAGSTTACGGAAAGTGGCCTTCTCTGTTTTACCCAGAGAATGGATATTGCCTGAGAGCTGACAGAAAAAGCTTTTGCTCACTTTTCAGTAGACTTCAGTGCTCTTCCACCAAATGAAGAACTTGTTCCCCTCCTGATTGAGTTTTCAAACCATGTCTCAAGCTCTTGGGTTTGTAAGCAAATGTGACAAATAGTAGTTTTTCTGAACCCTGTGTCTATTATAGAGGAAATCTATGTAAAAAATAATGAGAACTTAGGTTGAAAAGCAAAACTGTTAAAGGCTGGAAAATATCAGAAATAAGATATCCCATGGAGTTTTAAGCAAGCACATACAATGAACAGTTTTAATGTGGTAACTGTTTTTTTGGATCCCTGCCTTAATGTGCATATTTTTCTGTGCATTATAGTGGTGCTGCTGGTGAGGGTCTGTTTGCCGTATAAGTAATTTATCAGGTTTAACTTAAATGTAGGACGTGTGAATGAATACTTGATTACTTTTATTCTGAGAAGGTTTAAGAGTGCAATATTAAGAGTGAGCTTTAGCTTAGCTGATTTTATCTAGCTTTAAAATTTTTATCACTGGTGAAGTGTGTAGTAATGGTTATGAAAGCAATTAATAACAGTAGTGACAGAATCAAGAGACTGACTAATTTATCATTATAGATTTTAATGAGGCTTATAATCTAGCAATAAATATACAATATATTCAAAAGTATGGAGTTATAAAAGGGATGATTTATTTAACTTTAATTCTAAACTAGTCTGAAAACCAAAGGTTGTAAAACCTAGGCATGTAAGAACATAATTCTTTTGGTGTTACAGAGTGGAAGAATGAAAATAATAGAGGAAGGGAGTTTAAATTAAAATTAAAGGGGGGAAAAATCAATTGTTTAACTTCATTCTAAAGACCTTTAAGCACACCAATAGTTCTGTAGTTGTGGGAGGTATTTTCTTGTGGGCAGCTTCTTTCTCCCRTCTCAATCTGCTTACTTGGCAGAGCGTGGGAGCTGTCTCAGGCACTGCGTCCCCCGAGTACTCAGAAGATGGGGAGCAGTGGAAGTGGTAGCAATACTTGCTCCTTGGGAAAAGCTGTCTCAGATTTCAGAGCAAGTTTGTGTAAAGAGACCCAAAAGTGAAAAGTTACTGCGGCGACTTTAAGATTCAGTGTTCAATTTGTGAATTAGGCTTTATTACCATTTTTTATGATTGTATGTTTATTATGATCTTCCTTACAGCTTTTATTCTTCTCCCTGCTTTCTTGTGCTGAAGTAAGTATACCAGAGTGTCTCTGGACAGGAGTATTGGTGAAAAGTAATAAGCACCTGACAGGATCTTGCCTGAGCAGTATAACAGGATGGCTGAAATTTGGAAAATTAATTATAGCCAGTCTTTCCCAAAGGGAAGCTGGAAACTCAGGTGGTAGTGGTAGCATTAGAAAAGAAAGAAGCAAGCAACAACAATAGAAAAGGACAGATGAAACCCCAAAAAGTAGGTTTCTTTACTGTTGGATCAGCTCGAGGTAGGTAAAAAGAACCCAAACCAACCCAAACTTGACCCTTTCAGGGCTTGTAAGGGGAACCCCATGTTTTAGAAGACAAGCTCTGAGCTGCAGATATGCAGTTTGGGAGAGGTTATCTAGAACCCTTACAGGACACTTAAGCATTTGCGGTTTTGCATCAACGCTGATGAGGAAACTGGAGTAGGAACGGCGTGTAGGCGTTCTGGGTTTTGTTATGTCTTTATAGTTCTTGTGCTATCCAAAATGAAGTATAATTGCTGTCAGAAAATGTTTGTAGTATCTGCCTTGTTTTCCTCAACTTCCATGTTACAAAAGCTAAATCATAAAGCAGAGTGGGGGAAAAACCTTGCTTTGGGAAGGGAAGCTCAGAGGAGTCTCACCAGGTAAATACATCACTAGGTTGGCCTCTGCCTCTTTGTAGAGGTGGAGAGTTTGGAGCTGGTTGCAGATTCACGTACCCCATGTAGCTCTTTCAGGACTYTGGGAAGGCGGATGTGCTCGAAGAGTGCTGCTCATCAAGCACAGCTTAATGAAATTAGGCAAAGAAGGGTGACTAGCAAAGTTCTTGAAATTAATTAATACCTGCCTAACCACACCGGGCTGGGGTCCTCCTGTGCGTACTGAAGGACGGAGGAGTCTCATTAACGCCTGCGGCCTTTGTGGAAATGGCTCTCCTGTGTTTATAAACTCGGCGTTTATGCTCACGTTTGGGTCAGTAAGGAGACAGTGCTTCTGTAAGGCGTTGATTGGGCACGTCCTCAATTTGTCTTCGTTGCACTGCTCCCACGACACCGAGTTGCTTCCGTCTATTTTGCAACGTGTACTAAGCTCATTACAAGAGAGAGCAGTGCGTTTGCCAGTGCTGCTTTGCTGCAGCCGCAGTGCTTGTGCTGCTGCCGGGGTTTGGAGTCAGCCCTTCTCCTGTGACCGGTTGCCTAACACTGGGGTAAAAATACACTGGGTCATACTGAACCAGGTTCTGCATTTTTAAAAGAGGTGCAGACGCTAATTAATTTTCACAGAGCCCCTGCAGATGGAGAAGCAGAACTGCTGAAAGTCGYATGGTGAGACAGAAATGTGATTAGGATTTCGTGCGAGACCTCCTCCCTTTCAGTCCCGTGCTCTAATTCTGTACTGTAGGATATGTTGGCAAAGTAGTCCTGAGTACTCTGATAGAAAATCTTTTGTTCATAAACAGGCAAGAGTGGGCCCTATTACCATGCAGTCTTACATTGTCTGTTCTTTACAGTAGTTTATTTTTGATAAGCTACAGCACATTTTAATGTAATTGTTAACACGCCTAATTTGCAATCACACAGTCGTATCAATAATAATGGAAAGTTGTTCACAGGTAATAAATTAGCGTACCATATAACTAGCAGAACTATGGTTCTCAGTATATTGTTTCATGATCAAGAATTCAGTATTTAAATATACACAGCAGTGGGCTGAGAACAAGCTGTTCATTTTTGCTGCAAGCAGTACCAGTGGACCAGGGTAATCATAGCTCCCAAAAGCGGGACTGATTTTATTGATTTTAAATAGGCTTTCATTATGGAACTGAGCCTATTACAGTTGCAAGGAGTATCACTGCCATTTGTATTCACAGCACTGACTGAAGGGAAGGAGATGTATTGTTGAAAGCGAGGTAGAGGGTGCTTGTCCCTCGGAGTGTTATATTCTGTTCTGCTGAAACATCTGAAATTATTTAAAAGAAAAGGACTTAAGGCTTTTTTCCTATGTGGTTAGATTTAATTTTTTTTAGAAATGTGSTTAGACCCAACTACAGTTGTGAAATTTTAAACTCTGAGGACTTTTCTGAGGAGTAAAGGTCTTGCTTATTTATTGGCATCTGACTTAAGGACAAGCTGTATTTTGCTCCATTTTTTTAAAGGACTCTTTGGAAATGTTCATTTCTCTCTTTTTCTGTAGATTAATGTAAAAAAGACAAATATAAAATTTGGTGAATAAGCYGTTAAGTCTGAGATATTAATGTATTCAAGTTATAATTAGTTAAGAACACATGCTGTTACCAGAAATGCGTCATTAATCTGCATGGAGCAGTTTGTGGCTATTTGCTGCTAAATTAGTGACACTTAAAAGCAGTCTTTTTTTGTATTGTTTTGAACAATAAAGAAAATTTTAAATCTATGACCAAAAAAACAAAAAACCTATGCACACTTAAGAAGCAGTCTGTTTTGTTATTTGGGTTTGTTTGGTTTTTGGTTCTTTTGTTGTTTTTTTTTTATTATTTTAAATTTACACAAAGGCTTGTCAGTCAGTGGACATAAACAGAAGAAGTTCATTGAAGCCGCCTTAATTACCAAATGCAGTGCTGCTGAAAACGTTGCGCTGTAATTTATGGTGCTGTAAAGACATGTTGCTTGTGCTAGGTTCTCTTCAAATCCAGTATTTATAACTACACAGCCCTGCTTAAACATTTTTCCAGTGTTACTACAGCAGTTTGGAAYGGTGCTAATGGAAATTAATCACAGCTTTTTGTTTTTAATGGGTTTAATATTGACTTTGCATACTGCTTTTTAGATTTTTATTTATTTATTTATTTATTTATATTGAAGGCTACAAGTGAAGGTTAATTACTTCATATATTGCAGCTAAAACCACAGTTTTGCTTTGGGGTAGTCTTTCATAACATAATTTGGGAATTCAGGCAGGAGGTAGCATAAAAACTTTGTGTGAGCATTTCTAGAAACTGACTCTCTAAATAAAATGGTGATGTTAAGTAGGGAATCAACTTGGTAAGTACTGAATGATCAAGCCTAGTTACTGTAAAATAAGATCTGGCTGGTTTACTTCATTTTACAGAGCTTGGGCAGATAACTATTGAATTAAATTGCTTCCTGTTGGTTTCCCCCAGGGCAAGAAGAACCTGCTGTACTGTGCTCAGCTGAGCTGCTATATTGATTAGTTCTTCAGGTCTAATCTTTACATGGTTATGCTTACTTTTGAGTGTGTTTGTTTATGTTTTTGATAGTTGTTTTTCTGAAGTTATTGTATTGCCTTGATAGTCCTCTAGGAGATTATAAACATGTACACATTAATTCCTTTCTCTAACTTCATTTTTGTAGCCAAATGAAGATAATCAGCACTCACGTAGTGTGCTGGTTAGGAGTGAGGGTAATGATCACTCACATAATTGATATCACATATCCACTGACAATCAAAACTCAYGTTGTAGGGATGGTTGGCACCTAAAACCAATCTAATTAAATGCTTTGCAGCATCTATTAACAATACTATATTAGAGTCTTTATCACAGCAGCTATTGTGATTTTAGAGTTTGTTTCTGCAGGTGGAAAGTGATTTATAGTTTTAATTCATCTTAATAATTTGTGTGCTTAGGAAACACTTGATATAAAACTTTTTGTTGCATTTAAATTTCCTTGTTATCTGCCTTGCAGTGGCATGAATAATAGGGAGCCCRGAACATGAATATATTGGAATGCATGAAGTATTTTCAAGGAGAATGCTTTTAAGGTTCAGAATGATATATGTCAAATGTTACTGAATGGATAAACGTGGAGGGRTTTTGCCTTGAGATGCCTGGAAATCAGGCATCTCTTAGCACAATACCTTCAATGGTTGTGTCAAAAATGCATTTCTGTCTTAATACAGGAATTAGAATATTTATTTAATAATATTTATTCTATCCTAAGATCCAACTTTTTTTCTAGTTGCTGAAATTTATTATACTGGAAATTTGATATAACACTGTGTGAGAGCTGGTCTGCACCAAAAATTGCCACACCTCCGAACTAATGTTTAATCATCTGTAAAAAATTTTTATGTAATACGAGCCTAGAAAGCCTGTGTTTGTTTGAATGAAGGTATCCGTATCCTGTGTGCCGCTTAATCAGTAAATTTGYCAATTTAACAACAGATTCTCATGTTTTCTTGCATACTTGCATAGAATATTGTGATTTGGAATCAGAGATTTTCACAGACTTCAGAAAAGGGTAACAATGTTAGCCTTTTCTAGGCACCGCTTAATGATATGTTAATGTTTGGATCTCAGACCTTCCAAAATACCTGGCAGTATTATGATAGATGTGCAAAGTGACAGWATTCAGTATTAATAAACATCTTACAGGCACCTGGCAGGTCTTTATGGTTCAAGAAGCTGCTGTGGTCCATGGAGCTGCAGAGATGATGAGTGATGTTTTTGTTTGGTTGTTGCTTTTCTTTTCTTCTCCCCCGCCCGGTTTCACTCCGTAAGGATGTCAGGATTGCTTCTGTTTGGAACGTAGGTCTCGGTGCAGTTACTTCTGTCACTGTGTCTTGCTGCACTTTCTTGTTACTAAGATACTCTTGCACTCTGCCAAAGATTCAAGTGATGCCTCACARACAGACCAACATGTTTTCACAGCTACTGCCCTTGCTCTACACTTACCTGCCCTTTGGAGATGGGGATTTCTTCTTTTAGGACCACATCCATAGCTTTGCTTACATGTGTTCAGGGCAGGGAATGGAATTTATTTTCCTTGATGAGCATTTGTTTGTTGTGCGTTCAAGACAAAATATGATCTGATTCATGTTTTAAAAACCGTGCCAGAGTGTAAGCTGTCAAACTGTATGCTGGTTATATGGTTTGTTGTAYAGGCCATATGGCATTAATAGCGTGGTTTTGATCTAAATAATGACATATTTATGCAGCTAATAAGTAGTGTATATTTATCCTTTAACTTCCTTGAACAATTATTTTTTGCAAGGTTGCTTTGTGAAAATGCTGAATTGACTCTTATTTTATCGCTCACTAGTTATGAACAACTTCTCATTGTTTTTTAAGGGTAACCTGGAAATGCATTTTAAACTTACACTGAAAAGCTCGATAAATGACACATGATAGAATAGCAACGTGTTTTTCTTTTACAGAGGCAAAGGAAATTGTTCTGAAGGCACAGATTCTGGCTGGAGGGAGAGGAAAAGGTATTTTCAATAGTGGATTGAAAGGAGGAGTTCATCTAACTAAAGAGTAAGTCTTTAAAATTGAAAAAGCGTAAATAAATTACTTCTGTTGTAATATTTAAGCTGTTTACAATAGCTACCTGACTGTTTCTTCTAATATCTTTCAATAAACTAACCTTTTTCCTTTGTTTGTAGCCCTAAGATTGTTGAACAGCTTGCTAAACAGATGATTGGGTACAATCTGTCAACAAAGCAAACTCCAAAGGCTGGTGTGACAGTTAAAAAGGTAAGATTTTTGCCTCTYGAAATTTGAGAACGGTGTTCAGCTGCAATTTTGCATTAATATGGGGGGGTATATGACATAGATTTATTTTTTCATTCCTTCTCCAATGCCTGATTGATTGCAWCTAGTTGATGAAAGAAAAAGAAATATGTTACCTTTTCTTTCTTTGTGTGTATGTATTTTTGTCTATCAATTTCARCATACCTAGTGGTGGAARAATAAATTCGTTTCTGCTACCTGTRTTGAAGGCAATCCTTTGTCATAGGTTCATCCTTCATCAAATAYATACTAAATGCTAGCATAACTGTATATAGCATTAACTGTACATACTTATGGATGKTCTGCTTAGAGAAGTAATATATACATGATTACCTGTAGTAATATTATCTGTATTTCATTCACCCTCAGCTTTGGGCAACTGTTATTAAAGATAGGGACAGATGATTTTGCATGAGAATGATCTCAATTTAAACAAAAAAAAAGTGTCTAAAAGTGGATTCTTCCTAACTTGTTGCAGATACAGAGTAAAATKTGGTCATAGTAGTGGTTCAGCTAATACATGGTAATTCATTTACCTATGATGGTGCATACTGCAAGGTGTGAAGATTTACTTCAGCATAAATGTTTTGCTCTGTATTGGCCTAAATAAGAGAAGCATAGATAGCCCTTCAGCAAGATTCTCCTTTACCTTAGTAAAATTCTGTAAGTCAGCAAATCCTAGTGATTGCCTATCTACTATATATATTATTATCTCTTGCTTTGTTTTACTGAGCAAGAATCCTCATACAGGTATGTAGTCAAGACCCACACTGTATTTGATGCCAGGAGATAATTTGGCATGAGCTGAAAAGAACTGCAGTTCACTTCTAATATATTGTGAACAGCTTGGTATATTAGCATAGAAGGGGAACACCTGTCTGGAAAGATACTGTCTAATGAGGGCTGGAGGAAGGTGCTCAGGCGGTTCTTCTCTTGGGGAGCAAGGAGAGCATATTACCATCACTCCTCATCGTTGTTGTTAAAAAGAAATACTAGATATTAAAAAGAAGGAACAGTATTGCCATTAAGACATGTCTGTCAGAGATTGTGATAGTACTAAGGATATAAAAAAGGATATACATTTCCCATATTAAGGCACTCTGCTGTGAAAAATTTGTATTGTAAAAGCAGCTTGCTTTTATAAATTCTTTGGTTTTATTCTTTTGCCTTAGTTGACCTACTCTGAATACATCAATACAGGAAATTTCACTCTTTTGTCTGAGTGCAAGTCTGTTCATTCATTTACATACTCAGTTCTGAAAAAGAAACTTGTAATTTTCTTTGAAATTGATAGAAATGAAAGGAAGGTATGGCTGTTGGGTTTTTTTGAAATGGATTATTCAGAGGATTTATATTAAGATGACTTTTGTACCATGTATAGAATAGCTATAGAAGATTTAACTTGTAATTGCTTTACTCCCCATCTACATGTTGCTTGTATGAACAAACAATGGTCAAGAGTAAGCAGCTACGGCATATGTGAAGTTTAAGGTGAAGTTTGCACTACTGAACTTCAGATATTTATCTTGGTGATACAGGAAAGTGTATGGCCTTGATAGACTGTGTATTTTTCCTTTGCTATAGAGTTACATGGAAACTTTTTAGGACATGGCTTGCAAGTATTTTAATATTGATGCAGGATAAACTGCTGTAGTGCTTTTCACTGGGAGCAGCTGATCGTCTGTTGTCATAGTCTTCCATTCTGATTATAGAGTTGGCTTTTAAAAGCCCTATGCCAATTCATATCTTCATCACATATATATGTAACAAGGTAATAGTATGTTTTATGGTATTTTTGGTGTTGAGATCTTTATTGTTTATAATTTATGGTAAGAACATACACCCTATTTTAAATTAATTTGTTATAAACAGTTTGGCCAATGGTATACTAATGTTTTCCCCATTGCTTGTTAGACAGTGAAGAAAGCATATTTAAAATGATGCATCTAGGTCATCAAAAGACCATCTCCCAGAAAAATTAATGTATTTTAAAAGCGTTTATCTTTTCCAAAGTTAGCTCACTCTAGGATCTTCAGAGTAGTTAAAGGAGTTGAGGCATTCAGGTGTGTAGTATCAAGACTACGATGTCAAACACTGAAATTTTAATCAAGGAGTAAACTACAGTAGTACGATTAAAAGTATGAGTTTAGCTATGTCTAAAATGTCATTTAATGCAGTGGGTAGTTAATGCACAGAAAATGCCGGACAGACTCTTGGAGCTTGCTGAGAGTGGTGGGGAATTAGAGAATTAATAACAGGCATTTTTGTTCTATTTCAAGGCATATGCTCTCTCTGTGTGTATATATAAGAATATGTGTGTGTACATGTACTTAAAGAAAATTGCAGTTCACGAAGAAAAGAAAAGGCATGTTTTTAGGTTTTGTGGGTTTTAAACTTTTTGGTGTTCTGGAAAGTTTGAGTAAACTCATATGTTTTAAAAAAATAAGGTAATAAACGTCTTTTAGAAGGAAAACAGTTATTAAGTCACTTTCTGCAAGGCAAACAATGAGCTAGTATCAAGTCAGGGAGTGGAAGTCACGTACCTTTTACATGAATTTGTAAGGAAGGAATAAAATGTAGGCATTTTCTACGATTAGAATAATTATGGAGCAGAAAATGGAGTTTTCAGCTTKCTTTCTCAGCTTGTGCACCTACTACAGAATTTAAAGCATGTATGTGCTTCTTTAGATTGATGTTTCTTAAATAAATAGCAATGTCCTCAGTTCCTTCGTAATTTGGAAGCTATTTTGTGAGTTTACATAAAATCCTCTTACRGCATCTTGGAATTTGGAGAGCCTGGTTGTCTGAGAAGACAGTCTTCTCTTATCTTGACAACCTGAGAATTTACTACCTGTGTTTACTCTCCAAGCAATAACAGAATTAACATTTTGAATATTTGATTCGATATAAAAAAGCTGCTATAGTTACCYTCATGAAATTAGATATGTGACTTAAACTTTTAGGTAACGATTTGTTGTTAAGAAGGAAAGCTTGAAGTTACCGGGAAGTTTTGAAGAAAACTGATTTTTCCCCAGGACATTTTAAATATAAACCTGATATGTGGTAAACAGATAATGATGCTTCATATTCTTTATCAAAAGCAAGACAGACAAAACATGAGAAAAGTCAACAGTCTGTAGATTCAATTTCACTACTCTTAACTGTTCATTAATGTGTTTGCATTAGTTTTGTCATGTGAATGATAGGTAGACTTTAACAAATAATATTTAAAGACCTTGAACACCAATTTCCCTAGCTTTGCTCTGCATCAGACGGGGAGGATGAAGAAGGAAAGTAACTGATTTTTTGTTGGGAGAAATGAGAGATGTTGCACAGTCTGACAATTTTTACTTTACAGTAAGCTTGCCTACTATAAAGTAGATAGACTCTCAATAGTTTTGTGAATTAAGACAGAGAAGTATTTGACAATGTTGACATGGTTAATTAGCAATAGTGAGGACAATCACTCGGGTTGGAAGTAGCAGTTGAAAAGACAGCTGATTTAATAATGTAAGCTCCACCTGCTGTGCTTGCAAATGTATTCCTCAAGACTCGTTGAGCAGATTCCCATCCTAAGTCTGGCCCTGATCCTGAGCACTCTGGAAACTGTCCGAACAACTCAGACAAGATCCAGTAGGACCAGCTGGTTTTATCTGACCTATGTCTAAAGCAATTGACTCACGTTTTTCAGATACACTGATGCGGGATATGTAAGAAGGTGAAAACATGCATGCAGGTAAAAAGACTGATAGCAGCAAATCAAGGATGCTTTCCATAACTTTCCTTGTTAATTTGACAAATCTTGGCAGGTAGCCGATGAGCTATGTTTCTGAAGTTGGCTTTTAGCATCCCTTTATAGTAGCCTAAAATAGGCAGTTGCTTTTAAGTAGTACAGCAGTTTCCTACATTCTTAGTTGTCTCCTTCACCCTAGTTTTCTTTAGTTTTCTTTTGAACAGTCGCCTATTTGAACTACTCCTTTACATCACCCTGTGTTCTTTGAATAAAGCAAGATAGAAGTAAACAAAATTACTATAAAGAAAATTTCTTCCAAGTCAAAAAACCCRTAAAGAAATAGCATCTTTCCTTCCATTCTGAGCACAGAGGGCTTTATTTAATTCCTTGTCTCTTACTTTTTTTTCTGGTCTGTTAAGATGTACAGCCTGGCAGAAGGTAAGTACATTCTTTCTTATGTACTCGGAGTAGAATGTCAAAAAAGCAACTTGGGTGAAAGTATAGTGCATCTTTCTTGTTTATAGTCCTTGAACTATGAAAACCCAGGAATACTTATTTGATGGAACACATCTTGCCAGGCAGGCAGAGTTTTAAGACTGCAGGTGTATACATGCCTCTTGGATCTAAGGAGTTTCAACTGCAGCTGATAGAATGRATTTCACCTTTTGTTTCATTCAGAGTGATGATCTTCATCTACAATTATTGTCCAAAACTGTCACTTTATAAACAGACGACGTTAGAAAGACATTGCCACTTAATCCTTTTTAATTATATTAATCTTAGGGAAGTGATTTTCCTGATTTCCACTACTTCCATTGAAAGATAGGAAATAGTAGCTTTGCTAAGGAGGAATGTAGTTGATTGTCAGAATGAGAAGCTGTAGTGCTAATGAAATTGCAGAGTTGGGTGCTCAACTTCCAGGCTGAAAAGCAAAACTGTAGTGCAGAGCRGAACTACAGTCTTTGCACCTGAGATTATGGCACCTGTTATGATCATAAGAAGAACTAGTAATGATCATATGCAGTGGGTTTTTTTGAAGATGAAGAGTATGTGGGGGAATTTAGTATTCTTGCATCAAAACATAGTTTCGTGAGTCCTTTGCCRAGTGTAAAACTACTTAATCTCTGAAATTATTTTAAAGCTATTACAAAAATTGACAGCTCAGATGAAGAGGAAAGTATAGTTAGTGTAATACTGAAATGGAAAGGACTTTGGCTTTGGCATATTTTTGGGAGGAGATTAAAAATTTTAACAATGGRTTTATATGGGCCATTTTCCCCCCAATTTTAACTTGAGTTCTTGTAGRTTCCAATCATGTAGGATTTGAATCATCTTTTTTGTTGCGTTCTGAGGTATCTGTCAGATATTGGTACAGAAGGGCTCTGTAGTTTATAGTAATAAATAGAAATAAGTAGCTTTTTGGAAAAATAAATATTTATGTTTCTAGAATGTGCCAGATCTGAAGGTTACACATCTACTTGTCTCTCTAAACTGAAAGTAAACAGCTGGATGGCAGAATTATCTGTAAACCCATTTCCTTAGGAAATATTTAGGCAGGGCAGGAATTCAGTGCTGAGATTCTAAGTGTAGGATGGCCTTCTGTAGGAATGAGGGAGAGGACTTAAGCCTGAGGCTTTACGGGTAAGGAACGGCACTACTGACGCGATGCATCGGAAGGGCAACGTACCCTCTCTTACCTCTGTGATTTGCAAGACTGTAGTCCCTTGTGACTCAAATTTTTCAGGGGGCAGCATGTTAAAGTGCTTGTTGGCAATAAAAAGGGGATATGGAGGTCCCCTTTATGGACACAGCAGCAGCTCCGATTCTCTTCTTGGAAAAAAACCCAACAATTAGGTGTTCYTGGTTTGCACTGCTTGTTACATACCCCAGGGAGAACAGCAGCATCAGGGGGGTCTCTTATTTAGGGAGAGAGGATTTCTTGGGGAAAAAAAATCACTGGGTTGTAATATCTTGTGAAAGGAATGAAACAAACATTTCTTGTCAGGATAGCAACTATCRAACTGCTGCATTTTAAGGCAATGACGAAAATGTGAGCCACAATATTCTCTGTTTGCTCACAGCAGAGGGAAATACTGTCCCTCATTGGTTCTGTTAATTTTTAATTGCTTTTTACATTGCAAAAGATTTTACGACATTCACTACTCTTGACACCTCAAGGAAGCAAAGCSATGTTTGGATTAAATGTCACCAGCTAAATGGACCTGGCAGAACTGTTGCTGTTTTTTTTCTTCCCTGTATTCATTTTTAGGTGATGGTTGCAGAGGCACTGAATATTTCCAGGGAAACATACTTTGCAATTTTGATGGACAGAGCCTGCAATGGACCTGTTATGGTTGGCAGTCCACAGGGTGGTGTTGACATAGAAGAAGTTGCAGTTACTAGCCCAGAACTTATCTTTAAGGTATTAAAATAATATTTTAGAGTAAAAATTTTCCTTGTCAGTTATCCAAAATATTTTTTTTTCCCTCCCTTTCTCCTTCCATTTTTCCTTCTTCCATGTATGGAAAGAAGACAATAAAAACCATAAAAATAGTGTTTCACCAAATAGGGGATCRGACCTGTCATCTAGTAGATGAATGAAGCATGTTTAACATCTGATTTTGTTAGTGTTTCTGTCTCCAGCTCGATTTAGAAAAAGAGCTTAAATCTGCCTGTTGCATGATATGTTAAACTTAATATCCAAAATGTTTAATGAGTGAATTTCACTTTCAGGAAGGTACACAGTTTTTTCACAAGTGGATCAGTGCCAATATGGTTATTGTTTCTGTGGTTGTTTTTTCCTAATTGGCAGAGTTGTTAATTATTTCTTTGTACCTGATGACTCTGGCATCTGAAATACAACTGTTGTAATTGCTTTCTTAACAATGACTACATTTAAGTATTTTTTTATGTTACTGTGGCATGATAATGAGTAGACAAGCTATTCATCTGGGAAAATAATTGATACAATCAAGTATAATTATTCAAAAAATTGTAAAAATATTTAATGTGTATTTTAAAATTATATAAACTTCACAGTGTTACTGGGCAGTGACACCATTGCCTTGAATGTATTCCAGAATATGTCATAAAAATTAACAGACTAAATATTCGTCAACGCCATCTGTACAGTAATTAAAAGTGAAAACTGGTGTCACATTGTCTTGTCAGCATGCCACCCTGAAGAATTATATATTTTTTGGAAGGACTGTTTCATAGTTGGTGTGGTAATTATAACATACCCTATAGGCAGCTGCTATAGCCTTAGTCTCAGAGAACTTTGGCAAACAGCCATGCATTAATTAGTAATTTGGAAATGTATACTAAGTGTTTTCCTTTTGAAGTTATAAATCTCCGTTCAGATTGAATATTTAGTTAYATTTATGCACGTTATTGTTACAGGAGGAAATAGATATTTTTGAAGGTATAAAGGATCATCAGGCATTGCAGATGGCAAAAAATTTGGGGTTCAAAGGACCGTTGCAACAGCAGGTAACTTGACTCTACTCCCTCAGTTTTTACTGAAGACATTTTAGCCCAACTGTACAATAAAGGCTTTCCAAATAGACATGAAAGGCTAAGTGTCCATTAGATCAGGACCRTTTTGACATTTTAAATATTAAATTGCACCTATATAATTGTCATCAGGCTTTAGCAATTTGAATAAGGTCCTTATTGTTCCAAAGTGAAAGTCCCTGGTCTTTGAAGCAATTGATGACAACCTGCTGTTACACCACATGGGATTCTTTTGATTTCACGGGAGTTCCATTGGAGCTCAGTGAATTACATGGATAGAGCTTTTTTTGAAAATTTGGCCCTTAATATGGGGAGAAGTAAAAGTGTATCTCTCTGTGCAATTGAAGCCTTTTTTTTCCGAACTTCAGCTCAAAACCGAAAGTCTGCCAGCTTGTCTTTTCAGTATCTTTTTTTTATATCTATTGGAATTCCATATTGTACACAAATATGCAAGATATTTTGCCTTTATGAATCATTTTGCGGAGAAGAAAAAGCTTGTTTAAGCTACTTTTGCCTGGTTTTTTTCCCACAGTATCAAACTGTCATTTTTGTAGAACTCCTTTATTTTTAATTCAGCAGTTTTAATTATTTTCTATCCCAACCGTGCAATTAACAAATGCATAATCATTAAGTTGATTAACACACATTTGAAGGTTTAGCTGTATATCTAATGAGGAGGAATGATTATGTAGAACCTTTCAACCCTTGAAGAGTTCTGGTACTTAATAATTAACAGCAATATATGGACTTTTCAACAATATATTTAAATAATGCTGCAGTGAATGCATTTCTTTCCTTGTGCTATCAACTCAAAGGAATTTACTGAAGCATAGGGACATAGTTTTTATTCAGACAAATCCTAGTACTTACTTATACATTCACTATTTCTAGGTTGGGATTTTACGCTTTGCCTCAAAGAGGCTCGGTACTTGTAGACCTTGAGAAAGAGAACTGTTGACATTAAGCTGCCTGATTCAGAGATGTGCTGAAAGATGGAGCAGCCCTTAATAGTAGTTAAGTGATTCTGGTGATCTCTCAAAATTACAGCAGTGTACTAGGGCAACAACAGCTTTTCAGGTTGCCCAGAATCAATGTGGGGTTGATGGTGGGACTTCCTCCCTAGCATCACTGTTGGTAGCCTTACCCATGTGGTGTTAGGATAGCTTGTCAACCAGAGTGTCCGTGCCAAGGAAACTGCTGCCTTGGTGGGTGCAGATYTATAACTGATTTTTTTTTTTTAAAGTCAAAACCACTGAGAACGCTTCAGCTGATGACTTGAGCAGGGAGGACTTCGTAAGCAATTTGCATGCTGCTTCCAAACTCTAACTCTTTAAAGAGTCTTAGACATGTTGGTCCCAAAACTGGACACATTACTCCAGGTGCAGCCTTGTCAGCACTGAGTAGAGGGAGATGGGAACATCACTCACCATGTTCTTCCCGATGTAGTGCAGTATTGGGGTTAAGTCATTCCAGTCGTAATGTTTTCTTTCTTAGGAATGACGTTATGGGAGAAAGCTGACTTCTGTTTTTWTTGTTCTCATTCACTTTGCTTATTAGGAGAGGTCCCAAATATTTTTGGTTCGTCTGCTTCAGTTAACTGATCAGTAATGAAGGAACAAATTTGAATGGTTCTTCATTAGTGCACTTCTTTATCTGCAAACTTATTTCAGCTAATAGGTTGTCAATGTGTAATGAACTAAAGGCTTTTTTTTCATGCACGTTCATGTTGCTGTTGTTTAAGTTGTTCTGTTAATGGAAGAATGTTGTAAGAACAAAAGACTTGGAAGTTACTAGTCAGTCACAATACTTTTGGCCACAGAACCAGTCACAGAGATATGGTGAGGAACAATAAGGAGCAAGCAGGAGTATCTTGTAAAGAGTAAAGAAGCATGCTTCTGACATAATTTCTTCAAGAAAACATTTCAGACTGATGTGGGAAGGATAAATGTATATTTTTTCTAAAGTCACTAATGTGCATATACTGCTTTATGGTTTCTGAATTTAGACTGATTAACATGAATGCAACTTAGATCTCAGCATACCTGAGAATATGTCATTAAGAAATGTTAGGCACTTTTCAAATTAAACTTGTCATAGTAATCATGCTGTTTATTTTGTAGAAAATCTCCAGTTCATGTAGTCTTTAAATGCACTTTTACTAAATGTTATGTAGTATCATAATGCTACATTATAGCTATTTTAGATACTATATAAATATGATTAAGAAAACAGAAATAAAAGCAGTAATTATCTAGAGCTAGTGTGCAATTTAATACATTAAAAATAATCAATAATGGTTTACCTTTGCCTTGAAAACAGTAACTGTTATTTTTCTGTGTGGTAATTGTAAATCGCTTGATCAAATTTAGGCAGCAGATCAAATTAAGAAGCTGTATAATCTTTTCTTGAAAATTGATGCCACTCAGGTTGAAGTGAATCCCTTTGGTGAAACTCCAGAAGGGCAAGGTAAGAAATTGAAGGAAACAAATGAATGCATTATAATTCTTTATTTATGCAAWCTATAAATTAAATTGCATAGAAGGCTGTAGCAGCAGCTTTGCATTAATTTCATTTTGTAATGTAATTTAAGCAACATTCATAAATATTCCCATGGCAGATTTTACATTTCAATACCTTTTGTTATTTCATCCAAATATTGGAAGTATCGGCTTCTACATGTTATGCTTGGTGAGAAACAGCACACTTTCTGCTCTTCTGCTCTTTGTACAAAGTTGGGTTTTTCTTGGTTTTGTTTTGTCTTGGATACTTTTTTGTTAATGTTGCAAGAATTCCTGAGATTGTGCGGAAGGAAACTTGTTATTTTAYGGTTGTAAACATATAGGTAAGGTAAAATCATAAGTGCATGACTCTGCAACCTTCTAGAGCACAGGAGAAATTCCACTTGGAACGGACACTTAGCTACATCCCTTGGGAAGAAAAAGGGTAATTGATCTGCTTCCACCATGAATACAGGGCTAAAAAGGTATAGGGTAAATAAAAGGAGCTGGGGTAGCTTTCATGTCATTCTAGTAGTTGGTTTTCCAGCTGAAACCCTTCCATTTGTTATTATTGTCCAGTTAACTTGGACAGAAGAGAAGAGGGACTGAAGATGCCCGTGGTCTACTAAAATAGAGTAGGGCTGATCCAAGTGGATCATAGTTACCACCTCGCGGTTTCACTTGATGGCAGACCATTTTTACCCTTGCATTCATTCCTAATGCCAATATTTTACGGTATTCATGCCCCCTCCCTTTTTATTTCTTCTCTTTAATTTAAATAGATAAAGGTGGGAAATCGTGGAGCTCAGCAGGAGCTAGCTGAGACTTCAGTCTCAAAGGCTGCGGTTCACGAGCACCAGTGACTTGCTAGTAGAGGCCCTACCTAGAGTATCATTTTGTGATTTGAGAGAAGTCTCTGCCATCGGGAAGTGCTGGTGGGCGTTTCTTGACAAACATTGAGAAAGAATACTCAGGAAAGACAATTCCAGTTTTTAACCAACTTTATAAGGTATGCCTACAGATTAAAGTGGAAATTAGAAAATGGAAGGAGAAAGCTTTTACCCATTTTAACAGGCACTAGGAATGTGGCTGCTTAATTGCAGTTCTGGAAACTTTTGGAAAAAGATCACTGCAATGTCAGTTAACACCATGAGMTCCTCATAGGAGTCAGTACCAATTGAAAGAATTAGCATTTTAAAAATACTTTTTATGTGCCCACAGCTAGTTTGTAAAGTAAACAGCTTTTCACTAAAAATACATATTTTTCGGCTTAGTTGGTCAGGAATTCAAAAGCTGAATTGTGGCTAGAAATTATGCAGTCTCCTCCAGTTGTCCAACCTTGTTTTTCACTTTTTATTAACAAACCAAATGCAGAATCATAGAATCATAGAATCATTAAGGTTGGAAAAGACCTTTAAGATCATCGAGTCCAACCATCAACCCAGTACCCATGCCCACTAAACCAAGTCCCGAAGCACCTCATCCACACGTTTTTTGAACACCTCCAGGGATGGTGACTCCACCACTTCCCTGGGCAGCCTGTTCCAATGCCTGACTACCCTTTCAGTGAAAAAATTTTTCCTAATATCCAATCTAAACCTCCCCTGGCGCAACTTGAGGCCATTTCCTCTCGTCCTATCACTTGTTACTTGGGAGAAGAGACCAACACCCGTCTCTCTACAGCCTCCTTTCAGGTAGTTGTAGAGAGCGATAAGGTCTCCCCTCAGCCTCCTCTTCTCCAGGCTAAACAACCCCAGCTCCCTCAGCCGCTCCTCATAAGACCTGTAAGAAGAATTGGCAGAGAATTGTCCACAGTTTAAAAAGAAAATTCTGCTGGTAATGTACTCTGAAAAAGCTCTAACAGATGTAAAACAAATCCTTCCCCGCCCCATTTTATTAATGCTTCTTATAAAGTGCTGCTTTTTGTTATAAAATGGGCTCTGGGCCACTAAAAAGCCCTATTGTAAAGTGACATTTTAAAAACAAATACAAAAAGGAATATCTTGTCCATTAAAGTACATGAGGATAAGTTGGAGACAGTGATGATAATGATCAAATGTGTGGTCAATGTTTTTTAAATAATGAGCTGATTTCAGGTTAAACTAAGTTAGAAGAACGTATTTTTGACCTAAATGTATGCATTCTGCTTTTCAAACCTTTTTTTCCTGACCTTTTTTGAATTCCTTCTTGGTTGGGTTTTTTTGGTGTTCTTGCCACCAGAATCCGTTAGCTCTCTGGACAGAGTTTACCTCGTGAGAATGATTTCCACCCAGTGCTTTAACTCCTTTTATTTGAGAATCTTCCGCAGTACTGTGTGCTCAGATTTCCAGCTCATTTGAAGCACCATAATAACATGCACATTGCATCAATAGTTTCTGCATTGTAAACCTCACTCAGCTTAATAAATGTAAGTCAAATTCTTAGCAACTAACTCTAGCTCCATTGGTTCTTATGCAATTTGTGAAATGTGTACTGGGGGAGAGAAACAAAAAGCTCTGTTGTTGACTGGGGTAGTTCTCTTGTAGGCTGTATTTTAAATGGAAATAGAAAATTTGCCTTCAGAACCCAATAGACTGTTGTTTTTCCTCACCATTTAAATAGATCAGTTGGCCTCATTAAAACCAGTTGGGAATAAGGTGAGAAGGACATTTTCATTTTGTGTTGCACAGTGAAGTTAAAGCAGAACAATGAAATAGGGCCTTGTAAAATGAATGGCCTGGATTTTTCAAGTTCTAGCAATGTGCAACACACGATACTTTTGACCTTTTGAAGATGAATGGGACCTTTAAAATAGGTGCAACAAAAACTGCTGGAACTTGGCTGCGGATTATGATGTTCACTTCAAAACAAATTCATTGGTATGTTTGTCTGCTATGACTGATGTACTTACCACGTTTATTTTGTGGGTTCAAGAGCACTCATACTGTAAAAACAAGATTTCCTTCCTCAAAACCTGTTGAAATCATTTTTTTAGTAGAATAATTGACCAAGATACCTTAACACTACAGGGCAGCATGGAAGGTACCCAGTAGTCCTTAGGCTCAGTCAGATGTCAGAAATTGGGACATCTGTGACAATTGCCTTCTGTCAGGYAGAGAACTGAGCTTGAGGTGAGGTCTTTGTGCCAGGACTAGGCTGTTACGGTATTCACACTTGCTGGTTCAAAACTAGCTCAGATGACTAGTATAGAAGCACTTCACTATTCTGTTTTTTTGGCAGAGCGAAGGACAAAATCCCCAGTTCAGTACCTACATSATCTCAGCCATGTATTCCTGCAAGGAGGACCTTTAAGTATGTCTTGTGTCTACAGCGTCCACTCATTAATACCTGTGTATGGACACTGAGAAGGGCAGAGCCAGCACTGTCAGGTAATAGAATAGGGGCATCATTGAGGTCCTCAGGACATATTTGGCTGGGTACCAACACAGAGGGGAAATTGATAGACAAGCAGGGGCAAGTGAAGGAGAGGACAGTTGGGAATGAGAGGAGACAAAACTGGTGGTCCTGAAAGGTCCTAAAAACCCATGGTAGTACTAACTTTGCATCCTTGCTGGAGTAGTATGAGGTGRCACTGTGGGAAAAATGAACTGATTYGGGTAAGTTGCCAGCTTAGCTTTTCTGGAATGGCTGTACAGAAAAAGGCTTAATTTGAAGGATGGTAGGAGTTTTTATGCTGTTTTCTCCGAGGTTTTTCCCCATGTGTTTCGCATCCAGGGAGATGCGGAGCAGAAACAAAGTGGTTTTCAAGCTGTGAAAGCCATCTTACTAGCAGACGTACACAGAAGTCTTCCTGTGCTTATTTCTTTTTTGCTAGCAGTTTCTCCATCTGAAATGTCTTGAAGAAGAATAAAGATAAAACAAATGGAAGAACATTTGAGTAGCTTAATGTGGTTATTTCTAATGATAAAATATAAGTCTCTGTATGAAGACCATTATTCCTGTCAAAGTAACGGATAAGATGGATTAATTTCTTGCTGTGTTTTGTGTTTTTCACTTGTTTGACTTTCCATAAGAAAATACATTGTCATATGTATTTCCTTTTGTTTAATTTTGTAGCAAATTCTTTAACACTGTTGGGTCAGAAGCTGTAAGTGCCAATTTCTGTGGATTTTTTTGTTTTGTTTGCTCTCAGTGTAAGCTGTTGAATTGGCAGATKACAAAAATCCTATACTGCTAGCAAAAACAGCAAAAATACTCCATGAATTTAAGTGTTGGAGCTTTCTTTGATATTTGTTTAGAAGAAAATTTCTTTTGTATAATCTATCATGCATGTAACAATGTGCTTTTGATGRTGGAAATGGTTTGATAAATATTAATAGGTGTTTTTCCTGCTACTTTGTACAGCGTGGCCTTTGTTAAAGATGAATGTTCTGTAGAAATGAGATTCTATTAATGTGACATTGAAGATGTTCATGTCTAAGGTAAACAGAGCTTTGAAACTGCAGTCTTACTCTAGCCTTGAGTTGTTTTAGCAATTTAAGGAACTCAAAGCTTGAAGAAGAAAAATGGTACAGGTCTTATTTCATTGTTAAAAAAAATTAAAGCAGCTCTAGTACAGTAGAAGCATATTATCAACTTCAGATATTTCTCCTTTTGGCAGATTCCCACATGATAGTTGACCGGGTAAGACCTAGACTCTTCCAAGAGAGATTTATTATACGCAAACACTTATGAATAATTTTCTGAAACTGCAGTCACTGAAACTAAATTTAATCCTGTTTTAATTTAATCTGGTATTGGTTACAAGTCAAATGTATTTAGAAGAACCACAAAAACCTGAGCAACATCAGAAATCCAAAACAAGAAAACCCAATGCAAATCAAGACATACAATTGAGACTCTCCTATTTGTGTAAATGTTTTGTTTGCTGTTGCTTAGATACTGTTTGTTTGCTGTTTGCTTAGATACTTCTGTCCATCAAAAAAGATTGTGTGATTAGTTATTTTAATTGATGGGTATCTATATAAAAGACTAAAAATYGTCTTTTTAATTGTAATGGGCTTCTAGTTGCAGACTTGTACAATGCTCATGAGCAGGTGCATACGTACCATGTATGTGTTTCAATGGCAATATGAATCAAAACACAGCAGAAAGAAAAACTTCAATTTTTCTGGATGCAGCATTTAAAGGCACTTAAATCTGACTGGTTTGCATTGAGAAATCAATTATAATTCAGTCAGTAATTATGATCTGGATATAGTACAAATGAAATTACTTAAATAGTRAAATGCTAAGTATATAGTCTTACGTTTACTTAGAACATTTTAACGTAATGAGGTGTTTGCTTATGCAAACCCATAGAAATAATAAGTCAGTAAATAGGCAAATAACCAGTTCACTCTACATGCATTTCTTTTACTGTTTGTTTTTATGTGAATTATGTCTACTAGCTAGTCTTTGGTATCTATTTAATATAGTCAGGTTTAGCTACTTTTTAATTTGTTTTTACAACCATAGCAGATGTTAACATTGATGAGAAGTTTTGTATTTACTTTTAAAATTTTCTTTATTTAAAAGTCATCTTTTGATAATTTTTAACATACATTGGCTTAAAGATCTAAATTAAAACAACTTTAGGGAAATAATGTGTGTATAGCTAATAACATTATAAGTTAAAAATATGGCTAAGGAAAGCATTTTTTGTATTGCTCAACTATAAATGACTGCATTGTACCAAACACTGCTTTGGATTGCTAACCTGTTATATCTGTCATACTTTCAAAAGACTGAAAGTAGATTCTCTTACGAAATTACTGCATACCACCTGGCAGCATAAAAACTGCCTTCATAACTTATGGGAACTTTGTTTAAAGCAAACATAGAAGATCATCCCTTGAGAAAGGCACATGACYGTGTAGTGTGGAGACGCTTCCTGTMCCTTTTCTCAATRTAGGATTTGAGGAAAACTTACCCTTCTCTACTGGACTCAATGCTAGAACCTCAGCTGATCATATGTTGGAAGCAGCATCAGTCCCTAAAGCAACCCTCTGCCCCTCCCTGCTCTAGTAGTTGGTGTAATATTTCAGAAGCTCTGACTAACTGTGATCTCTAAATGCCTATATGTTGTTTTATATTTTTTTCTTTAGTTGTTTGTTTTGATGCCAAGATAAACTTTGATGACAATGCAGAATTTAGGCAAAAAGAAATATTTGCCATGGATGACAAGTCTGAAAATGAGCCTATAGAGAACGAAGCTGCCAAATATGACTTAAAATATATAGGACTGGATGGAAATATTGCTTGCTTTGGTAAGAACAAATAAATCCAAAAGRCATTTGAAGACAAATTCGTACTTGTTCAGTGTATAGACTTTGTTTACATTCTGACATTCAATCCACCCTTGACAATATTTCAGTCCATTTTGCTGAGGTTGTCTGTCCTTCCACAAGTTCTTGCAGGAATGAAACCAAAGTTGTGTTGGAACTGTGGTGAGGGCCACGGCAGCAGGCAGGCAGGGCACGTGTGATGTCAGAGGGAAGGCAGGCTCAGGGAGGAGCCTGCGGGGCTTCTATGTTCTGAATTTTTAAKCTGATGCAAGTGGTCTTTCTGGTAATTAAAACAAAACAAGAAAAGTCATCAAAATTTGATCATTAATTTTCAAAATGAGACTGTGTTACTCAGAAGGCACTGCAAAGGCGTGTGTGTAAAAACATGATATTCCCATTTACAAATGARTATTGAGCTCCATTTCCCTTTAAGGAAAGCTGCTAAAGAAGCTGCCTGGTTGTTAAAAGGAAAATACCAGTTTCTTATTTTCCTGACGTTTCTGTAGAACAGAAATTACTCTTGTGTTTATAAGAGAGAAGTAAAAAAGTCATCTATGCTCTAAATAATTTTCATTTTGTAAAAATTCTTTTAGCCAGTACAGCATTTTATTATGAATCTAATTGAATTAGTCATTTTAGCTTAGTGAAAAGACGGTTTTAGAAAATGTCCAGTATTTACCTTGCTTTGATGTGTACTCTAACCACAAATCTAGAAGATACTGATAATGTGTTGCAGTTGATTCAGTAAGTGACAGTGAGATTTTAATCTCAATTTAAAAAAAAGCAAAACGAAAAAAACCCAAACAATAATTGGCAACACTACAGTTTGTTTTTGTTTTTTTTTAGTATTAGATATTGCTGTTGAATTACAGGTGRCACAGAAGCCTTACTTTGTCCAGCAGGAGCAACTTACTGGGGACAAATAATTCACATCTACTTTTCCTAGCTTAGAGGATGTTCATGCCCATGGGAATGCTTCTAGACTGGTGCGAACACAAAATAAAAGGCAGTTTCAGGAGCATCTGATATCTGTCCCTGAAATTTAGTCTGTTTTACAATAATACAAAGCATCATCTACTGCTATCAGAATGATGGGAGGGGAGCTTAAGGAGTCAATTTGCCCTTCACATCTCYTTTTTTTAAAACAGGAGTTTTTGCATTTCCACAATTACCATTCCAGTGCTCATACATGCTTAAGGGAAGGTGCACATCTAAATCCTAAAATTGATAGAATCAAAAGAAATCTAAATGTTGGCGTGTATGCACCAGATTTTGAATTATTTGTTGCATTGAATATCCTTGAATAGGTACTGACCTATTTAGAAATAAATATTTATGTATCGCTTTGAGCCATGTTACATGGTTGTGCTGATACGTTTTAAGCCTCTTCACAAATCTTGTATACTTTTATGTGAAATGTAAGCACTTGATGTTTACAATTACAGTCAATGGAGCTGGACTTGCAATGGCAACGTGTGATATAATATCCTTGAACGGTGGAAAGCCAGCCAACTTCTTGGATCTCGGTGGAGGTGTGAAAGAAGCACAAGTGTATCAAGCATTCAAGCTGCTGACTGCTGATCCAAAGGTAAAAAAGTTGGGTTTGGACCAGAAGCTTCCCCGTGCAGCAATACAGCTGTGTTATAGGACTATGAATAGCATGCTGAAAAATACAGATAATGGTGTGAACACTGAGGATGAGTTACTAAAGGCGTGATCTGGGAGGAAAATGGTTTCACTGTGAGCCACTGAACTGAGTTTTCAGTTCCTGATCCACACTCAGGTTTGCTGGTCAGTCCTGAACGGGTACTTTCTCAAGGCAGTTCAGCACAGAAGTGCAGATGTGGTAATGCTGGGCATTGCAGTGCTCAACTTTGAACAGCTGGCTCCTAAAGTGGAATTTGTGAGGAGATTTAGATACTTAAAATATCATTCCTAACAGTGTGGTGCTGCAGTGGAGTGAGAAGGAAAATGGGAATTAAGCAAATAGCTAATTCTAAAGGCTGATTTGTACTCTCTTAAACTCGAGGTTTCTAGAATATCTGATTCTGCACTGCAGGATAGTCTGTGTTTAATTAACATTCCCAGGCTGGAATCGTAGCCTGGTATGTTCTAACGCTTCCTTTTGAGGATGGAGGTGCAGTTGCTCTTTTCTTTTTGAACAGCAGAAGACATTAGTCTGTGTGTATTGAGTAGAAGTTATTTCTAGAGATGCGTGTTAGCATGCTGAGGTCATTGGTCCCCTTTGCAGACAGAAGTAGAATATCTACTGAGAGAATATTGATCAGACATAGGCATTGGAGCAGTGCCAGCTGACCGTCCCTGCCAACGTGGAGTTACGCTTTTGTGTGTAGCCAAAACTTAAGTTGCTGTAGATTTTTTTTTTTACTAGTGAAAATCTGTCGAAGGGCTTTGATCATCTTCCATCTCCTGCACCTGAGCATCTCTGCTGAAGTCCCAATTTCAACATTTTGCTTCTTTCTGTGAATCTGGCTTTATCTCCTTTATCTCTTTTTTCTGTGCTTCCATCCATTTTCCTCATGTTCATTGTGTCTGTGATATTAGCTCCTCTAAATACCACCTTCCTGTGAAGATTGCATCACTGTAATTTTACACCCTGTGCAGCCGTAAGGGACAAAATGTTGTGACTTTTCTAATAGAGGTGGATATTGTTTGCAGCAAAATTTCAAGGCAAAATCAGGAAGAAAATTTACAGTACAAAATAGGTACAGCTCGACTTCATATTGTAAACTCTTTGCAGTTGTAACTCTCCTTGCATGTTTTTAAGGCACGTAGTACCTTGATGGCCCAACTGTATTAGAGAGAGTAATCTGCAATATTTAAAACATTCTTCCTGGATCTTTTTGCACTCCCATAGGCCTGGGTCGTGCTGACTTTTTGTTTGTAGAGGTCTAGGTTTATGTTCTTCCCAAGACCCACCGGAAGAGAACTGGTTTTCTCCTTCTACTTAGTGATCTTACAAGCTTCACGTCATTAACATGCCTAAAAAAACAGAGACCTGGAGAAGTAGAGAAGCAAGATATCTTGCCTGGGGAAAAAGGGAGGCAGGATGGGACTTGAGATTCATGCTAGAAAAACTGAGTTTCCTTCATTGTCTGATGCTAGTAGACACTGTTATGCTTGTCTTTATTTGTGTGAATTTTAGCTATTCTCAGGACATTACATGAAGATTTGTTTGTGCGTGTTTGAGTTGTTCTGCAGTGCGTGCTCCGTATGATGATCAAGTTTTGGCTGAGATGTAATTTAGTTCTGAAACTTGTGTTAGTGATGGAGAAGCAGGTGCAGTAAAGTCTTAGATACACAACTTAGCTGATGATTATCACTATGCTAAATAGGTTCTCTGTCTGCTGCAGCACAAACAGCAGGTATTAATTTTGGTGGTGAAATTTACTGAGTTTAAACAATTTTAAAACAAAAAGGCATTTCAGTAGCTCTCAGCTATGTATCATCTGCATGCCCCACATTTGACTTGTAAATGTATCCTTCTTCTATTATATATTCTGTTTATATATTACTGCTTAACACTAGCTGCTTACACCAGGGCTAGTGAAGCTGTGCTAATTGAGACAGTGGGGCAAAGTAAAAGGTAGCATGGAAAGGACCTGAAATAGTCATTTGTGCTTGTGTCTATGCACAGCTGTAGCTGTGCCGTTCCTGGCTTTGACTGGCTGAAGATGCACAAGGCTTTAGCCTAAATGCAGCACAATTCATTCCTCATTAATTTGTTGCCTCCTCTCTTCCTTTTGAATGCCTTTTCTGATCTTTTCTCCATTCACAGGAAGAATCACAGAACAGCTCCATTGCATTTCCCTTTTGTTCTCTTTATTGCACTCCAGGAAAAAAAGGGAGGATGACTGCTTAAGAGTTCCACTAGACTCCGTTATTTGGTTTGGTACAAGGGAAAGAGGGTGCTTCTGAAAGCTATCTGCTCTACGGAATGTAGTCCATAGCAAACTTGGATGCACGAATGTAAGTGACAGCATTGTTGGCCACAGACATTGTGCTTTTATTGAGATTTAATGCTGTCGTCCATTTTTAAGTTATTAACATGAGTTCTTTTGAGCCTAGCCCTGCACATGACCAGTCATACCACAGTTCTTATCCCTGAGAGGCTTGCCAAGTTTAAGTGAGTCACTTGTGAACTTTTTCTTGTCAGCCCTTTCAGTTTGACTGATTTTGCCTTTATTTTATGTCATTGTGACCATCAGCAATACTGTTTCAGTTCCACATGACATCAGATGAAAAATTTAACAGTAACTGATGAAGAATATGTATGAGATTAAATTAGAATTAGGGAAGATATGCTGATATCCCCATACATAATAGGAGACTGTAGCAGCCCTGGCAGTTATATCAGCCTAACATCAATTCCCTTGTTTTTCTTACTGCTCTGGAGTTGAATATTAATATAAGTTTACAAGCTATTAAAAAAATAAACATTTCATGTTTTATTTCATTCTGTTCAGAGAAGATGGTAAATGTCTGTTGTTTCCTCTCCCCATACACCATGTCCATTAGCTTACTAATAAACAGTAAGATAATTGAATGAATCCTCTCTTTCCTTAACTAATAGTAGCCTTTCAATCAGTAGCAAGAGTCATTGTGGCTAATGCAGTAATCATAGTTTGTATCTGGTCAGTCATTTCCCTGTAACCTTTAACCTGATTCCCACCTTGTTTGAGAAGATAAAAATTTGCTCTTGGGAACTTGAGGGGCAATTAATTGTTGTAAATGTCTCCAGACAACATTGAGCCTCTGAGGAATGACTAAACAAACAACAAAAGAAGTCTGCAGGGCTGTAATATGGAGAAGCACTGTCTTCTAGTTGCACTGAAATATGGCACTGGCAGTGTTAAGGACATTGCAAGAGAAGAAATCTTCCAGAAGGAAATGTTCAACTGCACTTTGAAATAGATCTCTTTCCCTCTCTTTAGTTGTCTTTAAAATGTCTATTTTGTGTTAAAGCAAAAAAATACAGGTATGCCATGATTTGATTTAGTGAAGCTGTGGATATTGTTTTTGAGAAAAATGAAGATCTTGGCTGGTTTGCTGCTGGTTTAATCTGGCTGTTGTCAGTGTCTATAATTCTTTTTAAAAAAAAAAAAAAAAAGAAGTAAAAAAGTGTTGTGGTTTTGTGGTTTTTCTTTTTGTTGTTGTTGCAAAAGGTTACCCACTAGCTCTTGGATGGAAATGCTGTCTCTGGAGTCAGTGACCCTTTTGTATTCTGCTGGTCTTGTTTGCAGTCTGCCATATCCAATACTTCCTAAGTCAGACAGGTCATTGCAATAGTTCTGAATTCCTTTCTTTTCACTATCTACATTCCAGACTTTTTTTTTCTAATTCCTTCCTGCCTGTCTTGTTTCTATGAGTTTGTGCCCTGCGTCTGCTTTGGCAGAAAATGAACCGTCTTCTGTCTTTTCAGGTAGTAGCAGGAGAGGGGAAGATGGCTCGGTTCTGGGTGTTCAAGCTGCTGGGAGGCACTGTGGGAACTTCATTGCTCCTCTTTGTCCCACAGTCAAATAGAAGAGGTTGTTTTCTTYGGTATTTCAGAGGTTCTGAGTGATGCCTGGCTCTCCTCTGCATGCATGAAGTGCTGTTTCAGCCATCCTCACTGAAGTCCTCATCYTTGAGTGCTCTCACATCCTTACCAAGCTCAACAGGTGCTCACTTTTATTCATGCTGAAGACCTGGACTGTTATATTTACCATATGACTGTAGAATTCAACAAGGCTTTGGAAAGGCTAAAGCTGAAAAATAACAAACAGTCTTGTCAATAAATCTGCTGTCCGGGGTACTGAAGCTTGGTTGCCATCTCAGCCCTCTGCTTTGGCCTGGAGTCATCCCACATATCTGACTCTCCTAAATTCCTGCAGGTTTTTCTCTCAGCTTTTTTATACACATTGCAGAGAGAGTCATCATCAAGTTTCAGATGTTGGGCTGGCTGAATTGTGTTTTTGAAGACCCTAATGAGTATGGGAGCCTATAATGACTAGGCTCTTGGTGAGATGTATTTAGTGACTACAATTAGGCAAAGGCCAGAAGCATCTTACCGACAACCTGGAGCAAGTCACATCCTCTACCTTCTTCTCCCATGCTGTCTTGTAGAATAAAAATAGTACTGCATAGGCTACTGGTATAGGAGAGTTGCCCATTAATGCTGACATAAATGCTATGTGTACTTGAGATGTGACCCAGACACAGGCCTACGTAGTCTTTCCTCAGGCTTTTGGCTRTACACCTCCCTTTCCCTTGTTCTGTCTCCCTAACAGGAGCTAAAATACAGAAATGTGAGTAAAGCAAACTAAGCTGAGAGCTGTTTTGCCATTGAATGGCTCTAGTCCTGAACTTAACAGTTGACTCCTAATAGAAAGTAACACTGAAATGTGAGCAGTTAAAGGCCAAAATTGTTTGTTGTTCTTGTTCTTCTTTTCCCCCTAAAGCTCCTTTGACAACCTTTTTTGAAGCCTGACATTGATGATACGACTAAAGACTTCTCAAATCAATTGATGTTAACAAGTGTTTGCTTGTCATAAAAGCAAAATACTATTGAGAGATTGACAAACATCTCTCTGGAAAAAATATTGCGTATTGACATCTGTTAACTCATATGCAGGGAATAATTAATATCAAACACACACAAAACAATTTATTTTTTTCCTTTAGCTATTCTTTAGTCCAAATTCAAATTACTGTTTTATTAATATGGAATAGGCATTCTTATTCCTGTCACTTTGCTTCGCCTGTTTGCTTATGTCAGATGCATCTCTCTGTCCACCTCAGTGATGGGAAGAGTAATGGCACTGATGTGTCTTGCCATTAAGTTGCGTGTGAAGCAGAGGTCTTGGGGCTTTTATTTTCCGGGCATCTGTGAAGAGAATTCTGAAAGAGGGTATCATTAAATCATAATTTTGCAATTCACTTATTTTGCAGCTATGCTCGGTGTGAAAGTAATACAGTTTATCCATCCTTATTATATAAGACATTTTTATCACCAGTTTATCCTTTTGGCTTGAGGGATTTTTAGTATTAGTTTTCTTAACATTGCAGTCCATTGTGTGGCAACAGAAGGGATAACATTATACTAAGAGAAAAGATTTGGGATATTCTTTTCTCAGATTTCAGAAATAAAAATAAGGTTGCCTTGTATAATTTATTTGGTCTTTATTTTGAGTGAATTAATTCAGAATTGGGTGAGCTATTTCAGTTAAGACAATTCAGAAAGTCTGCAAAGATTCAGGCAGTTTGGAATGTGGTAACTATATCAGTGTGTTACTGGACGGTTTGCTCTCACTCTGCAGCTTTAAACAAGGACTTGCTCCCAGTTTTAGGAGAAAAGGCTCTTTTGAGTATGATTTCTAACTAGGCTTGACTATATAGCTGAGAGTTTTGTCCTGGAAGTTATGCAAAAATCTGCCTTATTCAGTGAGTCTGTGCCTAGTGTTTGACTGTTGGGTTACAAGCCTGAGCCAAAAAGGGGTTTTGGCAGATAAGCTGCTTAGGAGTTGCCAGGTGCCTATTCTGTTCCCAACCAATTATTCCCTGCATCCTGCCCAATAAGGCATCATTTCAAACAGTCTGGGAGAAAAGAGAGTGGAAGAAGAGGGGAATGTTGTCACATGGCATTCCTGATCCAGGATTGGGCACTGAGACATTATAATCACATCAAATAAAAATAAAAATAATGTCGGCAGCCAAGTTGTGAGTGCAGGCAGTTTGCACAGCTGTTTAATGTGATCTGCAGAATGTCTGTTGCAGTATTAGTCATGCCAATCAGTCAAGACTGTCAAGTCTGTCTTGACTAAGAGGAAGAATTGCAGCTTGAACATCAAAAGCAACATCCAGAAACAAAGAACCAACTCGTTTGATTTTCTTCTAGGGCTGCCATTGCCCATCGATGAGAATGGTTATTATTGCTGTTAGTCCTGGAAGTTTTGTGTAGAGTGAGAGGAGGGTGCTTTGGAGAGTGGGAAGGGGACTATTAAGCTTTAAAAGTCATAAATAAAAAATAGTGTGTAGAGGTTTTAAAAATATAAATATTAGAATGGCCACACTTGCTGGGATAGTGAGCCTTATCCTAGTTAGAGCATAGGCTGCTTGTGAATGGTTTGTCATGCATTTTCTGCATTTAACCGACTGTCAGTAGTGAATTTCTCAGTGTTACAGTAATGCGAAACCATAAATCAGTAGGATCGGATAACCTTCTCTATCACACATGCAGCCTATGTGTGTGTATAATGTTGAAGGAGAAAATGAAATCGTAAATAGCGTTCAGTTATGGACATAAAATAGAGTGTTAGCACTGGATTTGTTTGAATTGTCAGATTGCATGTCATTTCAGATAATGCAGAGGAACCCTATTCTTACAGTTATTAGAAATCTTTGTGCTTTCTCATTCAAATATCATGCACCCTTTACACACTTCATTACCCAGCTCTTCTTTACACAGCATGAAAAGTCTTTATTCCTTCTGTGTTTTTCTGATTGACACAAGAGGGTGAAGCATCATATGCTGTTTTGAGTACTCTAAAAGCTGTAGCTGAGGAGTTATTGTAGTGAAAAATATCTGTGTGTTATAGTGTACTGTTCCACAAGTGCTAACTGCTAGTCTGGTGTTCACACCTCTGCATAGCCCTTTATAGCTCCAGCTGGGTATCTGAAAATGGTGGCACTAGAATTTAGTTGATGCTTTTGAAAGTTCAGGCTTTGACTGCTGGTTTTCCCCCTCTGTGTGAACTGTGGGTTGTAATACTCATCTACCATAGATGACTGCTCTCAACACTGATCAAAAATTATATAGTCCGTTAAAGAAACTGAGTGCTATGGAAATTATAAAAGTTATCACTGTTCCTTACTGCTTATTACAGAGCCCTATCCTACTGGCAGTTTTTTACTCAGCATTGTTTTTGTAGAAGTGAAATATTAAATTTTAAAAAAGAAAGTCATAATCAATAAGTCTGTTGGTTTTGTGTTGCAATTGTGACATTTGTGTAAGACAATGTCTAATCAATCATTGAAGTATACCACATAGTTTTTGGAAGCTGGATATTCCTATGTCATCTTAATATTTGTAGAGAGCCCCTTTTGCCTTGGGGGTGTGTAAACATGTAGGGAGAGACCATCCTTTCTCTTATTTAAGATATGCAAAAGACTCAAGGGTTGAAAGAGGAACCAGACACAAAAAGATGAAGGAAAGCTTCAGTTAACCTGGGTAATCTGCCCAGTCTTGCAGGTCCATGTCTGCCTCGGTAAGGCAAGAAGTAGTAAGGTTTAAATGCAGCAAAGAAATTTAGGTTAGCTGTTCTGAAAATTGTCCAGCAGAAAAGGTAGTTGAGTCCTACAGCAATTTATTTTAGGAACTTGCAGGCTATCCAGCACTGCAAGTTTTGGAGAACTAGCTAAACAAAAATTTTTCCAGGGTTTTTCAGGAAGAGTTGATCCTGCCTTGGGGCCAAAGACTGGACTGGAAGTTGCTTTTCCTCTTTCAGAGAACAGCCCTAAACCTAAAGCTGTGATTAGTAATTTTATATGGGCAATAATGCCTTGGCTTTCAAACCTTGTCGAAGTTTAGGATTACTATCATAGGATGACAGTTTGTAGAGGTAGAAAAGACCTATTAGAGCACAGGAACATCTTGTAACGCTGGGAAAAATTGACAAGGGCAGATTGTATTTTCTGCCTCAGAAACTTGTACAAATACTTTGCCTTTAACCAAGGGTATTAGAGCAGCTCATAGTTCAGTTATAGATACTGTAGGATTTGAGTTTATGGGAATAATTTAGGAGTTTCCCCACATTTTTATTAGCGCTGCATTGGTGAGAAAATATAGACTAATAGAACTTTAACAAGGATTTCTTCTAATGTGTCTTTGCAGTTTTGCAGGAGTTAGTGTGAAATGACTAGTCATCTTTCAGAGCACTTAAAGTATTGAAAAGGCATTCTTTCATTTCATTGAAGCATTTTTAGAGACTGATAGCATATTGCCAATATTTATGAAAATGTGAGGACAATTATGCATTTAAAATGCATAATTGAATTGTCTTGATTTATAATCGAGTAATGTATTTTTCAAGAGCATGTGTAGTATTGAGTCCTAAGTAATTGATATGTAAATATACTTTAACAAGAATCTGCCATTATTTATAGGCACTGACAAGTTGAATGCCTTTTGGCATTTTAATGTTGGCTGTAATGAATCTTAAAAACTGGATATGAAAATAAACTTACTAAGCAAGAGGAAAAGTTGCAGAGATTTTGTGATCGCCTCCTTTGTGGCAGAATAAGGAAAAATCACAAATGTTTCCTTAGAAGGTAAATGCTGAAAAATTTGTGGAAGAACCACAATAAAAATCGAGCTGTTAGATTTGGACGGAATTTGAAATGTTTTTGTGCCAATTACCCTCTCGGCAGTGGTAACCCTTCTAAAATAGGGACAGAAGAGCAGACGTTTTCATTTCCTTGGGAGAGTATCTGCCTCACCCTCTTGAGATAGCTGCTGTGTGGTCAAGGCTTGTTGCATTTTCCTGCTTGTTTGGAGGTGCATTTGATTAATGATCAAAGTGATGAAGGATGTTTTTATTGGCTTCTTTGTTCAGTAGTGCTTGGGACTGGAGAACCTGGACTTTTCGGAGGTACGCACTGATGAGGCAGTATGGCTGAGCCTGYGGTGGGAAGTCTTTAAGAGAAGTACGTGGTAATGGTTATCGGACGGTACCTGTCATAGCGTGGTATCACCGTCTCACTCCAAACCAGGGCCTAAAATGAAGGGCAACGGATACAGGCAGTAAATCTCCATCTTGAAAACCTTGCCAGCATCACCTCTAACTGCCAAATGCCTGATGTCGTATCCAGCGTGTGCAATATAATGTGCAGTTATGTTTGTGTGTCTTAGTATTGCCTAGTAAAAGGAGATGCCATGCATAATACATCAGAAAAGTGTTTAATCCTTTACTGTACTTTACAAATTGATTAGATTTTGAAAATTTATATGATTCATTTCACAGTTCGTGAGGATAAAAAGGGAAGATATTTTAGGAATCTCAATTTGGTAATTCATCTTGGTGAGATGAGTTATTTATTATGAATCTATTTATAGATCATCTATGTAGCATACTTACAGGGGAATGAAAGACAAAACATTTGACAATATAAGTAGGAAATAGTGTATTAAAAGAAAAGTTGTAGGTGTCCTTACTTAAACTCTTCTGTAGAGAAAATCAGATTTTAATACTCATTATTTTTAAGTGGCTTGAGGTGTTACGGCTGTCTAGGAAAGTGTTTGTTCTTTCTATCAGAATGAAGAAATTTAATCACCTTACCTCCATCTGTTCTTGATAGATAGAGGCCTAGATGATGAACTGTATATTTCAAGTAGGTGCTTTCAGCCATTTGCACTAGGTAAGACACACTCTTCTTCTGACAGTGAAATGAATATCAACTGGTTTTACTTATAATTTCAGAAGCAGCCTTGATGGATGGAGCACAGGTAGATAGAGCATAGGTTAGATGAAGAATAAGACTCAATTTGGGGAAAAAAAACTGGTGAAACATGACAAAATTAATGAGCGTTTTCCTATAATAATTTTTTTTTTAAAGACAGAAGAATAAAGGACCTGATCTTGCTAAGATGTTTAATGTAAAGACATGTCTATACTTTACAAAAAAAAAAAAAAAAAAAAGGCATGGGAGATGTGAAGTAGTTTTTTAAAATGAGCTTTTTGTCTCTAAGCTGAAAAAGTGACCTAATACTACGATGTCAGGTTCAGTGATGTGGTTATTGGGGAAGAGGGGAGAATTGCGTGAATAAATACAGGTGTTGCACTCGTCTCTGCTGTGACACTTGTGCTCTGGTTTGCCCCCCAATATAGGAAGTAGATGATGATAGGTGATCTTGTTTTAACCTATTATTATGAATCCCATATGCCATCTGAAGTGACTGGCACAGTGATGTGATCAGGAATAATGTGCAGGTCTGGCAAATATGTAGCTTTTAAATTCGTTGGCATCTTTTTAAGAAAAAGATCTGTTTCTATGGAAATGGGATTTTGGGGTGCAGTATATCTTGTGATATTTTCTGTATTCCACTGTATATGCCTTTTTTCTTTTTTTCTCTCCATTTGTTTTAGTGTTGAGGTGGGGAATGTACTTTTCTATAGTATGTAAACTTAGTTTTTGGAGCAGGATACGCTCTGTCTTCCCAGTCAGAAGAATGTATTTAATTTATATTTGAATAAGAAAAATATTCCTTGGCCTGTGTTCATCCATTCATTTGCATAGCTGAGCACAGAATGATGAAAAAGCTTTGGAAGAGACAAAAATTATTTGAAATATGGCTTAATGAAAGAGGGAAAAGCTATTTCTTTCCCATGAATCTCTGTTTTGTTTCAGGTAGGACTGAATTATTTCACAACTTCATTATTCATGCTCCAATTCAACAAGATATTCAAACCTGTTTCAAGTTTTAATATTTTATTATCTATTATTCTGAGTGGATGGGTAAAGCTGAAATAAATGAGCCTATTCACTTTTAAAGCTTGTCGTGTGCTTAAGTACTTGGTAAATCAGGTCCACATCTACCACAAATGAGTAGTTCTTGCTCTTGTTGCTAGAGGTTTAGTTTCATCATCTAATAGAAAAACTCTTTTTTTTATACGAAGTTGAAAATTAGTCCTATTTCTCAAAATATGTCGTTTGTGTTGTACCCTTCAATATTTTGCTGTACTAGGCAATCTTTAAAATCAGGTGTTTTCTTTAGAGTAGTTCAAAAAGTGGAGATCTTATCTCTTTTAGCGCTCATACTTTCGATAGCAATCTGCAGAAAACATGAGTTATTCCATATCCCAGTGCCCAGTTCTTTTATGTATATAGTCTGGGGAGGTGGAGGAATAGGAGGAATATTCCAAACAGCCTCTGTGGGCATCTAACCACGGTTCCTTCAGTTGCACAGAGGTTCAACTTGATTTCGATGGCTCCAATATTCGTGTTACCAACTGTGAGTGGGGAGTAGTGGTGTGTAGAGTCTGTGGAAAGAAGTATGAGGATATAAAGGACATGGTCCACAGAAATAAGCACATCAGTCAAAAGCTGGGCAAAACTTGGGGACTGTCTCTGCGAATGTATTGGATTTTGTGGTTATCTTCATAGACTCGCTGATTCTTATGCGTACCTTCCAACTCGAGATGTTCTATGATTCTATGATTCTAACTATCCTTGAGAAAAACCACATTATTATGTGCTGTTTATATCAGGTACAGTAAACACATCTTGTTCACTGGATCTTTCAGTGACTTTGGCTTGATATATATAGCCCTGAGCTTAATTAACTTTTTGATTTTTCTTTAGGGTTCTAGCTGATACCTTTGGGGAAGGAAATAGTTTCCCTGTGGATTTTTTCTGTTAGTTTGTATTTTAAACTTAATCCTAGAAAAATCCACATTTGTTTGTTTTGCACTCCCAAACACCATAGTAGATTCTGCCTAACTGGTGAATAGAAAACTGGAAATCTTCGCTCCCCTGTATTTCCCTTCCTTTAGTAACAACTCGGAGGATGCTGCTTCTCTATCCTCTTTATTCAGCAGAATCCAGCCTTCGTTTGCTGTGTGGGTACCTTCTAAGGCACTGGACAGGAAAGTAATCTTAAATACCTGTATTTAAGAAACGCATTCCCTCTCCATTATTGAAATGTCAATATGGATTCCTTTCTAAAATGTGGACAGAAAGTCTAGTGAAAACTGAAATGAATAATTCAATCTTCTACCAACAAGGATTGATTCATTCCTACGAATCTATAAGCAAAATTAGATATTCTTTTTTTAATTGGGTAAAGTGTACTTACAAATTAGCTGGAAAAGGTTATGTACCTCATTCTGGTACTGGTACTTCTCATGGAATTACGGGGGAGTTACCTCTGGTGCTGAATGCCCAGGGAAGGGATTGCATATGGGAGAAGGCAGCAGATAGCCGTGGGGCTGGAAGCACAAACTGGGCTACTGCCATCTTTTGGCATAGGTTACAAAGCTTGGATCCTGTAGAGGCTCTGCTTGTCGAGAGAAAAGTGGGTCCCAATTCCCAAGCATTTTCCCATGTCTCTGTTGTAAAGGCATATAGAAATCGTAAGCTATTTTTTTGCAATGGTAGTACCTAAATGATAACAGCAACTGTCATTTTAACTGAAGGGTTTTAATTTAATCTGATTTTTTTTTTTAATGGAAATTGTTGATTTTTCTTTGTGTTGGTGGAAGACCGCACATTTCTTCAAGGGAAGAGGACTGACTTAATGAAAAAAGCTGAAAACTTAGGTTTTAATCTTTTTTTTTTTTTTTTAATGGAAAAATGTTCAACCATTTTGAGCCAAATGGCTTTGAAAATTCCAGCTAAGAGAAAATAAGTGGCTGTCTGTCAAAAGACAGGTGGATAATGTCTGACCAAATAGATCTTACCGAAATTCCCAAAATTATTCAGAGGTTTTTAGCAGAAAAAAACAAAAATTTTAAGAAGATTTTTTCAAGCAATTAGAAGAGTTGATCAAGAATAAGGTAGCCTTACTTGTTGCAAATTGTTATATAACTTGTTATGTTTGGCAGAGTGGAGCAGGTACTGTACTATTTCAGATATTCCGAATGAAAAAAAATGCTCACTGTTTACACAACACCATTTTCACCTTGAATGTTCTGCTATGGCTTAAAATATCTTTTTCTATTCTTTTTGACTTATATACACATTTTACTCATCGAATGAGTAGGGGGAAAGATTTTTTTCTTAATTCTCTACATGTAGTTTGCTACAGTGAAGTGTAAATGGCAGTGTCTATGTGCGAATATCTGCATATGTATATATGATTGCTGCTCTTGCGCAAGCCGTGTGCACGTTCACACCRCCTTCTTTATATGCAGTGTTGGATGTTGCTGTGCTTCAGAAACCACTTCTAATTATTTAAGGGTAAGCCTGAGCAACCAGACGAGCTGCAGGGGGCCCGAGGCGCGTTCCCCGCGAGCGCGGGGGAGGAGGAGCGCCGTGTTGCCGCTGGCGAGCTGCCGAAGACGGAGGAGCTGCCAGCCGAAGTTGTCATGGCAGAGCCCGGCCTTCCTCCCGCCGAGAACCTCTGCGGTGCCTCAGCGTAAGCCACGCAGCARTCCTGCCACCAGTGCCGCAAAACTGCCCGTCTGAGCGGATGACATTTGGGCTGACCGTGTAAGCCAGTATCCACTTTACCAGAAAAGGGAATGAAATCTGWGCCTGCTCGGCCAGATTGAGCTGTATTTACAGAGAGGCTTCAGCTGAGAAGGTCGTTAAGCAAAAGTTAACATAAAGCTCTGTCCTTTGACGGAGTAATGCCAACTTCGCGATTAAGGCAGAAGCCTTCGTGTAAACTGTGGGTGGCTCTTGTGCATGGTAGATTTGGAATTAATAGTGATAATAGGGGAAAAGAGTGAAAGCATCTCATTAGGAAAATGGATTACATACATGCTTATGTGGTGTGGACAAGATTAAAACTTTTTCTTAAATAAATCTTGATTAAGGCAACCTCCCAGAATACTGTTACAGGGCTGTAACTGGCAAAAAAAAGAAGAATCAATTATTGGGTAGAAATGAATGAATGTGCAGAGTCAATATTTTATAGTAGGTGGTGAAAGTTGAATGCCTGATGCCCAGCAAATCATTTGATTTAAAGGTTTGGGACTGCAATGCTTGACTTCAATGCTTGACTTCTCATTGAAGAAATACAAAAGAGCAAATTACTATTTGCGGTAAGTCACAGAAACCTTATCAGAATTGTTTAGTTCCTGCTGCTCCCTGGAGGTTTTCCTCTTCAACCACTGATTGAGTATGTGCTCTCTGAATTGTGAAGGATTTGCCTTTAATCAAAACTTTCACGGGGCCCTATACAGTTGTTTTGGGTTTTTTGTGTGTATTACTTAGAGAGAATCTCAAATACATTTTTGTTTTCACTTAGTCATACAAACTATGGAAGTAATTGAACTGAGAAGATAAAACAAAAGCAATTTAAGCAAAGGTGGTGCCTACATTTCAGCAAAATTCACTTATCTCCCTTAATAATACTAAAAGTCTGTTGCACTTCTGTAAGAAAAGATGGGTTCAGCCTTCCCCCCTGCCAGCGGAACAGATTTCCCCTCACTGACCACTGCAGTTTTAGGCTTTTTATCAAAGAACTTCCTTCCTCCGCTTGTCGTATCAGCGGTCACCTCTGTCATTCCCTTCTGCCAAGGGATCAGGTCTGTGGCAGTTTTAGTGTRTCAAAGATAGTGCTCCGTGGTCGCACCCTCCTTCCCTCCACCTGCACCCGCGCTCATCCGACACGGCCGCGAACAAGCTCAATGAGCTGCACTGGGAGAAGACTAAACCTGTAAAAGCAGAAATAGACTGGCTGCCTGAACTAGCTCATTACTAGGTCAGGTGAGTAGTTCCTGGGGGACGGTGCTGGTTTAGGTAAGCTTCAGTCTTTCAAGCCCTTGTTCACTCCAGGCTCTAGTGTTCTTTCTTGTACTGCACGATGCGTCCATCTTCKAATGCTCCTGTTGAGTTCAGTGAAACTGCTTTCTGGTCTTACGTTGTTCAGCATCTTCTCCAAAAGGAATCTGGTCCATTATGGAAAATCAATCATTTGATATTGTTGATGGGGGTGATGATTTATATATAAAAATCATCTAGTTTAAGCTGCCCAGCAAAAAAAAAAAAACCAAACCCACAACAAAATTATGCAGCCATTGCTGGCCTATGACTAGATTTGAGCTCTGATTAGAACAGGCTTCCTTTCTTCATTTCATAAATCACAGGTAGTCTGTGTACTGGGAGTTTTGACTCAGATCCAAGAAAAAAATKAATTTTGTGTGTATGAATATATTTACATATTTAATGTCCTCAGAAAAACAGAATTAAATGTTAAATCTAGAGAGAGATTTTCTGCAGTTCACTCTGATTAGTGATCAAATGTGCTGTGCTCTTCCACCTTTCGTTTGACACTTGATATTTCATTTATTTGTTAGTCTTGCTGAGTTCAGTGTGTTTTACTATAGAGCASTCAGTAATGCTCACGATCAAGAGTTAGTCACCAAACCTGCGTTATTCTTAGTTTACCTTTAAAAACCGAAGGAGCAACTTTGACACAAATTTGATCGCGATAGAAACTAGTATGAGTGGCATGCTGGTATTAGTGCTGCTGTTCTGTACGGTGAGAGGTCTTCTCTTTGCATTAAGCTGAACAATACCAATACGAGATTGTCCCAGCAAGCCAAGAAGAGCAACTCCACTATTGAATTCTCAGGTGCAGCATCCTGGCATATAAATCAAACCTTGTCTAATTGTAGTGCCAACTTACTGGTCAAAATCTTAGCCCTGGTGTTGAATTTAATTACACAGTAGATAAAGAGCATGAAGTACTTTCATGTTATTTAGGAAATCATGGTCATGACTACTAAATAGCTTGTATTATTCCCTGAACTTGGTACAGGGCTAATTGTTTATCACTCACAAAGTCCCTCATTTTCCCACTTCTTACAGTCAGTGGTAAGACCCCAAGAGAACTCACAATACCACTCTCAACAGAGGAAGATGATATTTATCAGAAATAAGGAGAACTCGGAATCGAGCTAAAAGTGCTGTGGAGGTGTTTTGGTTTTTTTTCCCTCTCTTAAGAGGAGGAAAACTTCCTAGTGAAAATGATTGCATTATCTCAGTTCCTTCTCTGTTTTTGATGTACTTCTATCAGCTGATTTGCTCCAAAATGAAATGCCTGAAATGAATAAAAGAAAGTACTGTTTTGGTCTGTTCTTCTTTCCCCAGCTGCATTATATGTACTAATGCAATTTTTTGGTTGCTTTGGAGAACTGTATTTGCAGAAAGTTGCAAATACAGGGAGTTGTTTTGGAAGGCAAATATTCCCCTCCCTTTGAACAATGGGGAGGAGGTGTTGGTTGGGGTTTTTTTAAAAGCATTTGTCAGGACAGAACAGCTCTAGAGGCTTTAAGTAAAGCACTGATTGCCCTGTCAGTCAGGGTGCTGAGGAACTGGGAACTTTACAGATTGATGCTTGACAGAATAATTAGAAAACTGTCACTTGAAGTAACCACTCTGGTGTTCCCTGAAGAAATGTGCCCGTGCCAAATGTGTGCTGTCCAAATCTAGAGGTTAAATGTTCAGTAAGACAAAACATAGCATGTCACCAGAGAAAATTACTTCCAACATGCTGTGGAAGTGATGCTCCTCAAGCCCCTAAACAGTGACTACAGAGTTTATTGAGCTTACCTGCTTTGATCTTGCTCGTGTATTCAAGAGCTTTTCAGCCCTGAACTAGGGATTTTAAGTTAGTAATGCACTGAGGCATTATCTAACATTTTAGATAGCAGAGGGTCTTGAAGGGTTTGAGGCAAAAGCACTTGAAGCTGTAACAATGTTTTCCAATTCTGGAAAGGTTTTACAGCAATTCTCCAAGTGTTTTTGAGTACCTTTCGCTAAAGTAAAYGGTATCACATGCTTCTTTCTTAATCCTTAGCCCGTAAGGAAACCTGGATGTATTTTTCTGTTTTGGGTTGGTTTGGAGCTTGCTCTGAGGGGCGCAGGACAGAGGCTGTGACATTTGGGTGCTTTGGTTTTCATTTATGCTAGTGTTACGTTGTCTGCGTGGGGGCTGGCTTATCAGGGACATGGGATTTGTGCTGAGAAATGTTGCTCTTAGTTTGTCGGAGTCAGTTCTGGAATCTCAAACTGGAAAGATCCAAGGAAGGTCTCTCCAGGGAGGACTTTTTATGGTAGAAAGCTCTGTTCATTCCTGCCAGTGGAGCTGCAGGTCCCAGCTCTGCTCCTAAGGAGTTAGAAAAACCTGATGTTAAAGCAGTTTCTGCAGCTGAATCTGTATACCTGTTGCTTTGTAGTAGTGGGCCAGGAGCTGAAAAGTGATCGATGTTTATTTTCAACTTAATAGTTCAACATGAAGATGTCAGGTGCCGTTTCTATATGGGGCAGTTCTCTGGAATGAACATAATAGGTTTATCTTATGCCAACCAGACTTGCATAGTCATTGTGTTGAGGTTTGTCTGATTTGCAGCTTGGAGTTTAGTTTAAGGTATAATGGGCTTTTTCAGAGTTAGTATTTTACCTAAACTGTTTATGGATTCTCTAATTAGTAAATACAAAGGATAATTTGAGATTTGAATTGGAGGCATGCGTTTTCCTGTTGATTTGGAATATTATAGGAACATGTGCTTTATTTTGTCACTCTGATGCTTAAGATCACTTCATACATGAGAATGGTTTCCTGATTGCTTGTTATCTGTAGGGCTAAATCTTGCATCGTGCAATTCTCTTGACAGAGGAGAAACTGCTTGAGTAAGTTTGAATGAGTTCGGGACACTCAGGTTGCATTTCTCAATGTTCGCTCTGGAGCTGCTGAGACTATATTTGCAATGGATCTGTCAATCACAAGTGGAAGTGTCTTGTCTTTGAACGTTATAGATGCTGTCAGTGCTTCTATGGATTTAACTGAGGATAATTTTCAAATTTCTTTTTTCAGAATTATAGACAAAATTTCAAAACTGTCATAGGAAGAGAAAAGATTTATTTCCATGAGCAGTCAAGGTCTGATTCTCCTCTCAGTGAAATATTTCTGTTAGTCATAAATCTCCTGGTACTGGAGTGTTAGTGCTGTTTTGCATTAATCTAACTAAAATCACATCAGGTCCTTATTATCTACTCAGTTCTTTCTTGTGCAGAGTGAACTAAACTGATTTTTTTTTTCCAGGTTATGCATTTATGTACATGCACGTATACAGAGTCTTAAGCAGTCTTCACATAACTGTGTGCGCTTTGAAGCCCAATATTGCTTGTGGCGTTGCGACAGTTTGGGAATGTGGGGTTTGTTTTCATAAACTGTATTTTCCTCTTTGGTTTTATTTTCCAAATAGTATTTGTGACGGTAATTTTATAGCGCTTTTACAGCTTCAGTTTTGCAGAAGGAAACAGACTGTGGCAGGGACAATAAAGTAGGGCCACCAAGAAGTTACTAAAACTGCCTCGCTGCCTTGGTGGAAGACTGGGGCTCCAGCCACCTTGCTAACACAACAGGGTTCCTATGGTCACAACAGCTCTGCAGCAGCCCTTCTTGGAAAATCTTAGCAGGAGAACAAGAGGAGGTGTCTCATACCTTTCAAGAACAACTGGAGTAATTTCATTCAAACCAGAAAAGCCAGCAGGAATAGATGAGACAGGGATGATCTGGTTCTTCAGATCTAGGATCAAAGGCAGACAACTTGTTGAATGCAGGACTCCTCTCTTGCGTAAGGTGGGATGCTAAGACAGAATCCTTCATTTGGGAGGGTGTCTCAGAGGTCCAAATTCTACTGGAGTTGGAAACGTTTGAGATACTGTTCTTCCTCAGCAACTGACTGCCTGCAGAGTGAAGGGAAATGGTTTCTCCATATAGTACAGTGAAGCATTGACTGTCCACTGGGTAAAGGTAGTTGGTGCAGCCACAGATATAACAGACATTTCGGTACAGTTTATTTTGGTTTTTTTTTTTTTACCCAAACCACCCTTCAGATTTCAAAATAGTATTTAAACTAACTTTTCACTGACACAACTGTTCACGTGCTGCATCAGTGACAGAATTGTTTCTATAGAAACCGATTTCCTCAAAACACCAACATCAAAAAGCCGAAACCAAATAAATGGCATGAAATAAAATGTGATGGTGCAGATGCTATATCTTTATGATTATTGTCACTCATGGGGGGAAATCCACGTAGGACATTCGTATCTCTGGCACCCATAAGACATGTTGTCACTCCAAGCTCACAGCAGTGAAATCTTTAGAGGTTCCAACACCATTTCCTATTAATTTTTATTCTCTTTTTTCCTATCRTGCATACCAGTTTTCCATCCGTGTTCCATACATGTTTTTTATCATAACAGTTTCAAGTAAACTTCCCTTATCTTGCTGCTGTTCTCCAGTCCAGAGTTTTTTAAGCTCTATCATACCTTYCATACCCTGAGGTACAGTAAAAATGTTCACTGGTTTTTTTTCTTGTTAATATTTTTTTAAAGGATGTGGTGAATGTTGATTGCATTTGGTAAATATGTGAATAGGGAAAACTTTTATTTCCTACCCTTTGAAATCATTCCCATGTAGAKTTTGATAAATTGGACCTGGCATAAATGCCTTCATTTTCTCCCTCTCTAAAACTTCTGTCTGAATAAAGCAAAGAGAGCATCAAAAATAGTGGAGGCAGGGGGTGAAAGGGTTATAGGTAAATGTTAAGAAGTTAGACTCCCTGGGAAGAGGGACATGCTGAGCATTTTGAAGTGTATAAAAGGTGTAAACATGAGGGAGGGAGTATAGTTATTTAATCTTAGTAAAACTGGAACTAAACATTTTTAAAAAACAAAGAGCAGTGAATATCATCAAAAAAATTCCTAACAACAAGAGCTATAATGTAAGACTTTGATCCTGAAATTAGCTTGGTATGTGCCCTTCCTAATGCAGGCGAAGCGTCTGCTGAGTAGGTTCTTCACTTACCCAGCCTGCATTTGTGTTCACAAAATCCAGCCAAAAGGAGCTAAAATAAAATGGAAGCCAAACCTCTGGAAATTTTTAAAAGGAAGTAGGCTGAAAAAGGAAAGATATTTCATGGTCTGTCAAGAGAGTTACTGGAACTCCTCATAGATACTTTTTTGTTTTTTTTTAATTAGTGATCCTGTTGCATGCACAGAGGATGGCAGGTGGTAAGTGCTGTTTTTAGAGGCTGTGGCACAATTCCAGATTTGTATCTGGTAACAGGATCTGGCTTCAAATATGTTCTCTCAGTAAGTCCAGACTTTTACAGGAATTACCTCTACAGTTCCTCCCTCTTCCTCTGTGTCTTCATCCTTTCCCATATGGGTACCTGTATTCCAAACACCTTTTCATTCCTCCTTCACCGATTCACCTTTCAGCTGCTGCACTCTGGTTTGCAATTCCAAATACGGAGCTTTATCCACCTTCCCAGTAGGAAATGRTGACCACTTACATCTCCACAGTTCAACACCTCACTGGTGGAGGAAACAAGTATTACTCTGAAAAAGTAGTAAGGAAACGGGCATGGTGTCATTTAATGCCAAGATGTGTCTGGCTGGGGGTTAACTGGTGTTCCAGGTTTGTGTTGTGGGTCTTATGTTGTTTTGTCTTCAGAGCTGTTAAAAATCCCCCAGCTCTGCTTGAAATTGAGAACCAAATTTATTCAATACCTGAGGGAAAAAGTATCAAAGACCGAAGGGTCCCAAGATCAGGGTCCCAAAGTGGCTTCTAGAAGGTCACAGAGCTTGTCAGTCACTGGAGCAGAACCATGGCATAGACTTGCCCACACTGTTTTCCTTTGACTCAGTTTCAATATTACCTTTTTTAGAGTTAATATTTTGGATTTAATCTCTTTGCAGCTTTTATTGCAGAAAGGAAGAGATAAATTTCTGTCTATGCTTATTAATTTTCTATCATTTTTTTGCGGTCAACACACACCACATTTCTGCCTTATCTTAARAGCAAGCTTTTTCAGTGCTGCAGTAAATTTTCTAATTGAATACATCCAGTTGGCATTCTAATAGCTTGTCGGTTTACRCATGTTTGACAGCTAGCCCTGTTGCCTTCACAACTAATGCTAGTTGAGTGCCAATATAAATGAGTATGATAATAGTCTGATATTATGTCTAGTCTTTTTCTAGATGTAATGTCAACATTTTTCTGAATCTGTTGTGTTTTTCTCAAAGTGATTGAGAAATAATGAAATCTTGCTTTGTTTGTCATATCTGTGGACGCTGAACCCTACAAAGAATTTTTCTTTTTCTTTTGAACGTCAGAGAATTCAAGTTGTGAACGCTTTGTAAAACAGGTCTTATTAGCCAGAGTATGACAATAGGAAAAGAGTGTAAAACTTGATGTCCATTTAAAAGAATGAGAGAAAGGGAAAGAAAAAGGCAAAGAAAGGCTACCCTTTAAATGGGCTGCCCAGATTGGGTATAGTCTAAGTTAGACACATTTGGATCATTGACCTTCGGAATGGATATAGATTAAATTTGATTGATGATGTCACTATTTGAATAAAGACTTTATTTTTTGCCATTATTTCTGGTTTCTTCTGTTGGCATCCAGAGACAATTAATTATGTACTTTACCATGTATTGTGACTTTCCAAAAGACTAACAAATGATTTGGAGGAAATGTGATTTTTACATGCTGTACCACTTCGGTGTACAAAAGTACCTCCATGTGAACTTTGAGTTTAATGGGCCCTTGGAAGAGATTTGCTGTAATTGTTTACACTGCAGCACTGAATAGAAACCTGGGCTGAAATCAAGGTCTCTTAGTCAGCGYCCTACAGTAGAGCTCTTCCTTTCCTTAAGCAGTTTGGTCTAAACAGGTAAATCACGAAAAGAAAAAGGTCTCTGGAGGCAACAAGGCTTTCCCAAGGATACCCAACAATCAGTGGCAGACCCTGTATTAGAAACCAAATTGTGAGACCTTGAGTTGTGTAATGCCACATCCTCTAGTGTGGTCTCCTGCTGCAGATGTCACTGGTGTTGAGTTGGGGGGGAAGTGCATTTGGATGTCTATATATTTATATAGGTATCAAAGATCAATGACATATTCAGCAGAAGCGTGGAATACTAGTAGTTCTTCCATGTTGTTGTTTTTCCTGCAGCAGAAAGAAACTATAAAAACTGTTCTCATTAAGATTTTTTTCTTCCTGACATGCTGCCTGAAGAAATTTTGATATCAGCATTTTGTCAGGAAATTTACTGAATTGACAAGAAAGGAGATGTTATTTATTAGTGTCCAAAACAAATGCAAATAAACACAAATAAATGCTATTGTTTTGTAAAGCTGCGGAGAATCCCTATAAAATGAAGTCACTTTCATTTCATCTCATCTGTCTGCTTTGTTGAAATAGTGGCCTATGAAGAGAAAAAGGTTACTTTTCGAGATTTAATGCCCTGAAAATTTACAGGCTTGATGCTTAAGCAGTACTAAGTGAAGCATTAAGGCATTTCTTGGGGATTAATGACTGGCTGGGAGGAGTGGATGGCTYGAAGAATAGCTGAGGACCATTAACCTCCACTGGTCATTAATCTTCRAAGGCTGCCTTGAATACTGAGGTCATTATTGCTATTAGAAAATAAATATTTGAGGAGGGGGAGAGAGGAAGGATCATGCAGACTTCTAAAATACATGGTTTGAATGGTTTAGTCGCTACCCTGTCTATCATATGTCATGCTAGGTGAACAGTCACAAGTAGTATTAATCTACAGGATTAATACTAGTTTTAAATTTCCACTGCTCAGGTTGCTTTTATTTTATTCACTAATTCAGGCTGTAAAGTCCATTGACATCAGGATAAATACAATTTTAGAAATGTGAATGTAAGGTGTGTACAGCTGCGTGGTTAGAGACCAGGCCATGTAACGGTGCTTCTAACTTTGTTYTCCTGTTTAAATGAGATATCGTGGCTGCCATTAAACATCCTCCGTCCTGCAGCCCCATTCCCTGKTTAGGCACGTGGTAGGTACATGCTTGTGTCTCATTTCCCTGTCAAGGGACATACCTTTCCTTGTCTTCGGTGTTCAGCAGTCATGTTCTTTCCAATTCTTTGCAGAATAGCATGGTGTAGCATTTTATTTCCTGCTACTCAGACTTGCTTTGTGTATGAAAAGGTCTAGAAGTGGCCTTCTGTGTCTCAAATACRAGCGAAAATCAAGCTGGTAATGCTGCTGCTGTTCACAATTTCTGGGCTTCAGCTTCAAGACAGAGAACAGCGTCACCTGAAATAGCAGATGCACAGTGTTAACTGGAAACAGGTGKTTCTACCTCCAAAATGCACTGCTTTTATATGCTGTTTGTACAACGTTTACCACATGAGGAGCGTTTTGCTTCTTTACCACACTTTGTGCTATTAAAGGGGCAATGTCAGATGAAAATCAGCTCGTCTTTACCTTTGTTAGGGTTATAACGCCTAGGGTTACGAAACTGAGCAAGTTCATGAACAAAACGTTTAGGTTTTTTTCTTCCTCTTTTTGCTCCATTCAGCATAGCTTTCTGTATACGCTCAGTTTATTTTCTAACTTTCTATTTCATTTTCTAACTTCCCTGCTCTCATTTCATGTCCTACCATCATAGCGAGCTGTCAAGGGAGCAGCTGATGARTATGCTGATGATCAATCATCTGTTTTTTGTGTCTATAGGTTGCTGCTGCTTTTACTGTTCATTAGGATGATGCTATGTCACTCTCTTACTCTCAGTACCTTAAATTACTCTTGACTACTACATTTTGCAAAGATGATCACTGAAAATGTGTGTTCCTTTGTAGCAGGTGCCACCTATGGGACAATGTCTCCAGCTCTGCAGGACTGCTGAAGGCCAGCAGAAGAATCTGAAGGGAGATCTTTTGCTATTAGGTGTAGTCACACTGCTGAAAAGTGGGTTAGCCTTTGTCCACATCCAGCCCTCATTTAAGTCAATGGAAGATTCTCTGTGGATTCTGGGAAGCTCCAGATGAGGTTGTGGAGTGGCACGTAGAAGCTGCGTGGCTCATTTTCTCCTTGTCTCAGCCCAGGAAGCACCTGCTATGCGCTCCAGTCAATAGGTGTTCACCCACTAGAAATGTTTAGGGAAAGTAAGGCAGGATGCTCAAGACGTAGGAAAAAGAATCGCTGAAGTATAACCTTCAGGGTGTTGCCTCTATGTTCTGCAGAAACTTGTACTTAATGTAGCTTAGTGTCTGCATTTCTAGAGCAAACAGACACAAATACTTGGGAATATATTTTTTTTAACTTTACATTATTCATAATTCTCACTTTAGAAGCTTGAAATTAAAGCTTCTTTCTTTAGTGATTTTGCCCTTTTTCTATTTGGCGAACACTGATTTCYTCCCCACCCTGTGTGTTTCTAATGAACCCTGAAATTACTGTAGCCTCTTCCATTTCCTTCTTGATGCACTGTCAGCATCAGTATTGCAGAAGATGCCCTGGTTGCTTCTCTTTCTATGACTTTGAATGTATATCCAGGGAAACGCTAGCTTTGATTTACTTTACTTGCTTGAGAATCTCTTTCAGTTACTGTTTTTGTTATAAAGGTACATATTCTTTTTTAGTTTAGGCAGATACCACGCATATACCTGTAAGCTTTTCCCTAGATAATCTGTTTTCATGATTGAGATTCCTTTTTATCCATTGGAATTTTCAGAGTTGGTGCTTCCTATTGTAGTATGTTGTTACCTTCTAAAGTATTAGATATCTTCTGTCAAAAGTTACTCTGTAATTTTCCATTCAGTAGTGTAATGAATTGAGTTTCTTAAGTGAATTTTTAAGATTCTGAGTAACTCTTATGGTTKCTTTCTCTGACTCCATTTTCTTGCCAGAAATCTGAGAATGTGAGAATTAAACTCAACTCTAAGAGGAGAAATGACCGAGACAGCCATTGCTTTTTAGTCCTCATATTTTGCACAGGAAGGCGTATCTGAAAACGAGAAACTTAATGTAGATAGCAACAGCAAAATTAAGTTAAAGACTTCCTTAATAGCTGTGCATAATACAAAATTTGAAAGTGTGACAAAGATGCTGAAAGTCCTCTTTCTGGTTCAGTTTGTAAAATCTGCCTCTTCMTACTAAAACATTTTAAATGGAAGACTTTACCACAAGTGAAAGATGAATTAATCAATTTAAGCCTAAGGCAAGACAAGGTATATGTCAAGTTACAAGTTTTTGGTGAAAAGCTGTCTGCTGCTRTGGTTGATATGTGCAAGTTGCATAGCAAGCTATGCAATGAAGTTGAAAACTTAGGAATAAATACGTGTCTGGTGTTGAAAAGTGAATGAAACAGACTTGTACTGCCACTGAATGCTCCCAGAAAAGACTTTTCCTTGTAGAAATGAAAAATTAATGAGRAACAGGCGACAACTTCAGCATTGTGTTATACTGAAGGAAACTGCTACCTGTGGCTTTTCCATAATTGGAAAACCAAAAGAGCTATCCAGAAATCAATAAAATGGTTCTTGTTTCTTTGAGGATTTTTATGTGAGTCTTAACATTTGCAGTTGTGTGCAGTGTTCAACTGTGTCCATGCTTATTTTTTGACATATGAATGGACCAACAAGAATGCTTACAAACGTGTACCATACAAGTGAAGGCCTGAAAATAACCAGTAAGTGTTTAGACTGAGAATCCAAACATTCTGGTGGCATCCGTATTCAGCAATATATAAGCTGAACTGTTGCAGAGTTCTGTGTTTTAAAAGAGTTTGTCTTGTCTGTGCTAGAACCAATGGTTGTAGCTAAATGTAGATCCTGACCAAAGCAGTTGTCTGATTTTGGGAGTTGACAATAAGTAGGTTCTTGGTTGTTTGGCTGTAAAATGTTTGAAAGAATTTYGATGCCTTCTTCATGTGAACCGTTATTAACTGGGAGCATTCACAGCTCTGCCATTAGATGGGTTTGTGGAATTCATTTGTCAAATAATAAATGTGGGACATAAAAGAGGGTTGCAATTCCACAGTGTTTGGTATGGTAGAAGAGTTCRGACGGATACAAGTAGGACTTGCAAGGACTTGCTGAGTTTTGATTTCAAAGCCTGAAGASTAAAAAAAATTATTTCAAAAGTAGCTTTGTAACTCGTGCATGAATTTTATACCAAAGGGAAAGCAGCAGGCTCTCAGTGTGGAACAACTTCAGCATTTTCTGCCAGTTCCAGTGTTTTCTAGAAGCCATCATCCCAGCTGCAGCCATAAGAGGAAATCAGTGATACTGGATTTGCTGAGGTCCTGGTAATCAAAACCTAGCAGGTAATAATAGAGGCAGGCTATGATGGTGATTAACTGGACCACAGCTGTTTTGCAGGAAGGGAAATTTTACAGGAACTTGAAGTCCAGGCCAGAAAATAACTGAGATGTTGACATTGAATGATGCTCATTGTAAATAAGTGCAAAAAACAATGGCCAGTTTGAAGCACAACTGTTTAGACTAAGAATCCAAACATCCTGGTGACAGTGATATGTCACGTCCTTGGTCTTGCCTTGGCAATTTGTGTTAAAGGGTGATGTTGAATAAGCCTCCTTTGAAACACCAATACAGTGAGCTTTCTGTACCCCAAGTAGCTTGTCCTTCAAGTAAAAGAATACAGAATCAGTAAACACAGGACAGGAGCAAAAGCATTACCAATTTGGATCAGAATTGTCATCTCTGCTGGTTATGATATCTATGACAGTAACCTTTAACAGATGGCTACTTAAAAGAGAAGGATTAAAGAAACCCTATAAGAGGCAATTATGAATCAAAAATAAAAAACGTATTTCAGGTTTCCTGATTATTTTTTTTTTTAAATTTACTAAAATTTTATATTGACTTTTCGATGATAAAATCCATAGGCTTGGAGTGGTTAAACATATTTGTAAAGGTCGATCTGAGAATGTAATTTCAATAGCAATGACTTATTTTAAATGGTCTTATATATTTTCTGTACTTCTGATAGTGGTGACTATAAAAGAACTTTCTCTTTATGTGAACAAGTGAATATATTCATTGCATAAGGATTAATGAAATACAAGTGTAGCTGTGTTGATTGCTCTGAGAAGTACCACACCTGTTTACCTTCGAATCCATTGCAAAACAGTTCTGTGTGAGATTCTTCCTAATCTCTGCTTCATTGAATATTTGAAAACATATATAAAAATGAAGAATTTTACATATGTATTTAGGTGCTTTGTTATCCAAACTTGATTATTTGGACTTGGAGCAGGTTTTGGTTTTTTGACAGGGTGAATAACACACTACCATGTACAATAATCTTACTGCTCTACTTGAGCAGAGGAATACATGCACAGATAAGAGAGTGCAGGAACTGGTAAATTGGATCATTTCAATATTGCTGTATTTTTGTTCCTTCTGATTTTCATCGAGACTAGCCAGTTAATTTGCTTTCTTTGGACCACTGGCTGTCTGACTCCTCACCTTTCCAGAGAACTTGTACGTATTTTAAATGAAAACTTGAGACATTCACTGCTAGATATCTGCCAAAATGAACACTGACCCTTCCATTCTGCTTTTTGCTTTCTGACTCCGACCTGTCTTGTTCTTGATCCATGACGACGCTTTTTCTTCCACATCAAGTTACTACTTTGATAATCTCTTGCAAAAGAACCTTTACAAATGCTTGTGTATTTTAATTATAATGCATGAGTAGCCATAACTTGCTGACAGAGTTCATTCTTTCATTAATTCTGAATTAAAAAGCCTCCTGATATATTGTTAATCAAATATTTCGGGTTTTTCATCCAGCTAGTGGAAAAATCAAGAAATGGTGACTGTGAAGTATTTGAGTATTTATGAGAGAAATGTACTGACTGTTTTCCAGTGCTTTTCATTTCCGATTTACATCAATTTTGTCTGCAGCAACGTGTTGCCTGGAGTTGTGATTGGTAATCATCGCATTTCTGAGCTAGCTTTGATCATGTGCTCATAGAGGATTTTGTGAACAATCTAATTCCATATGATCAGCATAATCCCAAATGAAAGGAGTGATACAGTAATCACTGTACCATTTACCTTAGCTTTAATTTGTTGATTTTTTTTTTAAACTATATATTCTTCTTTATGCAGTTTCAATAGTGTTTCACTCTTGGTTTTGGAACCAAGAGAGCGTTACAAGAGTAACTTTCAAAAGGAGAGTATTTTTCTTCATTAGATGAATGGCAAGTTTCACTCTGTTTCAGGCATTTATGGTGAGAAGGAATTATAGGCAGTGGAACAGATTTAAAAACAAAGAAATTTTTTTTGGATGCTACTTAATGAAAGTCCCTAGAGATTTAGATATGCTTCTAATTTGGATGAAAATTGGAACTGTTTGGAAGTTTGTAGGGCAAAGAGACTTTCTTGATACTTTACTTTTGATACATCTTAATTTTTTCATCCAGGTTGTGTCTAATTCTGAAAAGAATCAGTGTTCCAGCAAACATCAGGGAATAGCCTGTTGGTTTTTCTGTTAGGTACCATATAGGACTTGCTGGGTGTCTTGAAGCAAAGTTTTGAAACATTGCCCAGTCATTTGTGGAAAGAATTAAATTCATAGGCTGAAATCGAGGGACTAATTCAAAAGAGTTTGCCAGTCTGTGACTGGCAAAGGATTATAAATGAGTATATCTGTCAGCTGCAGACGCTGAAGACAAACGACAAAGTGAAACTTTGATAATGAGTGTATTATTATCTGTTGTTATTCAAGAATCATTCAGTTGAATTCATGGATTGTAAAGTTAATTTTTTTTCCCCTCTTTTCCCACTCCTCTTTCCATCACACCACCAAAAACTAGTTTGCAATACTGTACATGAGTTACAGGTATCTAAACAAAGTCATTGCTTTTTAAGTACCTGTATTAGACTTCTGGAGCAATCTTGTATTGTCTGTAAGAAATTTGGTGTTTTGTTAGTTCAAGGGTTAACTATAAAGAAAAAGAGCATTTAGAAAGAAGTGACATCATGGTATTCTAGTCTAGGTCTTAGCAGATCTTTTCTGTCCTTGTTTGTGTTGTAGTTTTTTGTTCGGTTTTTCTACCAGCAGAAGTTTTTTGTCTGTCAAAGATGTCACTTGTGCAATATGCCTGCATATTACTTTTATTCTATTTGGATGTAATGAGCTTGTAAAGATCTTGTAAATTTACTTTTTCCATTTAAGTGGAGGAAAAAAGCATACAAATGCTGCCATTATATTCAAAACCGTATTCAAGCAGCGGATTACATTTCTGGTCTATTTTGGATTAATGTAACAGTCCTACGAAGAATTTAATCTTTTAACATAAGCAACATAGTTTGCTCTGTCTTCATATTGACTCCTAGTTGTTGCATTTCAGAAGATGAAAATAAGGTTTTACAGGAAGTGTAATCATGCAGTCTTTCAGATCTAAACACCTATTGATATGGAAAGCAAACTATTCTTGCAAATTATTTAAGCCTGTGAAATTAAATAAGCTCTAATGAATATTTTTTATATCTGAAACTCAGCCTTTATGTTTTCAAAATGACAGGATTTCAAGCAGTTAATTCCAACGACAACTTTTCACAGCCTAAGTGTTACCTTAGTTTTACAGAATTGGTCTTAACCCATGGCCTTTAACATTTTACCCACTCATACAGGCATTTTTCAATTAATAAGAGGGCTGGCATCTTAGCAAGGAGTATAGATAGGGAAGCCTGCAATTAATAGATAACCTGAAACAATAGTTTTAATAGCCCATGATTGAGCTTATTTAATATATAAGCAGATTTTCTCACTTAAAACAAAGAATAAGTGAACGTATGCGAGATTACCAGCCTGCATCAGGGGTATGCCATTGTCTGGACTGAAAAGAGCCGTGCATCTGTAGATAGTTGATAATTCAGATAATTATTCATTTATGTGTAACTGACTATTTCATAATAAGAGAGGGGTACACTTTTGGGTTTTTACTTTGTCTGAATTAGATAGGGAAATGATTAATTACAGAGCTGTATTTCGTGTCAAGTTTCGTGAATAAATATGTTTAGCATTCGTATGGTTGTTTACAAACAGGAAACCCACTCTGCTTGCCAACAGTTTGATTAAAAAAAAAAGTCATTCAATTCATCACTAATTCTCTGTAGGAAAGATCTTTACATTTATGTAGTTTGGCATATTGTAATTAAATTCTTTTAAAACATTTTAATTAGGCAGAAGTAAACCAGAGTCCTTTCATTTGCTCTTTGTAAACACTCTAAGGTGTCACCGAGGTGAGAGCTGTTGAGAGTGCTGCGGGGTATCTTGGCTTTTGAAAAGTACTCAGCTTGGGGTTCTGTGTGTGTGTCCACACTTAATTGATAGATGGCCTTATCAAATCAAATAATAAATTCAAGAAACAGTTCTTGAAGTAAAGTTCTTCGACTATGTGTTGGTGCCCTGAAGACCAAGTGTGGTAGAGTACTTTGGACTGTCGTCTCACAGAAATGTGAGTATTTGTGATGTTTTCCACCCAAAGAAGAAGGGCCTTCTGGACCAGGGACTTGTTGCAAAGGTGTTCGGTTTGTCCATCGTCTTTTTTGCAAGCACCACTGAAAACCACTGAGTTCCCATCCCTTTCAAAGGGCCTGGATAAGGTCTTCTGAGCATACCTCCACGTGTCATCTACTTGCTTCCCAGAGCTATAATTTGTCTCTGTTTAGGGCCAGCAGTGATGAGAATACAACCACGCGTCGCTGTGGTGGGTGGCTGCAAGCGCTTGCATTCGTTTAAAGTGCTTTCCTGTGGAGGTGAATTGTAGCACTAAAAAGTCAATTAAAAGGCAATAGCTTGAAGTGCACGTGGATTTGCTTTCAGGACCAGTATGTTAGTTCACAGTGGAACCACTGTCATTTTGCAGCTGCTGGATTAGGTTAATTGCCGTTACAGTACAGTGTCATTACTGTTGTTGTGACAGCCAGTATTTCTGCTTTTGTATTGGCTCTTGATGCACCAGGACTTCATTGCGCCAGATAGTATATCAACGGCAGCRTAAAAACCAAGCTCTAATTCAAAGAGCTGACAGTCCTAGGATGTGACTTTGCATCGCAGCTAAGTCATATTAGGTGAAAAGGCAAGGTCTYGCTCCTCTCTCCTTCCATTCATGCTTTAACTGAATTAAAGCCATTACAGGAACCTGTGCCCTGAGGTTCCAGGAGGGTCCAAGATGGAAAATGGAGATGGAGAGCTACAATCACGGTGGTTTCAGGTTGCCAAGAGTCTTATCTTTGTCAGCCCATGAGGTTTTTGGGAGGTTGTAGATGTCATGACTAAAAGGTGTCAGTGGAGTGGCACGGGGGAATCTTAATGGAAAGCTTCTTTCAGACATGAGAAAGTGCATTAAGATGACTGAGTTTAGCTGGTGGCTGCCATCAACTGGCAGGACAGAATCTAGGCGGGAACCTACCCTGTTGATGCTTGAAAAGAGAGGGTGGGCATGAAATTATGGTGGGCCATTAAGGGCCTTGAAAGTGAAGGCAAGGCTTTYCTGATTAATCAGCACTACTATGGCAGACTGTGGCTCAGCGTGAAACACCCACTTGGAAACGTTTTTATGTAATCTCTCTTTCAAATTCTCTTTAGCTGCTACTGTGCTTAAGTACTTAAAAAGTAATTAACAAAAACTACATGCAATACATGCATTAAACTGTTTCTGCCTGCRTTAATTTCCTTGCTTATAACCATTTTTATTGTTTTCTTTTGAAATACAGACTTTGAATTAGCTTTTATTTTTACAGCCTAGCCCAGATCATGATTGGTTCTCAGTACTGTGTGTATCTGAGAACAAGGTGTGTTTCTCAGGTGATAAAATAAGAAAAATTTCCCGTTGTCAAAATCTTTCCGTGTATCATCCAGCAGTGAAATAAAAAAAAAAAATTGCCACAAGATAGAAACCTGTAATTTCGCTTTTATGCTACCAGATTGTATCTGCTTTGGATGTACTTGCTTATCTGATTTTGAGATCAAAAGATATGAGACAGTGCTGGACTTATCTGTTTGCTTAACATTAAATATTATGGTTGAGTTTTGCACTATAGTAAGGTTCTGAAACAGTTTTTGTTTGGGAGTTGGCTTCCTACAGCAAGGAACTACTGTTAAGTTGCCAATATAATACAGTATTGATCACTGCAGAAAATCTGAATTTAGAAAAAGTCTGCTACTGAAGCCAAGCGACAGCTTTTGGCTGTGTGATAGATGGTTGRTTTTATAACTGAATATTTACTGGCTATTTGTTTGTTTTCATCATGCTTGGTTTCAAGTGTTATGACTACATACTTTTGAGGCTCTTTCTGACATTTTTTGCAATTTAATTTGGGAGTTTTAAATCCTCATAAGATTTTCTAATTCTCATTGAAGTTACCAGGTATCTGGATTTTTTAAGTAGGCTTGAAAAACTCAAAAAATGGCTCTCCTAGATATATTTTCCTTGACCATACTGCAAAATCRCTTGTGAAGGAAGGGAATATGGTTAACAGAGACACCTACAATTCCATGTGTTGCTCTGTACAGAACGGGGTTGAGATATAAGAGGCAGGCTGTGATTTACATGCGTCTCTTGTTAATTTTAATGTGTATGACTCCCCATGGCTGCCTTGAGCATCTCAGCCTTGATTAATCTAAAGTTAAGTTCCTTTATGCTGGCTTATCTGTGATTGTTTTATGCTCACTCCATCTGTTTCTTAATGTAGCTCTATAACTTCTTTCACAGTTCAGGTTTGCTGATTATATCACTTTGGGGTTGTGGTTAAGCCATTCAGCTCTTTTTATTACAAGATGCTTTGATAAATTTGTGAAAAATGGCTGGTAGATCATTATCGAATAATTATTTCTCTGAAGGTGATTCCCTTTTTTAATGCAGAAAATAGGTGAAAAAAAGTTGACTGAAAATGAAGATGATAGGTTAAATTATTAGGAGGAGTAAAGTGACATCACTGATTTGTACTTGTCAAAGAGTCAGGCCAAATTTTTTCCCCTTGTTATAAGGAAAAAATRTTAAGTTGCATTTCATGGTTTTTGCAAGTAGCAAGACAATCCAAAAAGTATGTAGAACCACTTTGTCAACTCCTGAGTCATCCCATTTTGCAATAATACAGTTCTTAGCTTAGCATCCTATTTGTGGGGATGTTATTACTGGTCATTAATTTTTAAACTGTCACTTTTTTTTTTAGTTTAAATTACTTTATATAAACCTTGCAGAAGATAAACATCATTATCCATCTTTCAGCAGTCCTGTTCTGAGCTGAATGCCTTTAATATATARTGCCAGAGAGGCCAGTCTTCGGAAGAGACATTTCTGGAACAAATTTTCTCACTAATGTTTAGGTGGTAGCAAGTCCTGATGGTCTCCTACTTCTGGTGCAGACTGGGAAAGAGTCTGAGCTGATGGGTAGTGATCTGCCCCACATCTCCTTCTGCTGGTCAGGAAGTGTTGCAGGCTGAGTTTAGAAAGGTGGGAGGAAAATGTCCTAATTCTATTTATGCTGTCTTCCGTCTAGGGCTTGGTATGTCCCAGGGAACTAGCTCTTCTCCCTCTGGTTGAGCACTGGTTGCTTAATGTGTAAGCTTAATGAAGCAAGAGAAAGAGGACATATGTAAGAGGAGGCTGAGAGGAGACCTTATCGCTCTCTACAACTACCTGAAAGGAGGCTGTAGTGAGGTGGGGGTTGGTCTCTTCTTCCAAGTAACTAGCAATAGGACGAGAGGAAATGGCCTCAAGTTGCGCCAAGGGAGGTTTAAATTGGATATTAGGAAAAATTTCATTACTGAAAGAGTGGTCAGGCATTGGAACAGGTTGCCCAGGGAAGTGGTGGAGTCACCATCACTGGAGGCATTCAAAAAACATGTAGATGTGGCATTTCAGGACATGGTTTAGTGGGCATGGTGGTGTTGGGTTGACAGTTGGACTTGATGATCTTAGAGGTCTTTTCCAACCTTAATGATTCTATGATTCTGTGATTCTATAAGCTATTCTTAAACTTGTTCTCCATGTGAACAAAGTCATAGGTATGAATTTCAGTTCCCATCTTCTGATTGGACTCCTATCCTTAAAAGGGTAGGAAAGAGCAAGGAATTAATTGYATTAAAATGAAAAGTAATCAAAATCACCCATTCCGATCACTTGTCCAGTGCCACATACCTGAATGATATTAAGTGGTACCTGCTGAGATGAGACAGTATTGTAATCATTGAAACTGATAAAGGAACGTATGACTCAAGCATTCACTTTTTTGTGATTTGATTTGAACGGAGGGATGCATAGGTGTAATAAAGAAATGGTGGATCTRCGTTTTGTTTTAATGGAAGAATGTAACTGCATTGAGTAAGATTTGGATCTGTCTTGATCTGATCTTTTTTCGCCAGTAGTAGCCAAAAGCAGGTTCCTAGAGAAGAACAGAAGAGGACAAGTGTGAGAGGGTACTTTCCTGATATATTCCCCCTGCTTTCTAGTTATCTTTGATATCCTTGTATTTATGAGTCTTTGGTGGCTTTCCTTCCATGAATTTGTTACTGTATATTCTCAACTCATGTAAGCTTTTGACATAAACAGTGGCAATGAGTTTCACACAATAACTATATGCTGTATCTAAAAATAACAGTAAAAGGACCCCTTTTGTATTTTCACMATCTCTGGCATTACAAGAACTAAGGACTAAGCCATAAAAATACCTGGAGGCAGGTACAAAATGCTTGCACCCTGTTCTTTTTTCTCTTGCTACTTGCAGTCTTTGCTATATATCCTCCTTCAGCTTTCCTTTTCTAAGATGGAAAGTCCTAGTTTATTTAGTCTTTCTGTATACAAAGCTTGTTCAGTATCTTTGTCACTCTTCTTTGTGCCTTTCTCAGTTTTACTATTTCCCTTTTGATTTACTTACATGTTAATAGTTAGCTGATTTTTATGCAGTAGTAATTTGGAACGCAATGAGCACGGTAATTCAGGTTTTTGATGACTACAATGTTACCATAAAAGAACAGGTTTTAATTATTTGGAGATTTCAGATGTGTATATGCAGTTCAGTACCCACGACAATGCATTTTTATACTTTAATTAAGCTTCTTGAAGTACAGAATTCCTTTTTAAAAGTTTCCATTGTCTCAGTAAGAAAAACAGTGTGACCTAGATAGGAGCTTCTGTAGCGTTTCATTTTCTTCGGCATGGGGAATACATGTCAGAGATGTTTCTCAGGAGACAAAGTAGGAAGATCCCAAGTCTCTCTAGAGCATCCCTTGTGATGAGTACGATCACTTAGTATTTTGATACTCTAGTTAAATATAGTATTTCTATTTCTGAGACTATTTCTAAGGGAGGGAATAAAGATAGGTTTTGATGACTGTTGGTTTGGGGAAATAAGTCCTTTGCCATGATGGATTGAAAAGTGGTAGTTGGGTCTGTCCTTTACCCAAAACAAGGTTTAGAAATTAACACGTAATGATAGGAAAAAGAAATGACAGATGACTGTGGGGCTGTGAAGTCTTACAGTGTCAATCTTTCAACATGTGGAGTCTCTCTTAAAATCCCAGCTCCTAGATTCCTGTGCCGCCATTAAACAGAAGATGAAAACTTCATGTTAAGTGAGTTTCAAACTTTCAATATGAAAATCTAAGTCTGTAAAGATTAAGACTTTTTTTTTCTTGTTCTCCTGAGCAGAAATGCAAAGTCATGATGATTGACTTGCCTTTTTTTTTCTTGTCTTCCTAGGAACTAGCCATATTCATCAGACTCTTTGGCTGCTAACTTTGTATAGGTGGCCGTTCCTTTAGGACCTCTTTTTCTGTCTGTGGAAACTGTTTCTGATGCTGCATTTGCAAATCATTTTCAAGGTTATGTTACTTTTTTTRACCCCTGTTTTTGTTTTGGGGCTTTTTTTGTTCATAATGTACGAAAAGTGTAAGCATCAAGCATGCTCACCAAAAGACATTTTAGCTTTGTAGTTGACATTTTTCTGGGCACAATCCTTACTGTCCAGACTGGGAGGTCTAAAAATTGCTGGACTAGAACAGACCTGACAAAACTTGTTTTGCATTAGTCATTGCTTTGAAAGTAGCCATTGCCAAATACTTCAGAGAAAGGTGTAGTAATGTCGCCATGGACAAATGTTGTTTCAGTATCTTGCAGGACAGATTAGTTTTTACTGTTTCCAGATAGTGGATGACAGATGTTTGAGAGCACAAGCATGAGATTTTGATACCTGGTAGACCTGTGGGTATTCTCAGCAGCCATAGATGTGCCTTCTTTCGGAGAGTAGCTGTATTCACACAAATCTTGCTGTCTCCCCAGACCACTCCTGTTAGATAGGCTGCTTTGATAGGATCCCCTGTGCCTTTTGAAGGCTACGTGGGTATCAGATRTGTAGAGACTCCAGAAACAAATTCAAAAATGAATGTTTTAAAATAGTTTTAAAGTGACATGTTGAAATGTTGTGCTTGCTTTGGAGATTTCACTGRTGATCCTCAAACATTATTCACATCAAGATCTCAGATCTTAGTGTGGGTTTTCTGGGTCTTTTTCTTCCTTGAATTATGCAGTAACTCTGTTTACAGTAAGGCACATTYTGGCTGGACTTATGTCAAAGTCAAATCAATAGCCAACAGGTAGAGAGAAGGCACACCTTAAGATGTTTCCAAATTTATAATACATACATTTTTAACTAGCTGTTGAAATAAACATGAAGACTTGAACTAGTCATCAAATCAACAGTTCTATTTRGTCAAGCCTTTCTGTGGATATTTGTGATTGTGTCATTTAATAGTTTCAGTTTTGGTAATTTGCCAAGTGTCTAACGCACGGCAACGCACTGACCAGTGTAACTTACTGTTTGAAGCCATGCTGTAGATTGTGTACTGCACCAGTTCCACCATCATATATCCATGTTCTCCAGGTGCTCCCTCTTTTGAGGAACACTGCATTTTTTAGTTCAAATGATTTAAAATCATTTGGCCTTTTGCCTTTTAACACATCATAAAGTGTGATGAAACTGTACACAGATGCACCCCAGGGCATAGCATGTTGCTGAAATAACAGGAACACATGCTACCTGTTGTTTCCCATTGCTTAAATGATGATCACATTGCTRTGTTATTTTTCAGAAAGCTGATTATTGTTTAGCAAAAATCTAATTTGAAYTTCAGACACTAAGAATGTTAGAGAAACTGTATTATGTGCCTTTGTTTGAGAAATTAATCTGAAGTGCAGAGGCAAAATTCAGCAAATATTGGATCAATTTTAATAGACCACTGTTGTGGAAGAACTACTTGCAGTCATGCTACTGTATAAACTATCTTGGATGAGTRGGTTTGGAGGGTATCTATAACTGATCATGCTAATACGGTACAGTTAAATAACATGAATTCCCTAAGTACTTAATGACCAGTGCTTACTGCATATGCCTACAAGTGGGGTGGCATGGGTGCATCTTGTTTTTGCTAGAATAAAATCCCCCAAATCAGACCTAAACATGCAACTACCCTTAGTTCTGGGTGCACAAAGAGGAAATTAAAATAAATCTGAAATATTGCACTGTCATCTGMCACACAAGAACGGATCATGTGTGTTTTTTCGGTCTTGCAATATGTGATCATGTAGGTAGTCATCATCCCTTAATGTTACATTGGTCTGCATTCTGATCTGCTTATCCAGGGGCTTGATCTCCTTGAAGCTCAGATATTTAAATGATAGTCAGAACAAATTTATGTACTTTTATTCCTTGTACCCATGATCTGATAGAAGAGTTATCCTCCCATATTGGCACCAAAAATGCAATTGTTCTAGCAACTACCAGCTGCATTTTGTCCCCAAAACAACACTAAAAGCTGTTGTCCAGATTCTCGAATATACTTCAGAATAGYACTTTGTGGTCTCAACATTTTTCTTCCCCTCTGTTTCCTTATTCTTGTCCYTTATAATCATAATTAGGGATTACATTAGGAGGTGGTTGTGCTTCCTATCAGTGAAAGAACATGCCTGCATGGTTGCCTGCTCTGCCTGTATTCTGAAGTAGGATTAATTAGCTCATACTCTGGACTGTATTAAAATGGTGTATATGGTTTCTGGACAGGACCTGGCTGATGTCTTGCCAGGTGGTAGCACAGGCATAGAAAGCACCTGACGGTTTGCATCTTCATAAACACATCTGAAGTGTGATCACATACCAAGGGCTGCACAGGAATGACGGCGTTGTTGTGATGAGTGTGTTTGTGCCAGGGCTCRGGGTGTGCAGAGTGAGTGTCCTGCAGACAAGGAAACATTCCAAAAAACAGCTCAATGTGAGACTGGCCTCACTGAAAAGTAATACTGAAATGAAGGTTCCCAAGGTCACATTGCTGCCTGCCATGATATTTTGGAATTTGAAGGAGATTGTGCGCCTAGAATTGGGATATTTCTGTTCCCAAAACATGGGCTTCTCGCGGCTGGGCCAAGGAAGGTCTCCGGGGACTGTTTCCAATACCATACTGTGGTGTGTAATCTGCCAGTCCTCATTTCATTTCATACCATTAATTTAATGAGCTCTGATCTCTTAATTTTTTTTCTTGTGTCAGTGCTACACAGGAGTAAGACAAAATCCCTGGATGGAGATGTTCCTGGTGGTCCATTCTGGGAGCTGTCTTTGGTATCGGAGGGCACCAAAGCTCTCCCTGCTACAGCACCCCACTTACCTGCATGCTTCTCTTACCCCATCGAGGGGCCACAGCCTGGATCTGGTCAATCAGCAGAGGATTGTTGCGGAATAATTTTCAAAACAGCAAAAGCCAGTAAAAGTGTATCCTGTTCTAGATCCTGGTTTTRCTATAAGGAGGAAAGACTGAAGACAGTAGGCTGACTGTTTTAGCACATCAGAAACCGGAGCCACAAAGTTTTGATTTTGCAAAAACGTATCTGGGACTCTTAGCGTGGCATCAAAGGAGTCGCATTGCTAAAAGGGCTTCCTCCAGTGCTGGGCTGGTACGCAGGCCAGGTACTGCCATCTCACCAGCCATTCAAGAAAAGGGCTTAACATACAGCAACTGGATGTAGCAGAAACGGGGCATTCGCTCTCGGTGAGACTTGCGTTCCTCAGGAACCTCTTGAATACAGGCCAAAAAAATAGCATTGAGAAAATACTTAATCTGCTTTTCCTACCTGTCAGCCAGTCCCCCCACACAGGAAAATCTGAATTTTGTTTTGGGGATTCATCAGACCTTCCTGTCCTGCTGTGGCATAAGGGTGCATTACTAGTGAATTTTAAACCTTGACCTATTTTGGAATAGTATAAAACATTCAAAATTGCATTGTATCAGTATTTTTTTTTACCCGACTGCAAGCTTTCTTGCTTTGCTTTTTGTTGATTCAACCTCCTTAAATTTATCACCTTCAGACTTTCAAAATTCCATTCCAAAGAGGCAAAATAATATTTGCATCATTTCTCTAAAGTAAAATGAGATAGTTTGGCTTTAAGTAGAAAAAATAACCCTGCTCTTCTCTCCAAGGGGATTTTTATATTCCTTTTCCACATTGAATTGCACTGTCCTCTAGTGGCTATTTTAAGCAATTGTTTTTGTGTTTTTAGATTTTCATACTGCTGTGGTACAGTAGGTTTAATCTTTGTTTTCAAATGAACCATAAATATTGTCTGATATAAAAAGCTAGAGGATTAGAGTAATATTTCAAAACTGGATAAGAAAAAGTTACATTTGACCTGCAGTCCAAGTTATAATAACATAGAGACATTTAAAAATGTTTGCATCTGACTTATCAGTTGGAGCATAAAGATATAGAGTGAAGACGCAAGTGTATGGCATCTGTGTTTTATTACATTTTTACTGCATTGTATTGAGAGTTGGCGATAATCTGCTTCTTTCACATTGAAGCAAAATGTAAGCTGTGAATGAATGAATAATAAAGACCAATGGAATAATAGGAAGGATTAAATGCACCTTATTGGATTCAAAGTGAAGAACTATGCTTCCCATTTTACCCAGTGGTTTGTTTTTTTTCTTAGTATTGTTACTTACCTCTTAAAAGGCGTAGGGAATAGATCCTTCTCTGGGACATAAAAACATTTGACTTGTAATCCAGGGAAACTCAACCATTCCAAAGGGTTTGGAAAACGCCCTCACCTCTTCACCTCAGTGTCTGTGTCTCCAAAACAGATAACAAGGAGACTCAGTTTCTCCTTGTCATGCTGAAGATTTCTTTCTTAATAAAAGCAATGTGCAGCCGCTAAAAAGTTGAATGAGAGAATGTTCCTTGCTTACCTGTAGCTAATTAAATATATGTTCCTGGGATTCTCTAATCCTGGCAAAGTTGTGTACATGTAAGTGTGTCTTGCCTTGCACATCTCTGAACTGCAGCAGTTCTTGATGCTTTGCTGTTGTAAAGGTTCCCAGAGTCTTCCAGCTCTGTGAGAAAGAAGCTCTTGCCTATCACTATTACGAAGGCCAATGGATCTTCACGAGGCCAAACTGCAACCTGGATATCTGATTTTAGAAGTATTGAATACCCTTCTTTTTAACTGGGATTTGCTGGGAGCTGAAGTGCTAAGCATCTCTGAAGATCAGATTGGGAATATGAAGCTCTTAGGTGACAGTGCTTGTCGGGCTTGTATATGTTTGCAGTACTGGACGTCTGGATGCAGCTGTAGGTTACAGCCCCTTTACTTTCCCCCCATGAGCTGGGAATACATCTGCATCTTCAGTGCTTGCGTCCCAGCATCCTGCAACATGAGYTTCCCTACGTTCTTTGATATGTTTGAGCGATCTGAGATACCGTCCTTCCACTGGTGTTTATTATGTTGAAGGAAGGAGAGAAGAAACAAATGCCTGGCAGTATGCTGCTGGCTTGCTTTTCTTGTTTATTTTCTGGCAACTTAATGATTTAGTTTGGTAAAAGAATGTGKTTTTGCAGACACAAAATTAGACCCCGCTGACCAGAAGGATTGGGAGACATGATACATGTTTTAACCTCAAAAAATGCAAGAAGCCTCCAGGCAGGAATATGTTTGCCAGCTGTACCGTGCAAACCCACTGTCTTCCATGTAGATGTGACCTGCGGCATCCTGGAGAAGAAAACTTGACAAATATAGTCTGCTTCATACTGCCTGGGTACGCTTTTAGCTGATGAAAGAGTTAGGAGTGGTCAATAAATGAATTCAGTTGGCTTGAAATGTAAAGGTGTTTTTTTCAGATTTCAGTCAAAGCAAACTGTAAGCAAGTTCTTTGCTAGTGTAGCTTTTAATTTGCTGCAGATGTAGTTTTACTGACAGTTGCTGAATAGCTTGTTTTCAACTAAAATAAATGGATTGAGCTTCAGAGCAACAATTTACAGCAAAGTCAAAATTATATTGGTGATTTTATAATAATATTTATAGTTCACTGTGTGAGTGCTCATGCATCTGTATGTGCATATAAGGGAAAAGACACATACAAAGTCACAAGGTGTGCATCTGACACTGCTAAGAATTGGAGAACTGTTGCAAGTCTTTCCTGCTGTCATCAGATGAGGTAATGTGGGGGTCTTCTTGAAAGAGCTTCTCATAAAAAATACACTAGCAGAAACTTTGATCAAAGGGATCTGAATGTTGGAATAATTATGTTTTTGAGCTATCTTTATGTCAGCCATCCTGAAATATTTGTTAAAACAGGTATTTTAAAACAGATATTTAAAAAAACTCCACACTTATATTCCAGTATATATTTTCAGTAGTATTCAGAAAAGATCTGTGCTGTACAATCATGGTCTTGGTGATTTATAACGTAACTAATCATACTGATCCCGAAAGGCAATAGCTAAGAAAGTGGTTTCACAATTGGCTTACGCATTCCCACCTTATCCCRGCTCCTAAGAGCACACTGGGAGTTCTTCCTCGCTTCAGGGCCGGTGTTCGYGTTCCTGCGGGGTCAGTCGGGTGCGGGAGCTGCTTGGGCATCCGCGTGGTTCRGGTGCCAGTGCGAGCACGGGAGAGGGGTGTTTATGTGCAGGGGCAGGGAGGGGAAAAGCGAGACAGCTTCTTTGGTGGCTGCCCATGCTTAGATCATCTCCAAATGATTATGAAACCTCAGGCTAAGTTAATTTGCATTCATGTTTGGATTTCTGTTTTATGTGAGGTTCAGAGCTTTATCTTATATGAAGTAGCTGCCGTTGTTCCGTGCTACAGCACGTTGTTATCCTACGCCTGTTGTAATTGTTCYGTGGTAATAACAAAGGTGGACAATGAAAGAGAAGTAACAACTTGCAAGTGTCAAGTTCTTGTCCTCTCTGTGTACAGAATTTGTGGTGTTAGCGCGGACTCTGAAGGATATTCAGCAGACTGAGATGCRGCGGCTGGAGACAGCGAGATGTCCTGTGTATAGATTTATAAATGGGCTGTAGGAAGGGTGGAATGCTTTTTARGTGCTGCCTGTATTAATCCTTAAGCGTGTGATGATCAGATGTCAGTGTGCATTTTGTTAAGGCTCAGAACATTTTAGAGGAAAAAAAAAAAAGAAGAAAATATAGTAAATGCACACACACTATATCTATTTTTTAGAGTGCAGGCAGGTATGCTAAAGCTGCTTCTGCCATACATAAAATACCCTTAGTTGCGTGGAACCTGGCAGCCTTGTGGATTATGTCGGTGATCCAATATAATTCTAACAGTAATCTCCTAGCACCATTACTTCAGTTAGTATACAATTACACTTATTTGGGGTGGGGTTTTTTTGGTGCCAAACATTCAAAGCAGAATTGCAGGCTTTGTCAWGACTCACTTTCACAAAAAGTCACTGTAAATTAAAACTGTTAGTTTTATTAATAAAGCAACATAGATTTCATATAGATACAGCTATACATAAATATATCTAATTTCTTATATAAAGAGAGAAAAGGCTATCTGTGTGTCTGCATACATGTACATATAGTATTTAGGAGCTGTGGGATTAATGGATATTCCAGTATTTGCAAAGATTCAATACCATACCTAGCATGAAGACAGTGATAATGCAGCACTTGCTTAGCTGCTATCACTTTTGCTTCCCAGCATCGGTGCTTAGACCTGGCAGACTGCGGGTTGTTACCACTATTGATGGCGATGTCTTCACGCTGTTGTGGGTTCCCTTATTTCTCCAGAGGAATCCATAATCAGTTGCGAGTACATTTGATGGTGATTTCACATCTGTCAGTTGTTTTGGTGGATGGAAAGAACCTAACCTGTGGATATACTGCTACCTTTAGTTTCCTTAATAATGTTGTTGAAATGCAAAATAATTTTATAAGGCATGCCATTAGGTAAAAGTGGTTATTGGAATAATAATGCTATCAAGTAACCTGTCTTGTATGTAGACAGTTTCTTCTCTCCTTAATGTGTTTAATAGTCCATATGCATTAGATACTGAGCATCTTAATATGTAATGCTTCTGGTATACAAGGGGAGGTTTATTTTTCTTATAGACTTAAATAATACAAGACTGTGCATTCTCTGTACACATGAAATACTGAAAACCTTTTCATCCATCTACGGAGTCTGAATGTTAAAGTTCTTTCAGCTGGAAATGCAAGATCTGGTCAGGCTATGGAAGCATATATAAACAATGTATGCAGATTTCAGTGGGGTTAAAGTGAATCTCAGCATCATTTGGACTGGTCTTTTGGCTTATTTGGAAGATTACAATAAAACCCGAGATTGAATTCCCTCCCTGATTCAGTTTCTTACTGATTGAATCCTTTTAGACTCCTCTCTAATTTAACAGTGTATTTTTATTAAAGCCAAGCATACAAACATCAATTATCCAAGCTGCATCTAATTTCCTTCAGCATTTTTTTTTTCCTTTTGCTGCCAATGGATTAGAAGACATGATTAGAATTCAGCTTGAAAGCTGAAAAGCAGATCCTTAAATGAGAATGTCTGCATTAGGAATTAAAATATCTGTACGGGGCATAAAATCCTCCTCCTTATCTCTAATAATGTAAACACACTTGGTTAAGTTGATCTGTCATATGCCTGGTGCAATGTCCCTGAATTAGGAGCATGTATTAGAAAGGGCGGAACAGTTTCTGTGGCTTGTCCCGCTGAYAGAATACATCACTAGTATATTTTAACATCCAAGTGCTTTGCGTAGATATCTCCCTGCCATAAGGGTTAGTGTGATAAGAGCTTGAAGGGCTTGATTTTTTCTTTATGTGTTTTTGCGTCCTGAYACCAAGAATGTTTGCATGTGCACAAGCAGTAGGAGCAAGGCAGAGGAGGGGCCTTCTAAGGTTTCACTGTTGGTAGATTCTACAAAGTTAAGGCTTTATTTCACACAAAGGTGAAATAAATAATTGCAATGGCATCACCAACTTAATATCCAGAAAAACTTGGACTGGTAAATGCAAGCATTTAACATTGCATTGCACATTAAAGTGCTGACCCATGTCTAAACTATAAGAAAGAGTTATAAAATCAATTAAATTGTATGTTTTAATTTAATTGGATTATTAATTTCCTTCCGATACTTAGTGTGCTCTGCCTGTGATGAGGAAGCCATGTCATGAGCCATATGCAGACTGTTTCTGTGCAGGCTCTATGAACTGGAGCAGCTGGTGTCATGTGTACTGAATCGTCGTACCTAATTTCAGAGGGAAAAATTTGGATATCAGGATTTTTAAGGGCGTTTATTATTAATTAGTGTTCTACTTATATAGCATTAGAGATATTTTGTGCTTTGAAAATGCACACAAGAATTCTGTTTATAGTATCAGGATGCCCAGAAGAGCGAGCAAATCTTGAATGACTCCACTGCAAATAGTACGAGGAGAAAAGTAGCAGGGGCGGGCAGCATCCTGGCACAGCAGCACTGGAAAACTAAATGACAGAGTTGGTGGCTAATAAGCTTGAGAGGAGAAAATGACGCTGTGTCCCGTATGGCCAGATGGGAACTGTTCTGGCCACTTTTGGGCGGCATCATGAGAAGTCCTGGAGCTGGGAGGAGCAGCAGGTGATGAGAGAGATGTCAACGAGGTAGTCCCATTGCCATCTTCATTTTATGACTGTTCTGCTAGCACTGGAGTTCTACATTGCAATGTAAACGCAGCGTATGTTTCCAGTAAGGGATGCTTTTGCTGAAGGATATTGGGGAGCTGATTTCACGTGGGAAGCAAAATATTTGTTGAGATTTTTTCCTTTTTATTGCTGCGTTGTGGATGGCAGCATTACTAACAGTGGTGAGCTTTCAATCTGTGTGTGTGACTGCACATCACAGGAGTTAATTGTCATGTTTTGTCCGCAGAGAAATGTTAAACCTGATTGTGCAGAGCTATAAACGTGCGTGACTGCAGGGAATGTTCTTGGTGTTAGTGTGAGTCTGGCTACCTGGAGGTGGGCAAAGTCAATCTGTTCATCTTGTGCAATGAGTTAAGCATAATTGCAGTTGACATCATGCACAAGTGAAATCCAGTGATATTTCATTCCTTCAAACTTAATCCCCTCTTTATCTTGTTTTCTTTGGAGTCAACGTGACTCTGGAAAAGCTTGTTTGTGACACCCAGTGAAGCTTATTGTAGAGTACCCTGAATGTTGTGGATTAGCCCCACTATGAAAGGAGAAACAGCATAGCTGCGTCTGTGTGGTGTCCCCCTTGGCTTAATAAGCCGTGGTGGGAAGCCTCGTACATGAACTTGGGTTCAATATTATATTACCTTACCGAGTGCAAAGAAACCATATTAATATCTTGTATGTATTAATGTCTTGTATGTTGTGAAAGGTAATTTAATTGTGAATTGGTGCAGGAATTTCAGTTTCCAGAAACTGATGAATAGCAGGTTTTTGAGGTTATCAATTAATCTGTTGTAATGAATGTTCTTCATTACGTGCCTCTCCTTGTTAATTAGAAGGGATTTTTACTCCTCTTTATCAAGTCAGGGCAAGTATATTACCTTTTGCTCTGTACTGTTTATGACAAAGTGCGTATCCAGATTGTTTTGTGAAGTGTCCACATGAATATTTCATTGCATGTGCATCTGCGCATTCATACACCGTGTTTTCTGAGCTCCAACCTCTGATGATTGTTCAATACATCAAAAAAAATCCAAAATATAGATTGTTTAATCTCTTTTTAGTTATACTTATCAGTAGAAATTCCCCTTTTCTGTGTAATAATGTGTTTATGACATTAATTACCATGCCAGTTTAGACCAAGGCAATTAATCACTGCTACACACTACAGAAACAATAGACTCAGAATCAAGTTCTCTGCGTACAGAGGTGAAGCTGTGCCTTCCATAAATGAGAACCTGCCTGACAGAGGGGAATTTGTACCCTGGTTTGCGTCTTTTACCTGTGTTTATTTAAAAAAACAAAGCCAAAACAAAACACAAACAAAACCCCTACCTATTTCTTACTCTGTTTCTTTCCTACAGGTTGAAGCAATACTTGTAAACATTTTTGGTGGGATCGTGAACTGTGCCATTATAGCCAATGGTATTACCAAAGCTTGCCGAGAGCTTGAGCTGAAAGTACCACTGGTGGTCAGACTGGAAGGTGAGTGCTAATGGTTTCAGACAAAAGTCGTCCCTCAGGTGCACGGTAATCCACTCTGGCTTTCTTAGATCTCTAAGCTCTAAACAGATTAGTCCCACACAATAAGAATATGTCCAATTCTTCACCCATAGCATGACCTGAAGTCAATAAACTCTTTCCTTACACATTTCTGTATTCCTGGTCCCTGGTGGTACTTGAAGCAATGAAATTTTGCAATGAAGGCATTATGGTTTTGCTTGTAACATTTGCATTGCAAATAGAAATTATTTTGATCCAAGCTTCTGTTTACTGGGAGGTATTTCTTTTTCAAATGATTCTTACTGAATGCAATTCCATTGTTGCTAAACCTGTAGTAACATACAGTTTTCTTAAATTTACTCCAATATCATAATTAAAAGAAAGATGTTAGAAACAGTATTTGTGAGAGAGAGATTACTGTAACATGTTCTTCTGCCCAAATATCCAATCCAGCTAAAATCCATTAAAAAACAGATTTGGTAATGGTAAGGAATGTATTTTTTAGTACATCCAGCATTGTTAAACTGGAAATAAAAAAGGAAGAGCACTCTTTGGCAGTTACTGGCTTTAATATAATGGCAGTGGGTAAGGGGTTCTGTCTCTAATTTCTGAGAAGTACCTTAAAGGAGGAAGGGAGATTCTTCTTCTGCCATTGAATGAAAAAGTGCTTTGATTGAAATCAGCACACGACTCTGGTAAGCTTAAAACATTTCTTTTTTGCTAAGTAGGTTTGGAAAATAGAGGTTTTTCTGGTTTGTTTGGGTTTGTTTTTTTTTAAGGTCTGTTCCTCAAAAACATCAATATTCATGTCTCTGTGTGTGTAAAGAGCATAAAATGTCCTATCACTCAGCATTGGTGGTTAAAGGAGGAAGTGCATCCCTTTACGTACCTGAGATGCAAAACAATGAGGTGTTATTTAACACTATGATAGAGGGGGGAGGAAAAAAAGTTCTGAATACACCAGACTTTTTCCTTTTCAAAAAATAAAGTCACCAGGACTCATGAAGATGCAGGCTACCCATGAAGCCCTTTGGTGAGGGTGGTACTTGTTTTGCCTTTCATGAGAAAGCGGGGTTTTCCCGTCCCTCGTTCTCGTGCTACGTTACACATGGTACGTAGTGCACGTCCGGGGAGACCACAGCCTGTGACATGCAGTTCTGTCCTGTACAAGTTCTGCTRTGCATTTCACTGCGGGGTTCGAACGCTTTCCAGAGTGCATTCTTGGTTTAACATGGGTAGACTTTTGCTGTGGTAAGTGCAGGAAAATTTAAATACTCTAAAATGGATTTTAGAAACAAATGGTGAAAATTTTCTTTGGATGATGCAGCACCACTAAACACCTTAAGAGAGTAAGTAGATACTTTAATATGGATGAGGGAGAGACTGATGGATGTTGGTTAGAAGGAGGAAAGTTTCATAATATAAAACCTCATTGTTTATCAGCTCTAGGCAATGTTGTTTAGCTTTTTGTCAAAGCAAAAAACTTTTCCTGTCTGTCATAGCTGGGAAAGGTTTATCTGTCAGATCTGCAAGGCTTCTCATCTATTGTAGCTGTTATTTTTTAAGTGAAGATCTTGGAAAAGCCGTTAGTTTTCCTGATGAACAAGATAGTTGTTCATATTGCAATATTTGAAACTGGTATGAGAGAAACRAGAAAATCAACTTGCTCATTTTAAAATGCAGTCTGCTAGGTCTGCCACTGGGTTTTCTTGACCTTTCTYCAGTACTTTCAATACTTCCATGATTGTACACAAGTAAGGGTGAATTTTTTTTTTTAAGGTGACTTGTGGGAGATTGCAAGAGGCAAAGCAGTCCCTGGGCTGAATGAGGAGAGTCCCGGTGCTACTGCACTGTGGAGTTTGTCTGGAAGAGAAGGTGTGGAGCAGGAGTGCTGCTGCCTGGGGCTTGCACAAAGCCCTGCGGGGTGGCTGCATGGTGCCTGCGACCTTTACGAGAGTCATGCGCTGTCTCATCCACAGAGGCCGAAGCTGAATTTTCAGAATGTCTAACACAGATTTTAATGAAAACATCTTTTCTTGGTCATCTTCCCATGATTGCTTACTCTTTACTAGGTTTGTAATAACGCTTCTTCTAGACTAGTTGCTGACTCCAGAGGTGGCGATACCATGTTTTCTTTAGGAAACTCTGTCCCGGTATAATACAGCAAACTCTCCCTTTTGCATAATTTTTATCTCAAAAGTTTTTTAATTCCTTCTCTTATTCCTAGTGTTACCCATCAATTAATCCTAAACGAAGAGCTATGATGTTTACAGCCTTCAGACGTTGTACTTAGAAACTGTTAGCTTGTAACTCCTGCTTTCTCTGCCTCCTTAATCACCCAACCAAGCAAAATATATATATATATATATATATATATATTTGGTTCTTTTAATCTTTCCTTAGAAATCAATCCCTTTGGATCCTTAATCATCTTCATTGTTCTTCGAACTCATACCGGGTTATCAAAACATATAAGGGTTTTGAATTACTAATGAGTACTGTGGAAGTAATAAGGCTACCCAAGACTTTTTAAAACATTAAACCAATAACATTTCACACTTCAAAGGGAGAAAAAAGGACAGCACTTTTTTGGATTTCCATTTTGAACATTTTTCTAACAGAAGGTTCATGATTTATTCCCATAAATCTAACAGATTTGTGACCTGTACTTTAAAGACTCTTTGCCTGCATGCACTGTATTACAAATGTCTTGATGACTAGAGTTTTAATCAGTCAAATCTGTCCTGATTTAGCAGGATTCTGTGGACAAATCTTTGTTCTCAGTTGTATAATAATTACAGGCTGTTTTACCAGTGGATAAAGCAAGGATTACTCTCCTCTTTGAAAATGGTAACGTTATAATTATGTGTATTTACTTGCCTTATCAGTAAAGAACTCACCAGCTGAGATGTGGGATTATTGTTGTTTAAAAAGCTCATGGACAAATGGAGAAACCACATATTCCAAATTTTATCTTTTACAGATGTAGAAAACTAACTTCTGCTAGTTCTATGCAGCATTTTTTCCCCTTCAAAGTGTAATGTACTTCAATTAAGTTTTGTGAAAACTAACTAGGAGAGCTGAATGGAAGCCAGACCTTGTTTTTCATTTATGTAGCTCAGAGTTCGATGAAAAAAGGAAAGAATAAAAGAGAATTGTAAATTAGATGTCCTCCTCCTATGCTAGAAATTTTACATGCTTTCTCTTTAAACAAATTAATTCTCTGCTTCTGTGGTCATAACACAAGAAGAATTGGGGAGGAATTAGAACTACTTGATATGTTGAAACGCAGCTAGAAGCAAGTTGGCTTTTATTCAAATGTCTGAATCCAGAATTTCCTCTTGTATTTTCATCTGTGTGATTCATAATCTTCTGTGTTCTTCAGAATCTAATGATTTTTTTAATACATTCAGAAATCTTTCATATACAAGTGAAATTTTTCTCCAATTAGTATATCTTGCTCAAAAATATAGTCCAGTATGTATGCCTGTGATTTTTAGTATCCCAAATTGCCTATCAAGAGAGAAGAATGGGGTATTGCAAAGTCACATTTAGAACTTTATTTGTATCAACCTCTGCAGACATTTTGGGTTTAAACATTCAGCACAAATTTAAATGTGCTTGAGTCTTTCCCAGTTTGCAGGTAGACATAGGGCAGGGGAAAAGATTAAAATATTCTTTGGGAAAAGTTTCAGATAGAAAAGGGCAAATGGAGTGGACAAACTAGAAAGGGTTTAATTGTCTTTTATGAGACAATTTTTAAAGTGAAAGTTGGTTTATTCTTGACTGCAGAGCCGACAGCTACAAGATGTGTGAGCCACCAAAACCTCATAGGTTCCCCAGCTAAAGATCATCACTTAAAGCTGATCCCTAGCCAAACCTCAAATCAAATGTTGACGCAAGGTTAACTAGTGATGAACTTTAAACCTTGTCCCTTATTCTTCAATACCTCTGTCTGTGAGACCTGAGAGGCTATGAGTTTCCAGCTTGTGGGCTAGCAGAAATGACATAACCTGGATCCATGCCAGGGGGGGAAATTCAGCTCTTAATATGCTCATCAGTGTAGCATATCAAAGCTGAACCGTTACTATTGATAATGTAACATAGTCACAATCTGTTCACGTCAATAATATTGTCAGATGTACTGCATATTGTGAAATATTTTGTCATAACAGAATGTTTTGGGTAGATCAGATTTTTTTTTACATTCATCTTCTATTTCKTAGGTTGTACCAAATGTATATAACTGTGTCTTCTTCCCTTATATCTTATTTACCTGAAAAGCTAGAAACGGCATCACAGAGTCTTGCATCCTCTCCAGCCATCAGCATTAAACAGTGGCAATTTAGCCTGTGCCTAATGGTTTTATGACAGTGCAAGTGAATAAATGAACGTTATCAAAATCCTGTTGGAGTATGGTCGGGGATGTTTTATTTGTTTGTTTTCATTCAACCTATGCAGTCCTCTTGACTCRTTTGTAACAATGTGTGCTGGTATAATCTTACAATTTATACAAACATGCTTAGACAGAATATTTATTACTAGGATTTTTAGGTAATGAGTTGAATAGATTTACTTCGCTAGTGAAAGCAGAGCTTTCAAGGCAATGGAAGTGTAAATGTGAGCGATTGCATGCACACAGACAGAGAGGTGGTTTCAGAACCCAAGWTGCAGAAGGAGGATATTTAGATTAAAAAGCCTGAAAGTGTCTGCTGATAAAATTACATCTTTCCTATTTTTCCATGGAGTGTCACTGACAGTAATATGTGTCAGAAGGAAGAAATTTCTTTTTCTCGTCAGAAAGCCATTCCCTTAATAGCAGTCAATCTAAAAAAACAAAAAAACAAAAAAACAAAAAAAACCAACAACAAAACCCCTCCAGCAACAACAAAAGCCCTATAGCCTTCAGTCCTGTGAATTTTCACCGTTTCAGTTGGCTACAGCGTAGGTGAAGGGCAGGTCCTTTTGATAGCCTGTGTATGGGATTCTGTTTACAGTTCTCTGACACCATCCAGTGGCAGGAGGTTAATGTTAGAATAGTGGCATTACTTATTTGTTTATTTTAATGTCTACTGCAATAAGATGATACCCTTTGTAGATTTTTAAATGTTTCCAGTGTTTTCTGACCGTCTAATTTTAAAAATCTTACCTCTGCTTTCAGCGGGATCTCATTATAATTTCTGTATTCTCCATATATCTAAAATACTTATCACAATGGGATAAAAAGCTATCATTAAAAGAAGAAAATTACGGCAAAGGAAATGCTTGCTGAAAAATATGTTTAGTTGTATGGCCTGCCTATAAAACAGTACTTTATTTAATCAATACAAAATGTACCCTTACTCTTTTGACTGCAGTGAGATTTTTTTCAGCTTTCATATTTTCATTTGTCTGCATAAACACCCTCCTCCCTTCTTAGTGGACTGTGTTTTGTATTGATTTTGTAATGCATGTTAGACAAGTGGTGTGTAGAGCAATCAATGCAGTGCAGAATAGATCCAATGTATTGTTCCCAGTCTGACCTGTTAGTAAATTAATACTGGCCACTTAGTGAAGAGCAAAAGTTAGTTTTTAGTACGTGGTTATCACAAACAGCATAATATTTTTCTCTGTGGGAAAATTTCCAGGAAAATTTTTCCCTCTTTCCATTTTTTTTCTCCTCACAACACTTTGTCTTSTAGAATCCTGTTTGAGAAATCGGTACAGTCTTGACTGTTTTAAATGTTTATCACACTTGTATCTAAATAATAGATAAAACCTTCAGACTTGATAGGAATCGCTATACAAATGAGAGGAACTTAACAGAGAAGAGAACCTTCGTAGTGCCTTCTGACTTCCCCGTACAGTTCTGTACTGGCAATTAACAGCTTCCACATTACGTTATATAGGATGGTTGACAAAAAAAATCAAATATTACGCTCTTTTTTGCCCATAATATTCTTTTTTTCTGTAGGAAAAGTCCTGTACAGTTCTGGATGTTACTATGCAACCAAATCCCCCTTCTGTCAGAGATTTCAGGTGTCTCTGACCTTCCTACACAAACCCTACAGTGTGTCCTCTGCATATCGATGGGAAGCATGACCCCTTCTGCCAGTGCTTTTGAACAGGGAGCAGAGGGGGTCCCGCGGCCCTCCTCCAGACACCTGCCCCTCCTGTCACAACGTGCCGGGGCCTGCGGCRACGGTGCCGGGAGTGGGAATCCTGACTTGTGCATGCTGATGAAACAGACTTCTGAATTTCTCTACTTCTGCTGTACAATTTTATAAAGTCTGCCAAAAACCCGAAATCACCCTTTAAAAGGAGCATTCTGGAAGTTGCATGGTAAAGAGTATGCTCCTTGCTTGGTTAATAATTAAGGGTATAATTAGTGTATAGCTCCAAATATAATTAAGATTTATTTTGCTAGGTCTAGGAATTACAAAGCAATTAAGCATTTTGACATGGCAAATGAACGAGGAACTTGATGTGGAGGAGGGGGCTAGAAATGATCCCAAAGAGAATGAGCTCAGGGTCTTGTGCTTGTGACTAGTGGTGTGATCCCAAAGCGTGGAGTCCACTTCCTCAGTAGGATATCTGACTCCAAGTTCTTCTGTGGTGCAGAACATAGCAGTGATCAAAGCTYTGGAGAATTCACATTTTCTGTTTGTCTTTGTTTTCCATCAAGACAGAGCYAGAGTAAATGGGAAGGTGATGCACTTGTCTTTTATGCAAGTGAACAGCGTGAAAAACATGCTCTCCTGAAATATCTTTTTTAATTTACATTTTTTYCCTTTACTGTGCATGTAGTCTGTTGACTRAATTTGAGTTCTTTATGTACAAAAWGGAGCACTTGTACTGTATGGCTGTACAGTCTCCTTCAACATGGGATAATATAGTGCAGCAGCAGAGGAGGGAACGGGCCATSCTGCATGCTTCAGAGCTCTCTATGTTCCCCCTTTTTAGCAGAAATGCAAAAAAGTGTCTTCAATAGCAACTCAAAACCAGTTAGATTTTCAGTATTAACCAAATCTTTGTCTTCCAATAGCCCATTCTGCAGCTTTCGGTTAGCATGGGTGAATTTTAGTTGTAGTTGATCCACTGCTGATTAGCTGTAGCTGATTGTTGCTAATAAATGCGTTAAATCTTCTGAGTGTCTTAAAGGCCTRCTACGTGATCTGTTATCCGCTGCTCTTGCTGGATGTCCCTGCTGACTCTGGTGGATGTTGGATTGACCCTCTAATCTTCAGAAAGCCCCTCTTGTGGATGCAAGTGCTGTTATCAGATTGCATTGTCTGTCAAAATTGKCACTGAAATTAAGAGTTCCTTCTTCTCAGCTCAGCCTAAACCACTCACTGAATCTGTTGTTAAACTGAAATGATGTGTAGTTTGAAGCATTAACTACTATAGAGATTTAATAGATGCTCATTATTCATTARTATTAATTACTAATTAYAGTCAATGTTCTTTTTTAGGAACAAATGTCCATGAAGCCCAGCGTATTCTGAATGAAAGTGGACTCCCCATCACATCTGCAAATGACCTTGAGGATGCAGCAAAGAAGGCAGTGGCTAGTGTGGCCAAAAAATGACAACTTGAAGATTATTCTCATGGAAAGTGTGTGTGTTTCAGAAGACGTCATTCCTGTTGTTATTTCAGAGAGGATTAGTGGAGCTTTTCTAAGCAGTCATCAGTGTTGGTGGACTTAATTTGTAATATATGGCAAACTCAGGCCATAGGCTTGCAGGATAGGCTTCAGAAATTTTGCAGCTACATTCTTGAAAAGTTTGTATGTCTTAATGTAATTTTGTTGTTCCGAATTGTAATAAGTAATACTTACTTTTTTTCTGCTTTCCTTCCAAAATTGTCACTGATAAATTCAYGATAAGATACAATAATTAATAATTTACTTCTATCAACAGGGTTGTTCTTTAATCAAACACATGTAGTTCACCTATTTCACAGTATTTTCATTCATTTTTTTATATTATAAAGAGGCAGCAAACTAATAATGTTTATTATTAGTTTATATTTTTATGGACTTTTACAATAATGTAAAAAATTGTGCTTACAATATCTATTTTTATTCAAATGAATAAYGTTTATTTTCTTTTTTAGAAATCACACATTTTGCCTTAAGATTATTTTCTTTTGTAGATGCCAAAGTATACCTCACAATAGGAAAAGTGATTGAATAGTTGGTAGTGAAAGGACCTTCCATTCTTATACTGTGCCTATAAGCCAGCGAAAGGTGTTTAATTTTATTTTCTAGTTTTTGGAAATGAGGTGCAGTATTTCTAGGTGTAACAGTGCCATACAGAGAGCTCCAGGAGGATGTGTCTGCCAGTGAGAAAATGGCTGCTAACTTTTTAAAAGAACCTCTTTCATAAGTATGTCACTGCTGTGAGGTTTTAAAATAAGATGAGAACCCGAAGCAGTTTTCTGTCAGGAGCATGGAGTATCCTTCAATTGATTTAACTTCCAAAAACCATTTCTGATTTATTGGGAATAAAACCCAAATGAACTTTTCCATTTTTAAAGTATTTGATTTCTCAGGCATCAGTAAAGATATGTACAAGAAAAAAAAAATGTTTCAGTACTCAGATGTTGACCGAGATGTATTCTGGTTATATATTCTTTTGTAACAGTCAAAATTCAAGCTGTTAGTTACACAAATCATTCATTCAGGGAACAGAAGACAATACCAAATGGCTTGTGTAACTGAAGAACTCAGTACAAAYCTCACTCAGCCCAGGAATTACATGCTGAAAATCATCAATAAATTTGAACAGTGAACAAATGAGTGGATATTATGATCTGGTGTTSTAAATGGGCAGAGAGGTAAAAATTTGTCTAATAAATTCTTAATTGTGATTTTTGAGCGGCTGTAATCAATACCATGTTCTACTTAGAAAAATGTAAATAAATTTTTCTTGACATTTCCATTAAACCTGTTACCTTCAAAATAAATTATCTGCACTAATCTCTGGCTCTTGACACAAATAGTACAGATGCTATCATCAATTACTGTAGGTTTTTTCTTCTCCATTCCTTTCTCTACATATTGCTCAAGGAAAAAATGTATGACCATTAGAATAGCAATAAATATGCCACTAGGTATGTACTTATTGACTGAATGAAGGAGAAGGGTATCRTTAGCAGTTCTCGTGAAAGTGCATAGAAGCACGCTGCTTTGAAGGAAGAAATGTTTACCTCACCACAATAAATAAAAAAGTCACACTCTATTTTATATATTTTAGTACTGGAAATAGAAGCATTCTGTGGAAGAACTGTGTATGCAATGTTGTCGCACACTGTATCTAACTTCTGGTCTCAAAACCATTCATTGTGTGTGTATGTGATTATTGTTGTGCAAAGATTAACACTATGTACACCATTTCATCAAATAAATGTAAAAATGAACCCATTTAATGACTTTGTCTGTTATATAAAATAGAAAATATTTTGTCTGTTGTAGTCTGTGTTCTTCTATTCAGCATTTTATTACAGGTGGGTGAAATCAAATGCATAGGAATTTAGTTTCAATTGGGTAATASCGGTATACTCTCTTACATATGTGCTTTTTATGTAAAAAAGTAAATATTTTTATCTCTATCTTTTCTTTTGCGTAGGTTAGTGACAGTACAGACAAGTTTTATTCCTCTTAAGCCGTATACAGAATAGCACAGCATAATTTTTGATTTTCAGATGTCACATGGAAAATTTCTTAAGCTCTGGGTTTGTATTTTTGAACGTATGGCGTTCCACTTGCGCCAAGGCACCGTTCGCTCTGGGTAACCAGAGGCTCTTTCTCTGCTCAACTTGCYTGGCGTGACGTTGCGGCCTGGCTTGGTTTTGTTTGCGTGGGTCATTTCTCTGTGCGTGGAAATGTGGAAAGTTAGTTTAGGTCTCCCTTGGAAAGGCATTTTAGTTACACTTCCTGTGATTTTAGCTGTTATAGATTGCAGGTAAACGCAATGCCTAGAAGGGATGCTCTTGCCTTTGCTCGAGCATGCCGAGTCGCAGCCCGGTTTGCGGTCCCCGGGGTGCCTCGGTCGCTCGCCTGTCCCCGCCTCAGCGGGGCCGCGGGCCCCGCGCCAGCCGCCCTCCCGCAGCCTGAACCCGACAGGCACAGCCGTGAGAGCTGCCCCTCCTGCAGACCGCCAACAGCAGCGTCAGCAGCGGGCAAGTTCCAGTTAATCCCCTTCGTGGAAGTTCTGAGTGGGGTTTAGTCAGCCTTTAAATCTCGAAATTTCAGCCTGTATTAATAAAGCTCTGTAGGATTSGGCACTTAGAAGGGAAAACAGGAGGAAACTGTTAATGCTGACATTGTGTTACATCTTTAACAAGATACCTTTAGATTCTCACAGTGAAAGCGTAACAGCTGGGAGTTCTGGAGTAATGTCCTTAACGTGCATTTATACTATCCTATTTGTCAGGCCTGTTCTTCCCTGCATCCGGAAAAGCAGCTGGTATCATGCAAAATTGCTGTGATTGGAACAGCGTGCCAGTGCAAATCAGTCACCAGATGAGATCCCGTCCCTTCGCAGCGGAGTCTGCTTCCCCACTCAGGAGCAGTGCTGGACCGCTTGCCTTGCCTTGCCTTGCCCTCCAAGGTGAGCCTTGCCCTCCAAGGTGAGCCTTGCCTGGTGGCCTTGGGGATTTTCAGACCCGGCACCTACAATAAGCTCCGGTTATTACGTGCCAGGTTGGCCCGGGTGGTTCCCTTGCGCTGAGAGCTGAGCACGGTACTTGCTGAGTGTACCAAGAGTGGCCCGAAACACGGGTCTGAGCAGCCTCGCTGGGCTAGAAGAGCCGGCAAGTCTGTGTGCACAAGGCTAGGTGCTGGCAAAACCAGCATCCTATAATAAAAGCTCTCGACTTAGTCACAGAAATCCAAAAACCTCCCAGGCTTAAAGCTTTATTACATGACATGTAAATGCTAGTACTAGATGCTGCTATAAGCCTCTGAACTGATGGCGAGATTTCATGCCTTGGTTTTCTTTTTGCTGCCTTTCAGAAAACTGGAGTTTCTTTGGAAGTCAAGGTCGGCTCTAGCAAGGGGCGAGTGGGGGAAAGCAGGTCATTGCACGTTTTGACTTAACATCTCTCATTCTCCTTCCTCTACTAAACTTTCTGGTTTTTTTCCCCACTTTTCCACCCACATAGCTCACTCCCTGTGCTTCTTCACTACTTATGGGGTCATCCTCAGAACGGGCAGAGTCCKCACCGCTGGGTTTTGCTGGGTTTGCCTGGTTGGGCTGGCTGGTCTGGAGCTGGATGCATTGCGTGAGCACCCAGCCGCCTGCCTGGGAGCTGGGTGTGCTCTGGTCAGCCCATCTGCCAGCGCCGGCCTCGGACCGTGCTACCAGCAGGCATCAGCCAGCCTAAAAGCCGTCCTAGAGTCCTCTCAATGCCTCTTCCCTACCTGTCCGTTGCTGTCCGGGGAGGCTAAGACCTCTATCTCCTGCGTTCTCCACTCGCTTCTGTACCAGGAACAAACGCAGAAGCAGAAATGGGCTGAGGAGCAGTGAGACTTGCCTGCTTAGGAGTGCTGGGGTCTGAAATGTGTTTCAGAAAAGTTGTAGACAGATTATGTTTGTAAGAGATAAGAGGAGTGAAAAGCATGGGAAAGCTTGACACGCATGTAGAGGGCTGTTTCAAAGAGAGAAGAAATACTCTTCTTCAAGGAGAAATAGTATTCCTCAAGTCCAGTGTGGACAGGACAAGCAGTGAGGAGCTTTCACTGTGGTAAGGGGCRTTTAGGTCGGACTGGTAGCCATGAGGTAAGCCAAGGAACAGGCTGTGAAATCATCAATGGATGTTTTTTAGAGTTAGATGAGCATCTGTCAGGGTTGGCTTAAGAAGAGCTGATTTTTGCCTCAGGGCAGAGGGATGGATGAAGTGACCTTCCAGCCTGATCTGATAGGATTTAATGCTTGTTGGTAAGGGTTTGTTTTCTTATTTTCTTCCTAACTTGTAGGTACAGGGAGGAAAAAGGAGSACAGATCTGGTGGATCCTTGAAAGAAACTGTTTTTAATTTAGTCACCAAGAATGATCTGCAGCTGCCAGGGAAATGAAAAGCAGATTATGCAAACTCAAGACTTTCCCTAACAATGGGAGCAGTGTTATTGCAATGCATAAAAGGCTGAGCAGAGAATTAGGGGTATCTATCAAGTTTAATACGTTTAATTTAAAAAGGAACAGGTTGCACCAACAATTTTTTTTCTACTTAATGAGGCCCATTCATAAGTAGAATAACAGGATTTGCCTGTCACCCAGAGGAAATCACGGTATGTGTATTTGTACTTTGGTGTAAAACTTGTGTTGATCGCAGTGATTTAAAACTTTTTCCAGCCCAGCTGCAGTCAGTTTGATGTCAGGATCCTTTCATCCAGAGACAGATGCACCCTTGGTAGAATCCTGAACACGTCTATGTCTTTGTTCAGCCTCACAAAGTACCAGCTAAAGATTAAAAATGAAAGTATACACGGATTATTGCATGTTATTCCTCAGAGTTAACTACTATGAGGTAAGATCTGACTTATCCAAGACCTGGCAGCCCCCTCCTGCAGACTGCAGAAGGATCTTTAGTGCATACGTGAATTTGGCCTTTTGCATTTTCCTATTCTGCCTGTTTGTGAGTGCTGAGTGGTATAGGGATGGGAATAATAGAACATTTCATAGCATATGATGCTCCCTGTTTCTTGGGGCCATTCCTTTTCTATAGGACTTAGCGCACTGAAGAGGGAAAAGGTTCTTCTGTGTGTCTTGGATCACAGTGCCAGGCTGGAGACAGGACTCGCCTCCGTTCTGGTGTGTGGATAAACGCAGGCTGCTTCTGCTGAGCTGCCCTTTCCACGTGCTGTTCACGTAAGTCCAAAGCGGCATTGATGGGCAGGCAGAGGGCAAAGAGCTGGGGGGGAACCCACAGGACTGGGTGGGAATGACAGGTGGATCCTCACTGGGCCTTGGGGAAGGCTCTGCTCCACGTCTTCTGTATCTCGCGCTGCTTGCAAGGAAGAAGCTCCACACTGGAGTTGTGATGGTTTCCCATATCTGCCCTCCTTGTGTCCTTGGAGTGTTCCCACATCATCAAGAAGGAGAAAGCAAGAGCAATGCCACGAGGACAGTGTTCCCTTCTTCCATCATCTTGGCACAGGAGATGCATCATTCTGGACCTCCTTGTGTCTGCATAGATGGGGAAATAGCCTGGAGCTCAATTCCCAATTAAATCCCGGCTAATTTGTAATGAAATCTAACAGGGGTAGCCAAGCCTGGAGAGAAGGAAGCAACCGACAGACATAGGTGCTGTTGGGATGTGCAGCATGATGGGATTTGGAAATTGGGTCCTTTGTATTTGCCAGAGCAACTCTTCTGAACGCGCCCATGCATGCAAGCAAGCAGGCCATCGTCAAAGAGGTGACAGTGACAAAGTATTGGTAAGTGAATCTGGGAAAGGAGGGCTCAGAGAGATCAAGTGTAAGAGTTTTTGCATTTCTCTAGATACAGAGATGGGAAAATGAGAAATTTGATCTTTCTATTATAATCGACATAAAGAATTACAGGGCAGCAAAAGGCCAGGCAGCTAAACAAAGCTGTTCCCTTTAAGTTTATTTCAAATGTCTCTCTGCTTCGGCACTGTGTCCTTCAAGACTTTCCCTCTGTAATTGCATGTGGCAGCCTCTTTACAGCTAGATGCCGATTGCTGCTCTCCAGCCGCTCCAAAACAGAAATAAAAAATAACAGGCAAGAAAGGGCATTGCAGCAAGTACTTAGGAGAGACGTTCCTCCTTTGTTTCACAGACGGGTCAATAGAGGGGTTTAGAAAATGCCATTTTGTTCACAAGCACTGCTCTGTTTGGCTCTGTGACCGAACACTGACCAATACTCAGCAGCTCAGTCCCCGTAACAACTCTCCTTTTTGCTTCCATTAAAAGACCTTACCCTGCAAGGCAGCACAGTTCAGGAAATAAATGGTATTTGGTGCCCTGCCTTACCTGTGCTGCTTGCTTAGCAAAACTGACTTTTTGCCCCAGCTATGTGAGACCAGTGGCTTCATTCAAAGGATATTGGCAGCAGCATGGTGTTAATCTCCTACAGCTGTAATATCCTGGTCTGTGGGGGAGCCAGGCTTGTGAAAGCAGCCAACCTGCAGCTTTGCAGGGATTCATGCTGCGTTTCAATAGGAGAGCAGCAGCGCTGCCATTGAACATCGAAGGGCTCATCCTCCCTCTGCCACCAAGCAATGGGTGAGATGGCGTTTGCACAGCAAACATGGGTCCTGCCCTTTCGCACCTCTGTGCCGTGTACAGACAAGCTCAAACTTTACTATGGAAGTGTAAATCCTTTCTTTGTCACTAGAAGATAYTGGGCCTCAAATCCTCTGCTCCTGCGTAGGTCGTTAGGATGTGCTTGGCTCACCTCTGAAAGGGTGCCAGGGAAGCCGGTCGGGCTTGGCAGCTCTGCGCAGGGAGTTCCTGGAGGTGTTTGGGCAAGCTGAGTTGTGAACTTGCCCRCTCTTTTCCTCACACTGGGGTTTGTGGGGTGCTTTTCTCTCTGCTCCTTTCCATTTTCTGAGGCAAACGTGAAAAGAAGGGCTGGCTGCAGCGTTCCTAGGAGCATTTCTGACTGATGTCAATAGAAATTGCTAGGGCTGGCCCAAAGAAAYGAGTACGAATAGGAAGTCAGATAAATTCCCAATATTCTTCTTGGACCTTCTTAACCTGTCCATTCACTGAAGTTCAGTTTCATTGATTAGCACTGCTCAGCCTAAACCCCGAGTTCCTGAGGTGCTGGAAAGCCCTTAGTGCCAGCGGCTTTTTCTGCTGTTTTCCCAAGTGCTTTTCCTGTATTGTACAGCAGGAGGAACAACACTTCAGATGTGAAGATGTTAATCCCTTTTGAGTTGTGCTCTAAACAAGCATGTGCAAAACACAGGGAAAATGAAGCAATACATTATTGTGCATTTAATTTTCCATAACTATTGTCTTGTAGCCCTGGTGAAATTTTTGACATAACACACCTCCACAGCTTGTCCGCTGAACATCTGGTAATCAGTCCTTAAATTCGCTTCAGAGAATACTCAGAGCAGAAAGTAAATTCTCTCAGACATGCAGAATGTCACTTGCGAGAGAATGAATCTTTTTCCATTATCACCACGATGGGTGCAGGATACTGCTGCTCTCGTGCCGATGTCCAGAATGCTGAGTGCTTCCTCATCAAGACAAAACTTTTGAGGACAGCAGCAGACTAGTGTCAGTGTCAATTCTCCATGTGTACAGCTCAGCCTTAGAGCTTCAATCCTATTGATTTSCTTAACATTATCCATCTATTGATTTTTCCACTATCCTCTGGATTATACCCATTGTAGAAATTGCTGCACGCAAGCCTGAAGAATTCTTGCTGTCACGCTCCATCTGCTGAAGCCAGCTTGTTCTTGCATGACAGCTGCATTGGCTTTTCTACTTGGGAAATTCCCATCTCCATCCTCATGGGGCTGCCCTTTGGAAATGGCTTGCTTTCAAAAGACACGAAGGGGTCTGCCAGAGCTGTGCCTCCTTCTGATTGATTTCCAGGTTTCATCATTAAGCTTGAGCTTTTTCACATCACAGCTCGAGTTCTTCCCCAGTCGTTTCCAGATCTTGCAAAGATCTGCAAATGCAGCAACAGCAGCAGAAGCAAAGCCCATGTTTGCAGCCTCTACGGCAGCACTTTTATGTACAGTCCCTTTTGTTCTGCTGTCTGTTGCTGGTGTAACGGAACCACCCACACACTGCGTTCGAGCCTCTTCTAAGGTAGGTATTAAAAGCGGGTAATTCAGAAAGTGYCTGTGTCACTCCCAGCCTTCAGGACCAGCTGTGTAGTATCTCTACAGACATCCCAGGCCCCTCCATCCCTAACTTGGTACATTTTCACAATGAAACATTAATTTGGCAGCTCATGAGTGCTACTTTAATGGTTTGCAATAACTCCCTTTCCTCTCCTAGCAGAGCAGTACCGTGTCTGCTCTAACACTAAGGGAGAGGTGGCTGAGACCTACCATGTCTGTAAATCCCTCCTGTTTCAGTGAAGCTGAGCTGCTTCTAAACTGGAAATGTACTCACCAGGTCTTTCTACCTTATATTTTTACATGATGGGTGATGGAGACTGTGGAAAGATCTCTTTTGAATGTGTCCTTTGCTTGCATGTCTCRAATCCAGTCACTGTGGAATATCTCTGCTATAGAAAACCAGCGTTAAAATTGATGTGCGTTACTGAACGGACATAACAAGCCTTTCAGCTGTGGAGGCTGGACAGCGGAGTTTACTCTGAACATGCTGTTAATACGCCAAAGACATTCTGGCTAAGTATYAGCTAAGTCCTGACATGTTTGCAGCACTCCATCAGGGGCAGCAATGGAGTTGTAAATGCGACTGCTTGAAGGATTTTGTGACCTACACAGACAGGTGAAACACCATTTGGTGTATTTGCTGATTGGAAATGTTTGTCTGAAAGCTTTTACCAGAAATTTTGATTCTTGGTAAAATGAAAATTTTGAAGCATGACAATTTGGCCAACAATTATATTTGTTCACAACTAAACTGTCAGAACTGATTTTTTGAGCCAAAAGATCCCTGGAAGATTCCTGCTTTTCCTTGTAGTATACATAAATGCGATATTGTGATGAAAACTTTAACAGGTAGGATATTTCCACCATACTTCCCCCCTTCAATTTTCTATCGATTCTCCATCGTTCCCCAGAAAGAACAAAAGGTACCAGACTGGTAAAAATAAAACAACTTCTGGATAAAATTCCACTTACCATTTAGGCACAGTAAATACATCCGTAACAGTGTAATGTTTCATTTCTCAGGTCTAAGCTACGAGTGGGCGTGCGGGGTGAAGGCTGCCCTCACAGCGTTAATGTTCCTCTGGCCGTGGGGGGACTCTGCGGTGGAAGCGGCTGCTGCGGCCCCTGGGCTCCCATCCCTTCCCTGCCTCTCCAGGCTGGCTGGATGCCGGCAACTAGAAACTAATTGAGAAGCTTTAAAAATGCATCTCTTCCCCATTCCTTCTGCTCTGTTTAATCCTCTAACAATTCCCAGCAGAAATCTTCACGAGGGATTTTGCACCGCTTTACTGTTTGCTCGGTGTTTGGAGTTAAACAGGGGGTGTTTGGGGACCCAGGAGGGACTCACTTTTCTTGCTGTCTTCTCTGGTGCTCCGTCCTCCTGGGCAGTCCCTGTTTTTGCAGAAACTGGGATGTCAGCTAGTTGCACAAGGATGTCCAGGTCCCAGAGCTGGTGCACTTACCGAAGCCAGTGTGGTGCCTGCAGGGGTTTTGGTGGCGTGGAGATCAGGACATGGCTATGTGAGAGCTGGTAACACTGGCAGGTATTTCTGTGCTTTTCCYTTATCTCAGTTTAAAAATAAAATCTGTCACTATTGATAGCCTGAGAGTTTCCCAGAAGCGAGAAGAAAGCAGCTTCATCTCCTCCTCACTGGCTTCTGGCCATTGCTGGACGCATGACAAATGTATTACTGCATCCTTTGCCTGGCGGCGAGCAGCCCTGACCRTTGTACCTGGCATTATCCAGACAAGCAACACTGAAGTCAGGCAGTGCCTTGGAAAGCCAGCGRTCCTCTTCTGGTTTGTAAGTCTTCCCCTGACTTGTAAGCCATTCCTTCTCCCCAGTAGTCCTCAGTGAKAGATGTTTATTTCCCTCATACAGCAGGGAGTGAAGACAGTTACCCATCCCCTTCCTATAGCTTCTCCCCTGGCCCTGCACCTCCTTCTTGCTCACTCCGTCTCCTGGCATCCTCCTGCTGTTTGTTTTCTAGTCACCAAATAATCCAGAATACCAGTGGAGGGTCAGGAGGGTGTTAGACCTTTGGTTTCATCATTAGACTATGCTGACTCCATAGAACGTGGGTCAGACCTCATGTTATCGCTGTCACAACTCTTGTCAGTTTAGTGAGAGTTTTGTCCAAGGAAGGACTTTGAGCACAAGCACTTTAAATGCCCGGTAAGTGGAAAACAAGAAGCTGCTTCGCCACTTAGACCAAGCTGCTCACTAGCAGGGGGAAGATGTTTGGAGCATGTCTTGAATGCACAGAACAAGCACGGCCACCCCCATCCTTCCTCCTCCTACCTAGGGTGGCTGCACAGAAGTGCCTGGGGTTATGACAGAGCAGCTCTGTGTCACTTTGCTTTTTCCCCTATTTGTTCCAATTCCCCAGCCCATTTACCAGAGGAGGATCCGCTTCCACGGGTTTAGTGCTYACCTCTGATAAAGCTCATCAAGAGATTTATGAAAGTAACATAAGATCATGGTCTGTCAAATGTCAATAAGCAGAATAAAGAGCTCAGCACTGCAGTTAYAGAGATCCAGCAATTAAAGCATTTGATGAAAGTATTTTATTGGAGTATATATTACCATTTGGTTCAATTATTCTGCCATTAAACATTAMGAAAAATTGAACCAAATGGTGCCCAATAGAAGGAATACGTCTGCTCTGATGAATCCCTGCCAAAAAGCACTGGGAATCTCAGTACAAGCATTTTGTCAACCAAGATAACAGTATTTTTCTCTCCAGCTGATAAAGCAGGGCTTTTGAATCTTATTTATGACGTATAAATTGGCTAATTTGTTACCAATATCAAACAGCCCATAAGAATCAGGCATTGTAATAGCTAACAAAATACTGACAGCTTCATCACTTGCTGACTGCACGGAGTACAATATATGCCCAATTAATAGAGAGTGCAATTATCACAGAAACTGAGCAGGAACTAATTATACAGAAGCCAATCAAAAACAGCCCAAAGCAAGGCGGGATGTATTTCAAGAAACTTGAGTGTGATTTTCTTTTTATTATTGTTTCTTTTTTCTTTTCTTTTTTTTTTTTTTTTCTTCTCTCCATGTTTGCCTTACCTCCACGAGAGGGAAGGGGACATGGCATCAATAGGAAGAACAAGTCAGCCCAGAGCTTGGCCGTAATGCCATGGGTGAGCTCTAGCACAGGTTCCAATTTCCATAAGAAACAGAAAATCACAGTGTTTTTCTGTTTAAACACATTGCAATTATGGTGTAACTGGGGATAACCAAAATACAGCTATAGCAGTCCTTTCCCTAAGGTATAAGASACTTGCAGGCAGTGACAGATGGGAACACTTTTGAAGGAAATTTAAGGAGAAAACAACATCTTGATATGTATTTTGAAAAAAACGGTGCACTCAAGGAAGAATCTTTTAAACCCCTAGGAAGGGCAGCTTTTAATTTTTGGGATAAATACAGCACTGGCTTGTTAAATTCCTGATGGTCTCGTAAATACTTAGAAGTTGCTAAAGTAAGAGGTCATTCTGATTTTTTCACCTGAGTTGAAGAAAAAAAATATACCTCTACATGAAAAATATTGATTTAAGCTGTTTTCCTTGGCCTTGCTTTCCTGTAGCTCTCATACTTTGGTGATGTTGGTGAGTCTTGGAAATAAGTCTAAAGATATAGAAATCTGGAGAAAAAAAAAGAAAAAAGAAAAATCCTGCTAGAGGCAAACCATGTGAATGGCTGAGAAATCTCCAGTGTTTCAGATACTGAGAGTATTTTGAATGACCCTGTAAATGACTGAAGGGTCATTTACTGAATGACCCTTCAGTAAATAAACAAACATTCCTGACCCTGGAATTGTTTAAATTTCTATTAATAGAGGTTTTAATTAGAAATGCTAATGTCTTTTACACACCACCACATTTAGAGGCCACAAAAATAAATATAGTACAAAAAAAATCCCAACCCTAAAGCACCTCACATCCATTATCTGGCAGTCACAGATAACCTTCTGCTCAGAAGAGTCCTACCTAGAATTAGGAAGCAAAGTGTTTTACTCACAGGTGACTGGAAAAGGGATTTTTTTTTTTTTCTATGAGAACAATAATCTTCAGTTGAAGTACTGTGGTTGAAGATTTGTTTTTGCACTTAAAGACAAACAGCCATTCGGAATAGATGTTTTTCACTGAAAGTTAGGAAAYAACAATTTATACTGAAAATAAAGCAATGTTGTGCTGGTTTTGATTGATTCACATGACAAAACCTGAGATTTCCTGTGGCAGAGTCAACGTCTATTTTTTTCCTGGATGTTTTCTGGTTTTGACAAGAACACTTTGGTTGCACAAATTGTACTCTACCTATGATGTTACATTTTGGAATCTGCTCTGTGCACTTTATTGGAAAGAAGCTGTCGGTCTCCAAGGGATGTCGGAGGGAGGAGGAGTCCAAACTTTTCTTTCTTTTTTTTTTTTTTTTGTTTGTTTTAGGCCAGCGTTATTCCCTGAGATTCTGAGCTTGCTGCAAAGCCTTTTAGTCCACAGACTGCATTTTTGCATCCATGTATTCTCTGCTCGGTGAAAAACAAGATTGTTTAGCAGTGGAAATGATCGATGGCTCCTGCAGGCCTCGGTTCAGCAAAGACATCCTGCTGCAGGAAACCACTTAAGCATGTGCTTTGCTATAAGCAAAGATGGAAGACAGAAGTTGTGTTCCCTGACAAACGATGGATGGATGCTGATGGTTTTGTTAGTTCGCTTTGTCCTCTGAGGGATTTATTAGACTTTCACCTACTTCCAGCTGTATTGCAACAGAGACCTGCAGAGGAGTTTATTGTTTGCATCCCCTCGGAAGAGAGTGCCTTGTCCCCCTGTGTCCGGTTCTAAGTGCTGCCACCCAACACTGCTGCTTTAGGATTAAGCCCTGGGGCTATTTTTGCTGGAGAACTGATTCTGGTAAGCTACACCCATGGCTTAATATTTGGTGACCTGACCTGGTGGAGAGTCTCCTTCATGATATGGGGTCCTCCACTGTGCAGTACTCCACATATTCTGGCATCCCTCAAAGCACATCCACAAGGCTCAGTGATTCTCCCAGTGAGCTGAAAAAYCCGGTACAGGTCTTGAGATGACTGGGATTTGGAAGATAAAATTATTGCTGCCCTGTGGCTGAGAATTAGCAGTTGTCAGCACCTGAATGGCTTAGCCTGCATGCTTGCTCCAAAGAGAGAGGAGCRCCAGCTGGCATGAAATCAGAACTGACGGGCTCGCCCCGCTGCAGTGGCAATGAAGGAGCTCAGCACCTTGCAGAACTGAGCTCGGCTGTATTAGTTGGCATCATCAGCAGGAGACAGAAAGCTGTGTGGATGGGCAATGTTGCTTAGTAAGAAAGGCACTGAAATGCTGTGCAGGAGACCTGTCTTTTGTTCATGAYTCCCAGCTGGTCTCCTGGGGGACCAGGAGAAAGAAACTTTTTATTTCTTTGTACCTCAATTTGCTATCTGCCAAAGGACATTGGTTTCTTTTGTAAAAYCTAGGGCTGAAGAGTGATATTCCTGTTTACTGCTGTATGAAATTCACCATAGTTAGCTTATTCACTGTAATTTGTCCATGATTTAAAAAATACTCCAAGTGGTCGCATTTATTCAAACCTTTGGAGTTGTGAAGCCTATTCAGTTTCTCTGACAGCTATTTGAATCCTGCTTTTTTCAATTTCTAGTATAAACTTCCAACACAGAGAAATACTGGCATGCTAGGTTAAATAGTTATTTGRTGCTCAATATCTTTGCACTTGCAAGTTCTCCAAGAGCAACCAATAGCACTCCTCTCAACTCCAAAAGTCCATTTATGACTAATCATATTAATCGTCTTCTCTGGGTCTGATACTGATAATACAGCATACCTTTGTAAGAAGTAGATTATCAGAGCAGCAGGGAATGTTATGTATGCTAATGCTCTGAAGCATTTAGCCCCCTGTTCTACCTCTGCCAACAGAGATTCCAAGGTTGGTACATTTTGCATGGACTGTGAGACTTGCAGAGTTGAGAGGATTGGGAAACCATAGTTAAAGCTTCAGCAAAACGAAAAAGAGTTTGTCCCAAACAGTTCTTACTTTGTCTGGCTCCTGGACACAGCTGTCTGCGCTGCATTCAGCATACAGAACTCCCCAGAGCTGGCTCGAGGCTCGTCTGCAGACAAAACCGAAGGAGAGGTGAGACCATGGCTGGGTTGCTTGGGCATAGGAAGGGGAGAAGTGCACAGAGGAGAGCGGTGGTCAGGGAGCAGAAGGCAACGGGTGTTGTGGCAGATGCCGTAGCTGTTGTTTTGTAAGTGCAGCTCAGAGCTGGTCTCCACACGGTTGTTCACAGCTCAGAGTTTGCAGAGCAAGGACTCTATTTCCTGATTTGAAAATAGTATTTCACTGGCAGGTTTATTGGGTGCTTGCCCTGCCAGCTGGGAAGAGCCAGGCGGGGCATTTTCCTGCCCAAACCCCAGTTCATTTATCTACCTGCACGTGAGCGCTGCCGTCGCAGTCAGTGAGCCTCACGATAAACAGGTGTTAATGCTTTACTGGGTCAGAGCTAATGTAAATCTGTAAGTGCTTTCAATCAAAAAGGGAATATAATCATTTAGTCCAGACGCTCATTAGTACTGCCACCATTTGTCAAGAACATCTTGCAGTTCTCTCTGTTTCGCGATATGCTCTGTGCATATTTGATATTCATGTTTCCACATATGTGTCATTTGTTCTGTGGACAAACCTCTCCCAAGGTTCAGGGTCTTGGCTGTGGGCAGCTAATTCTTTTGGTTGTCTTCTCCTAYCGGGACATGAAGATGTATGCTTGATCTATTCAAGTACTAATCAAGGCTTGAATGACTCCCAGTATCACTCCTGTTCATTTTGAGTTGGGAATATATCAACCGCAGAGCAAAACGGTGTTTCTCAGCAATGTGTCATGATGATTGGTTATATGGGTGTCACAATTCTGCAAGAAATACAGTAAGTTCAGTTCTATTGTCAGGAGTGCTGCCTCACGGGGAGGCATTTGTAACTAAAACTGTTGTTCATTTGCAGAATCTGTAAGAAGAATGAAGCCTTGACTGGAAATATGCTGAAAAGCTGCCGTAATAAATTTGACATAATATGCATGACGTGGATGGATAGATCATTGTTCGCTAGGCCTGGCAAATAAAACTGGTGTTGTGGAGCCAGAATTACAGGGAGAGAGAAACATTGTTCTACAAGGCATGCTTCAGATAGGAACCAAATTTGAAACAGCTATATATTTTAGTTCTGCTTAAATTGAATAATAAAGAAGGCTCGCTCAGAAATCTTATTGTGTCTTGGAACACACATTGATTTTCTGTTCTTGTGAAATTCTAAGAAAGTTTCTTACTCATAAATAGAAGCACCTGCATATTTTTTTATTCGGTTTTAATGTTATTAAAATATATTTAAGAAGCGGGTATGAGATACCCAAGAAAGAAAGCAGAGAAACAGATGTGTAGTGTTGTACCATGGAGAGTTTTAGGACTAGCATTTTAAATTTCACTTGGGAGATCTTTCTCCTGTTCTTGGTGGTCTCACAGATTCCCTGTATGTCTTTGGCAAATTGTTCATTCTCTTTGGCCTGTGTTTTCAAAAGTGATTTCTAGGTCTGACGTTTGGATTTCCAGCTGGGTGTAGCTGCTGTAGGACCTGTATGAAGTATATAAATGGTATGCAACAGTTTCACTTTGGAGTTTTGTACCCTACCATTTATCTGTCTGCGTCTTTCAAATCAGGATTRTGTCTTATTATGTATACATACAATTCCTAGCCCAAAGGGAATTCAAACAGCTAGATGATATATAGTATTTAGAAGTATACAAGCTTCCAGTAAAATACTGTAGCAATGGGTAAAAGGCATGAATTTGAATAGATGGGAATTGCAGCTTGCAAAAAGAGGCTAGAAAGAGGAAGATAGAATTTAGAATTTTATGGTAGAAAATAGTGATTTTCTGTTCTGGAAATTTTAGCAAGATATCCCTGGGAATGCAATACCACTTCTTGCATGTACAGGGCTTGATTCTGAAGCACATTGTGGTATGTTACAGCCTGCTTTAAAAAGCAGCTGTGGGGCCATCCCCGTCATGTCCTGCCTCCATCCATGACTTCTAGCTGTGAGATTTAGGGGGGCGGTTTTCAAAAGTTTTTAAGTGAATTAGGCTTTAAACCGTCTGTGTCTTTATTGGGAACAACTGCATCTTACATGGGTGTGAGGGCTTTCTGCAGACAGCTCTATCTGAACAGGGGCAGCTGGAGGACAGAAAGTATTCTTCCCAAAGGAAGGACAGATTAATTTTGGCCCCGACAGTAGGAGATGCAAAATCTGAGCAAGCATGGAAGTTGGTCTCATTAAACAACAAAGCAATTTGCTGAGAACCAACTGCAACTGATGACATTTGGGGAGAGGTAAGTCACTCTTGGACCTTTGAAAGAAGGAATACACCTACAAAAATGCTCAGTGAGCAAAGGCAGGCACAGACGTATTCCCTGTCCCCTCCTGGTGTTTGATAAGGGGCTCTGGGGCCATGCAGCGCTGCCCAGCCCAGACAGAGCACCATTAATATTCCCGACTTGTGGCTCTGTGCTGCTTTGACACCGAGGAAAATGAATCAGTAAAAGAGAAGCTTGTTTTTCCTGTTTATTTCTACATTTGGGAGCGCGGTGTGAAAAGCAGTTTTTTACCTTGGAGCGAAATTTCATGGAAATGTCCAGGCAACAAGATTCTGTGCGATTTCCTCACTTTATTACAGCTATTCATTTACCTGAGTCTGGGCGGGCAGCTCGTACTCTCCCGGGGGCAGCCCTCAGCCATCCCTCACCCTCATCACGRGGAGTGATCACATTTTTCCTGCCATGGGTTTCTCTGCTAAGATTGCCACAGAGGAARGGCCTGCGGGGGCTGTTGGGCACCGGCATCTCCTACCAGCCATGGGGTTGAGCCTCTCCCAGGCACAGGTATGCCAGGAGGGAGTGTGCAGAGGAGGCAACTGAGGACTTAGAAGGAGAAATTTAGGAGCGTGTGGCTGGGACAGTGAAATGGCAAGTGCCACGTTTGCTGGGGGACACGCACATCCCTCAGGTTTCTGTCCCTGCTGCAGAGTCCTCTGCACGATGGTGGGGAGCTCATGTCTACCTCAGGCTCCCTGAAGGCCTCTCCTCATGGCAGGGCACCAGGCCAAGATGGYGGCCGGCCCCGCGGTTGCATCGGTGATGACAGGGACTGGCATGGCCACCAAGGCCCTGTTGACTGACCAGGAGGCTGGAGCCATGCAGGTAGGAGAGAGCTGGAGGCCTTTCCTTCCCAAGCTGGTGAAGGGTCTGGAGCACAGGTCTTATGAGTAGCGGCTGAGGGAGCTGGGGTTGTTTAGCCTGGAGAAGAGGAGGCTGAGGGGAGACCTTATCGCTCTCTACAACTACCTGAAAGGAGGCTGTAGCGAGGTGGGGGTTGGTCTCTTCTCCCAAGTAACAAGCGATAGGACGAGAGGAAATGGCCTCAAGTTGCGCCAGGGGAGGTTTAGATTGAATATTGGGAAAAAATTCTTCACTGAAAGGGTTGTCAGGCTGAACAGGCTGCCCAGGGAAGTGGTGGAGTCACCATTACTGGAGGTGTTCAAAAAACGTGTAGATGTGGCGCTTTGGGACATGGTTTGGTGGGCATGGTGGTGTTGGGTTGACGGTTCGACTTGATGATCTTAGAGGTCTTTTCCAACCTTAATGATTCTATGATTCTATGACCTAGAGACATGGCAATGGTTTCGGTAGCCATGTGGGTTGTCGGCTCTGCCTTGAGCCGCCCTGGCGCTGCCCAGGGCCATTTGGCAGGGTGAGTGGTGCCAACACGGGGCAGGTGGGAAGGACGTCTTCCCCTGAGCATTACACCCGCAGCCAAATAACGCTGTGAAATTGGGTAGACCCAGCTTCCCCTTCCGTGCCGTGCCCCAGTGTGTTTCCTCAGCCTTGTGCCGGTCCCTGGGGAAAGGCGGTGACTGCCATGCCACAGGAGGGTGGTAGGAAATGGAGCCCTTTRTGTGGATGTCAGTGTTTGTCTCTGCGTGCCTGCCGGGGGAAGAGCGAGCCTCCAGCTCARCATGCAGGCGCTGAGTGTTTTTATATTATTAATGTCCTGCCTCACCTCTAATTTAATTATAATCAGTTAATGGCCCAGTCCAGGACTCGCTTAATTGTAGTAAATCGCACCTTTGAAAGGGATGCAGACATGAGCCGGGCTCTCCRGGGAGTGAGGGACAGGGCAAAGCTGTGCAGGATTGCACCCCTGAAYGCCTCATCTCCTGCTTTTTGAGGAAAAAGGAGTGGTGTTGGCCCTCAGCACCTGTTTCTCTGTGCCCAGGTGCCCAGACATRTGCCCAGGAGAAGGAGAAGGCTGATGGGAGAGGTGGGTTTACACTTTTGGAARATTTCATGCTGCAGGACTGTTTCTGCTTACAAAACAAATTTTTTGGTCTTACCAAGGGGACTACAAAGCATCACAGACAGTAACTGTTTGGGAAGTSTGAGGACAGCTACACTTGTGCTCGTACAAAGGCTACCATCCAACCTACCTATGCAGCAGACACAGGGTCATCGATGTTTTCTCAGCAGCGTTGACTGTCTCTTTTGCGCCCATGGAAAATGGGGAGAGAGAAATGTTTTTGCACTCTCACCAATAAGCTGTCTGTGTGGGGATGAAGGTCACCTTGCAACAACTCAGAGCAATTATCTGAAGAAGGTTAGATCTCTGTCCTCGGTCTTTATATTATTCTCATAAGCTGCATTTTTGGCATCACTTAGAAGCCAGGAACATATCAAACCCGCATATGTCAAATGCTATTGACATCAAATACCTTTCATCGAGCCCCGAGCCTCTTGGCGTCTTTTGAGCTCTGCACCCAGGAAAGTGGCTTGTCAGAGATGATTTTTCCAACTGAGGAAGCAAGTAGCATAATGAGACAGTGTAGCTTCAGCATACACCTTCCAACTAGTTTCCCAACTGCTCAAAAACCAAACATGAGCCTGCATAGTAATTAGCCCACAAAGAAAGCTGTGGATACAATGAATGTACGAACTGTATTAGCAAACTCTTTATAGCCCCTCATTACCATTCTCCAAATGCATTTCTGTCTGCATTTCCCATTTTCACCAGCCAAGATCATCTAGAAAAACAAAACAAAAATCYGCCTGTGTCAAGCAGCACGAGCATGGTCGCTGCAGGAAATACACCACCCAGATGTGCCAAGTTCTGTACAGATGTGCTCAACACCCAGGAAAGCTCTCGAACTGCCTACAGATCTGTTGCTTCTGGATTTCACAGCAATCAGAAAGTGTKTTGTTCCACCCAGGATGTCACCCTTCATAGGTTGTCGCATGCATGCTGCGGTCAAAGGGAAATGCCCAGTTTCATCACAATCTGGATTTGGTCCTAAATAAATTTGGATTTTTTAAATTCCTCTCTAGAGCAATAGAGGGTGAGCACTGAYCTGGGAAGCTGCTGCCACCAAATGCCTCTGTGAGCAAAGGACCTTGTAACATGGTCCCTTTTCTCATGCCAGCTCTTAGTTCCCCAGGTGATGGGGACTGCTCAGCTGAACTGACTTTTCGAGTGTTATCTGAGCAGGTGTGATACTGTTATAAAATCTAAACTCACACAGAGAGACATTCTGAAGAGCTGGATGCATGGTGTAAGAGACACCATGGGTTAACTGAAATAAGTCAAACTTCTTGCTGTGTACAGCCATAAGTCCTGCAACACCTGAACAGCATATTTCACAGGTYTTTTCTTTTTTTTCCTTTTTTTTCTGAATTCGCATACTTTAGATATTCTACACTTCAGTTTTATTCCTTCTTTTCACAGGTGCTCGAACTAAAATGTCAGAGGAAGAGTCTTCACATTTCTTTCATGCTCATTTTTGAGGTTCCTTTACTTTGGGGCTTTTTTCTTATTTAAGCCATGACCCAATTCTTCAAGAAGGAAAAAATGCTTTTCAGGACTTACCTCGCTATTCTCATCTCATCTATGTGATGTTGTGTTCCACAATCACTGTGTTATTTTCTCCACAAATACAGAGTTTTTAATAAGCTTTTCTTTTCCRGGCTAAAAAATACATATATTCACAGAAGCTATTGACAGTGGTGGAGGGTAAAGTTGGGAAAGGGAATGAAAACTGACACATTTTTTTGGAAATATTTTCATAGTCATTCCTGAAGGCATTCGTTTATTTCAGCATCCGGAAGAACTTTGCTTGGAAGAGTCTTTCRGTAAGTGACAAATATCAGCAAAAGTTTTTATTAAAGTAATGGCATGGAAATTAGTCTGAAAACAACTTGGCAAGTAATCCAATTCACCAGCTACTTGTGTGCAACTTGTGTAGAGCTGGCATAGATATTTTGAAGTGACCTAACCCTTTGCTTGAGGACGGACTGGGTGAAGCCTAGGTGATGTAAGGTTTCACTGTGAACACTCCTTTTCTCCATCAGGAAGTCGGGCAGGTTGCAATTAAAATGTTACCTGCCTGAAGGTTTTGCAGATTGGTTTATAAGAGCTTTCTCTGGCAGAGGTGGGTTTGTGTGTTGTGCTGAGTGTGGTGATCTACTGGACACCCTCGTGATGTCCTTGAGGGACACGCTGGGTGTGGAAGGCATGGGAGGAAGTGTACTTTGGGGCAGTGTATGARTAAGGAGTGTCCAAGTGTTGCTGGAGGGGATGATGCAGGGTCTAAGTGCTCAGCTGTCCCTCCCTTGGCTTTAGTGCCTCTGACAGCACTGTGGAGGGGGAAAGGCTTTGGCTCGAGGCTGGGGGCTAAGAGGGAAAGCCTGGGTCTCTGCGATCGGCGTAGACCAGGCAGTGTCACCAGCACTGCCCGCAGAGGGGATGGGCTAGGCAGGGCAGTACGTGTCCCATGCATACTGTTCAGCCCTCTACGTCCTTTCACTCAGAAAGCCCATCCCATGGCTCTTCCCCCTCCAGGGTGCACCTTCCACATCTCTCCTCCTCCCTTGCTTGTTCCTGAGCTGAGAAACCAACYTGGCTGCACTGCCCCCAGCAACAAAAGTCCTGTCGAAACTTTACCCAAGGCAATTATTTTTATCACATCCCCAGGCCTTCTTAAATGCCACAGCTATAAAATTGTCCTCATGTTTCCCTTGTTTAATAGCAGGGTGCAGTTTCTTTTAAGTTCATGTCTTTGCTTTGCTATTTGATATAGACTGGAGAGGACTCATGGACCACGGTTTTAAAAAGATGCCTCAGTTCTGAGAAAAGAGAGACAAYATCAAATCTAGAGGCAGATGAATCTTTGCTAGCAGAAAAGTGTGCACATCAAAAACTGCTTGCAAATCCTGCAGAGCAACAGCATGATGGCTGTGGGATGAAAGGAAGGAAGTTGGGCGACTCCTTTAGCTTCATCTAATGAGCTGTGTGTCTACCAGCTCTTCTTACTGAAAGTTATGACAAGCAGTAATCAGGTACAGAGCAGTTTTATATATTGTTGAATTCCAAGTGCACTCCAAAAATAGAAGAACATTTGCAGATGAGGAAGCACAGGAGTAAGGRATATCTATCCCTGCCTCCTTCCTCTCCTTCCATTACTGTAGCACCTGCCCCTTCACAGCCCCTCCGTGAGTTATTACTGATATTACGTAGGGCTACTATCCCTATATTTGCAAGCAGGACTGTGCAGCATGGAGAGTGTAAGCAGCATGCCTTATGTTTCACAGGAGATCATGGCAGAGCAAAGACTGGAAGATGGGTTTCCTAAAAAGCAGATTTAGCAATTAGCACAGAAATTTGTGGATAGATTGTCTTTTGAACTGCCCAAGCCTTAGGCAAAGTCCAAAATGGCTCTGGCCTGCTCCAACCTCTGCAATTGCTCACAGAAACATCCTTTTCATCAGCTAGAACAGAAATACTCACTTTCCCTCTGCTGCTGTGACCTGTTCATTCATCAAGCTACTAGAAGACACTTTGCCCTTGCCTTTCCCCAGCCATCAAAGGTTCTTTCTTCTCTGCTCTTCTCAAAGCCTAAAACCATAAAGAAACAATATATTGTCCCTAATTAATGTGGTGATTTTCACAGCAATAATTTAGGGCTCCATGTTCTTTACTGCTGTGAGGCTTGGGTGCTCATTACGTTACTCCTTCCCTGTCTGAAGGAGTTTGACTGCTGCTCCCACTGGTGGCCAGGACCCCCCTTAGCAGAAACGTGCTATTAACTCCCAATGGTGAGATGCTGAGGAGATGCTGAATGTCTAGCTCTGTGGTTTTCAGTGTCTCCTTCGTATACAGTGCTGGGTGAAGAGAAACAGGTAAATAAAAACCAGTCCTAAAGAGCCCAGGGTCACTCAGCACCCTGAACACCAACAGCAGTGACTAGGGTGTCTCCCAAGTCCCTGGCAATTATTTAAAAGATTGCTTTTGTATAAAAATAACTTGAAAGATCTGACTTCAAGCTGAGAGTTACTAACAACATGTAGAAAGAGCAATAGTTTAATGGTCTGACACATTAGAAATAATTGTTGTCCCTGTTCAGGTTGTTAACAATKATTCATCAAGGTGTGAGGCGGTGGAGATGCAGGTCCTTTTCAGACATGCTCAGAGTACCTTTTCCCTGGGGATGAGGTTTGTACCTCGACCTGATACAAAATCTTCACCTGCAGTTGTCATACATTTCCTGTATCAGCCATTAAACGAGCAACGCTATTTAAAAAGTACTTGTGTTCTGAAACCCTCCTTCAAGGACTTGTTGGATCAGTTATTATTAAAATTGTAGAACAATAGTTCTCTGTAATAGACKTGTGCTGGGAGAGTCAGTTGTCCTACTTAATGTATTCATAGAAAGCTACAGTTGTAGGTTTCTCTTTTATACAGGTCAAGCAGGGGGAATCGCTGCTGAATCAATGTATCTAACTCCTTCAACGCCCAAATTTACAAAGAATACGTTCCTGCTAAGATTTCTATCTGCTTTTTTTGATTGTGTCTCATCAAAGCAAATTCACATAAGGTGAGCCTTTAAAAGGAGCGATTTTCTGCTCCTCTTGACTACACGAGACATTCAAAAATTAATGAAAAAAGCGACACCCGTCTGGCTTCCAGGGCATCACATTTATTTCTGCATAAATTCTCCCAGGTCAACTCAAAAACAGTTCAGGGTCAAAATCTCATCTAGTCACCTAGATTAAAAACTAATTTCTCTAAAGTATAGCCTATATTGAAGCCTTTTCATGCAAATAAATAGCCAAGGGCCTCATTCTCTCCTTCTCTATTAGTTGTGCATGTCATGAATTTGAACAGAACATTTTGTCCTGTACTCTAATTACATGCATTATAAAGAAAAATCTATTCCTTGCATACATATTATTAGGAGCAGTTCGGAAGCGCCATTCCATCAGGGCAGTCGTCATGGTGGCTCATCCTAATATTGACAGTTTAATCTTTTTGTTTCATATGAGATTAAAAGTCATATGGTGGCTGTTCCTCTGTGGAGCAGACGGCGAAGCCAATTGGAGTCAATCCGTGTCTAAGTGCCATTTCTGCTCTGAAAATGGACTYGCAGTTTACAAAATATATTAGGTAATTATCAGTGGTTATGGAAGAATGATAAAAAACCACTTGGTTGATGACAGAATAAATAGGGCCACCGTTAAAAAAAATACTCATTTTWCTCACAGCTGTGCTGCAGTACATGTACATGAGAACTAACTTAGTTGCTGTCTAATATATTCATACGCAYGATCATTAGCAGTTTCAAGTCCTTTTGCTTTGTCTCACTGGAGAAGGACAGAGCAACTAATACACCAGGTGGCCACCTACACCTGTTGCAATTAAAGTTGGCTTTTATCAAAGGAGCRTGTAGCCTCCTTGAAAAGATGCTGAGTTTTAGCATACATATCCAAACATAGCAAAATATTTGACCTCTACCCTTGTTTACTTTTGTTTAAAACATCCTGAATTGACTTTCAGAGGCAATATCTGATTTAACCTCTGTCTTTCAAAATGCAGACCAGGAATAAGCAGTGGTTCAGCTGTATCCATTTTTGGCTGCTCAGTGTGAGACACGATACAAGGGTATGCTTTTTTCGGAGGACTGGATTATGTTCTCTAAAGATCAGTCCCCTCCAAACCATCACACACGGGGCACCCTAGATCACCTGTCGCCTGTACAAATGTTGACTAGAATAGATTCCCAATGGATCCTTCACCTCCCTGGGACCAGGACTGTGTCTAGCATCCTAAGAAGTCAGCGGTTGAAATTCAGCATGGGTCTCAGGTTGCTTTCTCTTTGAAGCCATGTTTAGCAAGGACCTGGCACAACGGCTTAACAGTAGCTAGGGAGAAGGTTTTATTGCACACTGAATGTCTTCCTGCTGGAAGAAATGTTCTGGCTGCAGTTACCCAGCATTAACCTTTCGCTTGGCTAAATCAGCCAGAATTGCCTGTGTGCTGTCAATGTTTGCACATAGAAGTAGTAATTATGAAAGCAGGATCATTCCTACTCTCTAGCAGAGTGCAGTCCTTGAGTAAATGAATTGTGATTGGGAAACAATTGGATGGTGGAGATGTTTCTAAGGAGAGCACCTTATTGACATTATTTTCAAACTAACAGGACACATCCTTGCAGTGCAAATATTGCTTTCTTTTGCAAATGTGAAAGTTATTACTTACCGCTCTGTAAGACGATAGACCTGGCATTGAGATAATAGCATCTTAGTATTTTATTGTGAATCTTTCCACGCAGTTTCTGTGATGTTTATCATAGCAATTGCATAGACAACCCATTCTTCATTCCCAGTCTAACTAGATTACGAGTGACAGCAATATAAAGCATGATATTTAATTGCCTCAATGAACATTGACTTCCTTGAGCACATACGATATACTCCCTGGCTGACGTTCTCCAGAGGTGAGGATCTGCATTTTGGGGTTCCCAGGCTGAGTCACTTGAAAGGGTCCTGACCTTCCAAAAAAGCCTATAGTGAAAGACTTTTGGTAAGTGGCTTTAAAATGAAGTCTTTTGCAGGTTCTCTGCTGAGGTCACGGCACGAGCTGAGAAGTTTTTGGATGCTACTATCGATTCACATCTCCCAGGCTATCTGTAATCAGCGTAACCTTGACAGATACTAGCAAAAGGAAAGAGGGAGCATCTTTCAAACAGATTAACTGTATTACTTTTGTGAGAGTTCTTCTCCCGCTCAGGGGTGCACATCCATGTGCATGCACATGATGACATCTCAGGGTAGCCTGCAAATATGTAATAAGGGTAAAACAAAACCAAACCAAACCAAACCTGAAAAAATGTTCTTTGTGCTGTCGTAATGAGAAGCCTTGGCTTATCAGTGCCAGGTAAGGTGATYCTAGGAAAAGCCTTCTTCTCACAAGGATAGGGTGAACATCAGACTTGATTGYTTGGGGAAGGTGGGACTCTCTGTTTTTGGAGGATTTCAAGAGCAAATTAGCCAAGCACCTGCCACTGAGTCTGTGACAGGATAATAGGTTCCCTTCCCAGAGCCGTAGGTTTGGGCTGTATGGAAGACCATACTGTTTAAGGCTCCTTCAAGGATTCCCTTCTCTGACAGCAATTCCAGGTAGCCAAAAGCATGCAGAAGTGGTAAGAAATACATTTAGAAATTGGCTCAAACCTTTTTTAACCCGAAGACCTGGGGATGCCTCTGAGCATAATAATGTATCATCTGCCTGACATATCTGCAGTCAGTGCAGTTGCTTGTGCTGGGTAGCCATCCTGGGTCTCTGGCTGGTTATTACCACTCCTAACGACCGTGCTCCTGCTTCCACATTATGCACACTCATTTCCAAACTCTGTGGTGATAATGTACTTAATGTACTCTTTTTTTCTTTTTTTTTTTTTTTTTTTTTAATATAGGAAAGATCAATGATGGAGGAGATGGAGGACTTCTTCCTCTGTCTGGGTTTGGATTTAAACAGTATTACTCGCTTTTTCTTACTCTATCCCCTAAGCTGTCCAATCATATCTTAAGATTCATAGAATGGTTGCCAAATGCCAAATCCCTTTTACAAATGTCCCTATAAGTCAATAAATCAAACATATCTCTTATTCATCCCAGACCCTTTAAGTCCTTCAGCTAGGAGAAATTCTATGTATTCGGGAGCCTAAAGCATAATAAAGCTTTCAACTATTTTTTTTATGAATTAGAAATTACTGGAGCTATAACTTTTAAGAGAACACTGAAGTTTAAACTGATGTCCTAAATTATTTAAAATCATATAAAATGTAATACCAGTAATTATTTTGAAATTAAAAATGACAGTTTTAAAGAATGTTTTGATGATGTCTTATGTTCAGGCTGTGCATGACATGTACATAACACTGTCCAGTTATAAAACTGTTAATGGGATCATTTAATAAATTCCAGTGTGTGTGTTTCTCTTTATATACCTATATCTGATATAGATATCTGATATCTATATATCTGTATACATATATCAGATATAGATACACATAAATATTTTAATTGGAAAATATTCTTATACCAGCTTGTCTACTAAGACCTTATTAAATCTAGATACACAGTAGCCCATTTTAGAATGTGGATATACAAGCTGACTTTATTTCAAGAGCAGAGAGTTCTGTAAATGTCCTCTAAGATTTATCTGCTCTAGATACTGAGTGAGTTTTTGATTCCTGAATTAAAGATGCTTTAAACTGATAAACCCAGTTTGCACAAACACTTGGAGATTATGAGATCTTACTATACACAGAAGTAAAACACAAATAATTTTAAACTGACTATTTTGGTTTTATTGTTTACAGATTTCTACATGGAAGGGATTTGTCATTCTCTGCTGCATATGCGCTTGTTTCAGAGAGAACAATTTATTTCTGAGAAAATTGCTATAACCCTTTTGGTTACATTACTAGTATGAAATCCAATCTGAGAACAGGTTAAGTGCCCAGCACTCATCATTCTAGTTATAGAGTTTATCAGCGGATTGAAATAACATTGGATGATGTTAGGATTGCACATTTTTTTTTGTCATGAAAATGAGGCATCAAAGATCTCATGTGTTGCATACAATGTTCTGTTCTTAATGACGCTTTGCAGTTTTCTGACTTATTTCACTATCTTGTAGTTCTTGGCTGGCTACTGTGTTCTCTTCTTGGCTTGAAACAGAAAAGGTTAGAAAGCAGGTGGCAATTGCAAGCAGTCTGTGGAAAGAAAAATGCAGAACTTTCTCAGTTGGATGTACATGCATTGATTTGTTGGATTCCTTTGGTTTAATCAAAGTTGGACATATCTGCTGAGGACATGTTGCTAGAACGCAAAGAAAATTCCCACTACAGAGATTAGTATGTAAATAGATGTAGGCTGAGTGTGTCTGTGACAAATGTTGTCACTGGGAGGAGAAACAGAAGGAATTTCACTGTGCCTGAATTCCATGAGTCTTTAACTAATTTTCTGACCCTAACGCTGTTTTCTTCTCCTCTTTTTGCTTGAGAGAACTTCATGTTTCTGCAAGAAGAAATAATCCTGGAGGGATGGATGGGTCCAACCTTCTACTGAGTTTGTCATCATCAGGTTCTGCAGAGCAAAGGTAACGCCCAACTGCTGCTCAGGGATGTTTCCCAGATGTAAAAGCTGGGGGGCTAAACCTGTATTTGATACACTGTGGCAGGGTTTCATCTGCAGCTTTTCCCCCGTGCTTAGAGTGGGGCTGCCTTAGTCTGTGGAATTAACCATCTTTTGCCAGCTGTGTGCTTCATGCTTCACTTGACTCAGATGTAAACGTGTATGTCGGAGAGCATGGTGCAGGGTAATGCCTGGTAGAGAGATATTGGTGGATTCATTCTTCCTTCAAATCAGTCAGGGTGATAAAAGATCCACATTTTTTATGACTATCATTGGTGTGAAACTTCACATCAATAACACATTAATATTAGAGATAAGCCATGCACTATGGACCAGAGGTACAGGCAGGTTATTTTGCACAGCAAAGCAACCTTAACCCTGGTAACTGACTGTTGAGCTGGGTTTGAGCATCCTTAGGACACTGCAGAGCAGCAGCGTTTGCTGGCAGACCCTGATTCTGTATATTCAGAGCCTTGATTTCAGGGAGTCTTAATCCTAGCAGTTCCCAGCAATTCTGAATCTGGGAAACCTCTCCCATTTTTCTTCAAGACACCAGTAACTTCAGGCAGAGCAATATACTCAGATTGAAAAATGCTGCTCATGGAAGGAACCTGCACTATATATTATTTTCTTATTGAGGGGAAAGGCCCATATCTTGGTGCTGGCTAAAGCTGTTTTAAATGGACAGCGAAGGTTTCTCTTGTCATGGACAGATATTTACTTGGTGCAGAACCACATTTGCAGGCTTGCTGTGTGCTGTAAGGGATACTTTGGGGAAATTCTGGAGGAGAGAGAGAGGAGCTTTCCCTGACCAGTATTATAGATCTTAGTGCAATAAAAGTTGCCCACAGATATGGGTCCCACTGCTGATCTCAGTGGTTCTTGTCCAGGGGCTGAGTTACAAACTGGCAATGAAGAATTTTATTGTCATTGTAATAGTTCTGCTTGCCATGGCTCATTTCCTTCCAGTTTTATAAAGGTTTTGCTCTAGACAGACACTCAACCCTGGCTGTAGCTAGAATGGCTGCTTTCATTTGGCATTTATTTCTGAACATCTTAGTTTGGTTGAGGACTCAAAACACTAAAATGACTTGCTCTTTGGATGTATGAAGCATTGACAGACTCGATCATGAAATCATGGCACACACCATAAATTCTCTCTGCATGCCATTGTTGGTACAGTCTGTTCTGCAGGTTATGTTCTGTATGTAAAGGTGCATCTTGGGAATGTGTTAATACCATCATCAGAACTAGTTCATATTTGGTTTTTTTTGGGTAGGCTTTTTTTATTTTTGGTAGTTTTCATAACCCTCTGCCAAGACCGGTGTTCTGTTGTGGTGGAGCCACATGCAGAGACTTATTGCCTGCAGTCTCCTACCTAAAGGGCCAAACAAACAGAAGAGCAGAGCACAAGTACAAGGAGCCTCATGGGTCTTAATCAAATACAAGCAGCAGGGCAAGAGCAGAGCTGTAAGAAAATCCCTCTCTTCTAGTCCACTGTATTACCCATTGAGTGACACATCATCTCATGACTGTACTGCCAAACCCAGCCTTCATTTCTTTGTTTTTTTTCCCCAAAACAGCATGTAGAAATCTCTTTTGACATATCAACCAAAAGCAAACTGCCTCTTATTCACCCCACTTTTCTGTTAGCCTCAGTGAAAAATCACATCACACTGTTATTCCTTTTGTTCATATCCACTTTTCATTCGTAGAAGAGCTAATTTTCCATCCTTAATGGAATTAATATTTCTGCTGATGTGTTTTGGAGCAAGATCCCTGACAAAACTCATTTCTTCATGGAGATTATGAGTATAAGCTTAACGTTCTATGTGCATTGTAGGACGTAGCAATAGGTTTTAAGGTTTGATTCTTAGCATTTTGCAACATTAGTGTCCAATCATGTCTCTTTTTCTTGTGAAGAAAGCAAAATAATGGATACACAGTTAAAATGAAAAGGGCGATGAAACCCAGTTCAGACACTACAACTGTTACTGCAGTTCTGATACCATGCCCTTGGGACAGACATCTTGATTCTTCATGTTGATCTCTCCTAAAGTTTACAGGTCTGGGTATTGAAGCTGGAGGTCCGGAGACTCCAGTGCAAAGACTGTAAAGAGAAAGGGAAGTTTATAAGAAAAAGGGAACTAGTATGACCTGAAACCGTGGGGATTAAGGACAATGGCCGCATACTTGCCTTGTTGGACAGGATGCTAGAAAAGAAAAGACTGAAAATTCTTACTTTTTGTTTTTCTGTTTGTTTGTTTTACTGGAGGGAACTTAGTTAAGCCAGTGGGAATTGTTCTAAGTAACAGCCAGCAGCTCTAGTCTTACTGCTGTCTCCGTTGCACTGCATCATTGTCTTTGCTCTGGGGGCTCTCAGAGGAAACAGATTTTGTTGGCCACTCGGTCATTTTGATGTGTTACACCTCAGCTGGGATCTCAGTTTCAGCTCACAGAAGTGAGAAAGAAATTTTTAAAGGTGGTGCATGAGCAAATCTTTTTGGCCTTTAAATATGCATGTAATTTCTACAGGGCTTTGGAAACTTTTACTGTAGCTTGCAAATGTTATAACTCTAAAATGCCAACCTGATTGTAGTTATAATGCCCCTTTCTCATGTAAGCTGCAGAGGAAAATAATTCAATTTAATAAAATCACTCACTGTTTAAACAAAAGGGGGGTAGTAATTAAATGTAATGGATACTGTGGTTTCTGTACAAGTATATGCAGTCTCTAATGAAATCTACAACTCCATCATGAAGAAATGACAGATTAAAAATAAAAGGAAGAAGAAAAAACAATAGTAATTTCTTTGTGATCTTCAACAAGAATGTGCTCTGCTCCATCTGCTAGTTCTGCAGCTGTGGTTAACTAATAAACAGYATTCCCAGTCCTGTACTAACTGCATTTGATGTGGCTGGTACACAAACAAAGATGTCTTGGCAGAATAAGGTGCTATATGAGTTGTTAAAGAAGAGCAGCCTTGTCAATTTTAGATCTGATGGAAGCAAAGGGGAAAGCTTTGTCTTTGCCATATGGAAAAACAAACAAGCCAAAAACATTTTACCCACAATTTTCTGAAACTGTAAAACAGAGAGTGTAGAGTAATAATAAGAATGTGCTGGAGGCTATGGAGGACTAACATCTGCTTTAAAAGAACTCACAAGCTATGGTTTTCTTTTCTCTCTCTCTTTCCAGTAGCACTATCAGGTACAACAGAGAAAAGACCCTCCTGAAATGCTTCAGCAAATTTCTCAGCTTACTCCAAAACCTTRATCTTGGATCTCTCATTGCTCTGGATAGCAGGCAGCTTGCACAGGAGACTTCCGTGAGCTGAATGAAGCAGGGCTGCCTTTGGCCTCTTCCCKGCTAGCTCCACGTTCACAGCCTCAAWGGAACTCCCAACATTGTGAARCTTGTGTCCAAGAGTCTTGCTGAAMGGTGGCCTAGACACATCTGAAACCCGCTGAAAGCAAGATTTCACAAGGTAGGGTSTCTGCTACGGTGCTTCTCACAATGTCAAGATTTCTAAGCAAGTGATGGTTTTTCGGAGTTTTTCCCTTCCACAGGCTTTAAGGGGACTTGCAAGCAACAGATACTATTGGAAATCAGAATCTCTTTTCCATTTCCTCAGCTRTGGATTCTGTAGTTTAACTTCAATTCACAAAGTTTAAAACAATTTGGCCTGGATATCTTGGTTCAGGGATATATCAGACCTGCAGGTGGAACGTTTCTCTTACTCTTGTTGTGCACGGATTGAAACAGTCAGCTTCAAAAGTTAATTACTCTATCGTTGTCGCAGTGTTGGGCCTGAAGCATCACTGAGATTTTCTTTTCTAGTCACTGGCAAATATTGTTATGCCAAAGTAGCTATGAGTCGTGCCGGCAGCCACAGTATCGGTTCAAAACTGGCACAAGGCTTTGATGTGCTGCTCTTCCAAATGAAAGGGAAAATGTTTCTCATAGAAAACTGCTTTGTATGAAATACTGCAGTCTTGGCAATAGGAGGACAAGGAGATGTAATTCTGTTGTCCCTTGCATTTGTTCCCCAACCATACAAAAACGGAGAGAGGCAATACAGACAAAACAGAGATTTTAGTATGTCTTTTTGGGAAKAATTATCATTACCATCATTAGAAACCAAAGCATTTACACTGACATAGCTACATAATGACTCTTCAATAAATATTTCTTAGTACCTGATACGAGTGTAGTAAGGGGTCTACTGCTTTTACTGCTCTAAGTATGTGTAGAAGAGGTCTAAATGAAAACGGGGGGCAGTGAGTGAACCAGGTAAAGGAGGACAAGGCTGCAGCTAGGTTCCTGTACTTGCTGCCATTGTTGCCAGTGGCAATAGCAACCTGGGAGTATTTGTGGCTCTCCCTAGCCCTGCTCCAGTTCTTCAGGGCAGGACTGCCTGCTGCTTTCCCTCCTGAATGCTTCTTTAATCCCTTAGCCTTCAGCTGCTTACACCTGATTTTCTTTCCCTTTATGAATAGCTCCATTCGGCTCAGTGAGCCAAGAGATGTTTAGGACCCAGAACTTAGCTTTCGGGCTCTCTCTGGGTGCAGCGTGCAGAGTTCCCCACCGAGCAGCACCCTGCCTGAGGCTGGGAGCTGGCATATACATCATAAGGGATGAGAGGGCCTTAACAAATACAGATGACATTTAAATTCTGAAATTAGGAGGCAGCTGGGGAGAGCTGTGTCTGTAGAAAATATAGGCAAGCTGAGACATGTATATATACATGCAGCACATGCCCACATGTACAGCCATGCCAGGCCTCGGTTAGTTTCTAAACTGTGAGTGAACCTCGGGAGGGTCCAGGTCCTTGGTGATGTCAATCCAGCAAATTTACATCAGCTGAACACACAGCCCTGGGCCTTTCCTGGGACACAAAGTGGAAAGGCAGAGGAAAGGAGATTGGTCTTTCTTCCCTTATGAGTTTCTCTTATTTGATCTCTCAAATGTAAAACCACAGCTCCTCCAATACACTAAAMCCTACCATACAGACGAGGCCACATTTTCGGTCCATGCGTATCTGYGTAGCTCCTCTACAGCCACCGCCTGTGCCGCACCAATTTACACCGCAGAGGATCCGGCCTTGTGTTTGTAAACAACACAATGATATAGCTAATCYAGAGGAATGCACAAATGAACCATATTCTATATAGCCAGTATCTTACTAATAACTTTCTAAAATTGTTCTCCAGCATTAATTGAAATCATAAATCCCAATCACATTCAAAGCGTAACTACTGTATGCCATTGGCTCACTTCAGTTCTTAATCATAGTCTTCTAGGGCATTTTCTTGCTGCTTCTTCCTTCCCTCAGGAGCAGCCRTATTTATTATTGCAGTTCAAATACCTGGAGATATTTCAGTCGAAAAGCCATACAACATCTCTCTAAGCATGTCAATACGTGTTCAGCTTAATATGAATGTCTGTGCCATTCCCACTGGAGAAAAGTAAAAAATGTCAAGGAAATATATTTAACTTGTTTCTGCACAGATGCCTGCAGATATCTTGTATCTAAAGAATATTTAAATTCTGTTTTGTTAAGACAGGATACTTACATTATACAGTGGAGCAGCCAGGAGGTTATAGTCTCCACTAGACAATTTGCCAGACAAGAAAGATGGCTTCGTTGCAGTGTTGACAGCTTTATTCTTGTGGCTTTGGCAGAAAAATAGGCAAAAAGATTGCAGAGGCGGCAGGATAGAATACAACATGAAAGTTCAGAAAAATATTAACTGGTTGTAAAATGAGTGGGTGGATGCACTAAAGGAGATGGCATTTCAGTTATATAACAACACTTATTGCAACATTTTTATGGCCAAATTATGCTCTTTTCTGTGCTGTATTTTTGCATCTGCTGCCCAGCTCCAATGGTGAGGGATGAAATGTTTATTTGGCAGGAGAAAAGGGCAGTAGCCATTCATCATTTTCAGCTGAATCATCCCATTGGTCTCAGTGAAGATTCCCCTGAGAATTTTATTCCATTTCTAATATATTCTACACCGTGATTTTACAGATCTGTTTTTATTTTCTAAACCAGCCACTTGCACCACAAACATCCCTGATCTGAATGTGGGTTTAGAAGCTATACTGTGCGTGCTGAATGTAGGGTACRGCAGGGGAGTGGGCATGCCAACACGGCCTTCATAGGGAAAAAGCTCCACGTTTACTATTASTGTCTTTCTGCCTGGGGAAGACCCGGCAACCTGATGCATCTCCACAGTCATGTCCTTGGGCCATCCAGAGCAACGTGCTGCTGAGCAYGACAGAGCCAATTCCTCCCCAGTAGGCTCGTTAGCCAGAGCAAATTCAAAGGTGCTTGCAGGCTTGTGTAGTGACAGTTGCATTGAAGGTTGTTTGGACTCTCGTTGTACATATATCACTAAAACAGCTTTTCTTAGCAATCACTACGTATCCCTTGTGCACATCGTGAGGAATGTCACTGGCAGTACAGTCTCTATTCTAAAGAGCATTAGGCATGAATAAGGGGRAAAAAAATAAATATGATTACTTCCACTTCAGAAATGGGAAGTAAGACAGTGAGGCACATTTTCTTTTTCTTTTYCTTTTCACAAGTGTGGAGGCTTTTAGTGGAGAACCCTTGGAGCAGTTGTAAAACTTTTTTGGGAAAATTGATTTGTCTATGCTTCAGGTGGGGCCTCAAGAGGTATGTTTTATATGCTGAATAAACAGAAGAGGAGTTTGGAGTGGTCCATAGCCCGGGCCGTTGCACCATGCAATATACAGAATAGTCTCTGCAGCCTTGGAACTAGTCTAAGTCGTTACCTCAAGTTCAGGGTTTCTAGAGCCGCGAGTTCAATCCCCTGTGCCTCCCTTGGTCCCCTTGAACTTAATCTTTAGCTTCCCAATGCTACATAGTACATCCATTCTGATTCTCTCAAGATCTGCCTTGCTTTCCTGAGCTAAGTTAAAAAGGAAAGGCTTTCAAAACAAGAAAAACTATTTACATGATTTGGAGGGGGATAATGAAAAACCCTACCCGGTGAGATCGGTCAGAGTTTTGTAACTTAATGTTAAGCATTCCTTTAAAACTGGGGTATAGGGGTAAGGGTGGCAAACCTGAAGACCTTAGAAAAGAGCAAGGAATTTAATCACTTGGTTACACACATGCCTAAACCCAGAAGGTGAYAGCCTTCTCAAAGATGCTGTGTTTTTCTGTCTCAAGGATTCAAAGGTTATATGGGAATGTACTATAGTAGAAAGGAAAGACATAAGATAAGAAATAATGGAAGAGCCAAGGTTCAGTGACCAACACATGGAAAAACAAGATAACAACCACCATGGGAAAAAGTGAACAAAATATGAACTAAAAGACCAGCGACAATATGTAGTAAAAAGAACTGAAGACTGGTGAAGAAAGAAACTCAAATGGCACTTAGAAAATTGGCAAYAGAGTGATAGAAGATACCAAAACCGGTTCCCGCAACTGGAGAGAAGGGTCTGTCTGCTTTGATGACTTCCCTGTAGCCCGATTCGCAGGAAGGTGGGAGGCCTGGTGAGGAGAGAGCTGATAGAGAGAACTGCCTAGAAAATGGCCCTGTTTTTTCCTGTGGAAAACATGGTGCTTTTTCTCAAAAACTGAAACATCTTTACATTTCAAAAAGAAAATCAAAATATTTCCAGGTTACTTTCAGTGGCAGAATTTTTGTGAGTTAGGGATTAATTTTTATTAAGAGAAGTCATGCGAAAGTATTATCCCAAAAGTACCAACACAGGTCCTGTGGATGCTGAGCTACTGACAGAGTAAATAGTGAGAAGGGAGCACAGCTTTCAAGGAGCAAGTGCACCAAAGGTCCTTTTCCTGGTGCCAATTTCTCTGATATCATTCTAGCCAACCACCTGAACCAGACATTTCTTGATTACCACTAGCTTTTCATAGCCYGGATCAAACTCATTTACTGAGCTCTTCTTTATGTTTTCTACAATATTGTTTACTGGTTCAGACATATTTTCATTGCATGAACATTTTATTTCACATTTTTACAGGTACACTGTGTGCAGTTTGACTTAGAGAAACTTGTTTTTTCAATAGAACATCTATAGAACATTATTACCAGATATTTAATGGAACATTTTTACAGTGATGGAGTTTTGTCAGAAAAGAAGCAATTGATTGGGTCTGTGCATAAAGCTGATGTGTGTGAATACTCCTGCCCTGACACAAAATAAAAAGAGCATTTCAAGTTCTGTAAGAGGTAAACTAACCTCAACACTAGATATTTTAACAGATACACTGCTTAAATTCCTCCATAAAAATTTTCAGGGAATGTTAGCCATTTTTTTCCCCCCATTCATCTTCACGCAGCTCGAGTGTTTGCTGTGCAGTTGGTGTAATTTTTTAGCAGTGCGGAAGACCAATTCCCATAGGACAATTTTTCCCCAACTATTCTGTAGGTTTCCAAAACAAAAGAAAAAAATGGATTCTAGAACTAGTGAAGGAAACTTTGATCTCTCCAGGTGTGACTGGGCTACCTTTCTTTCAGAGGTTATTGTGTAAGAATAGTGATTTCATTTTTTTACCTCTATGCCTTACAAAGACTAGTTCCTTTACTTGTACATGGGACAGGTGTACATTACACCTCAAATAGCTACAGTAATAGGACATGAAGATCAAAAAAAACTATAAAGTTTGCTTCTGGAAGTAATTTACCTACCTATGCTTTAATATAAAGGAGGTTAACTGGATCTTTCATGACTTTACAGCTATTCTGAAATTGTACATTCTGAAGGGTTTGGAGATGCTGAGGTGCTCAGGAAACAGAGTAAATCAAATCAAAAATCTCTAGAAACTTCCATGGGGGTCAGAAGCTTAGGCTAGCTCCCCATTCATGAAACAATTTGGTATTTAGTTTCCATATTGTAAAACTACGTGAAGTAAGTAGATGAATTACACTGTAGTCCTTGCTGAGTATTTCTGTACATACAACAATACAGTACATCAGTGGAAGCTATGCCTTCATGGCTTGTTCTGTAGGATATTCGGTTCCTTTCACATGACACTGCAGTGGTTTTAAAGCTTAGACTTGGTTTCAGAAAACCTCCAATTCAACCTCTTGCCAAGAAGCCTGTGTTTTACATGCATCCTGCCCACTGAAAGTGCTGTGCTCAAAATGTCTCTGGGTTTATCTATCTCTCTCCTGCTTTTATCTGCCCTTCCGWCATGTTGTCAGCCATTCCTGACATGGGTAAAATTGGGGTTATCATGAAAAAGTACTGGGTAAAGAGTATTGTGAGCAAAGTGGAAAGCAATGCAGGAGAGCAAAAAAAAGGGATAAAAATATTTCCTGTGCAATTCTTTCAAGGAGTGTTCACTTGGAATCCCAGGGTTCTGTTGCAATGTTTGTTGCGTTTTTATAGACAAAAGGGGTATTTGCTCTCTGAGTGCTACAGCAATAGGATGAAGAGCTTTGGTTACCGGGCTGTTTGTGATCTCAGCTCACAACTCAGGGGAGMCATTTTTGCTCCAATGACCTCTAAGCTGCCTTTAGCTTATTGATTGGCTAATAGGGAAAATTGATTTTTAACTAACTCACCAGTTTTGAGACCTGAACACAGTTGTCACTTCCAGTAAGTGTACTTTTACTCAATCATATAAGTTGTCTGAGTCATCAATTCATTCTGGATGTTGCAAAAGGTAAGGATGTGCCAAAATGTTTGGCGAGGAGCCCAGACATAGTAGATATAGTCCAGGACAATCCATAGATAAAATGTGTTTAATATTATGTCACGCCTATCATACATGCTCTAGTCTTGGCAGAAAACAGCTGGCTATTCCTAAGGGGTAATGGGCTGAAAATAAGAAAAGGCAAATTCAGGGAATATCAGGGAAAGATATCAGGGAATATCAGAGGAAGAATATCAGGGAGACACTTCTGAAATGAGGCGTCTCACTTGTGGGTCAGCCTTTCTTGCCCTGAGACCTTTAAAGCTAAAGTAAAGAAGTAGCTGAAGATGTAATGTATAGGAATATTGGCCTGAACTGGTCCAGTGAGAAATGGGATCCCCCAAGTGACCTTTTCCAATTCTAGTATCTGTAATCTGAAGTGAAAGATTTCACAGGTAGGACTGGTGCATCGTACTTTGTAAGTGCCCTCCCGCAAGATCTGAGGTCAGGGGTTCCAAGTCTCATGCCCTCAGTTTTCAGCTCACCTGTACCCTTGCGAAGTGCCAGCCAAGCTGAGAACCTGGGTGGGGGTGTAATCAGGAGGTGACTGAGCTAGCAGGGGCTGGTTTTTGTTCTTATTTTGCTTTTTACAAAYGACAAAATAGGAAATCTAAAAGAAATGTCATTTTGGGTTCATCTGAAATATTCATTTTGCCCAAAGCAGTGTATTTTTATTTTCAGGCTGTTTAATCAAAAACAATTACATTAAATTTTACAGGAAAAAAATGTCCTATCGTAACAGAAAATGAAGGAGTACCGGTTAGAAATGGCAAGGTGAAACATGAGAAGAGCAAACTGAAATGCATTCCATTTTTAAGGAGAAAAAYACCAGAACTAAAGATTTCAAAATTTTCAGAAACATCTTTTTTTGTGAAATGGAAAATATTTCTCTGTGTCAAACGAAACTGGTGAGTAGCTCTGTGCCCCTCCTTCCAAACTCTTATTTTCTGAGTGAATTTAATATTTGTAATTCTTCTTTATCTGATTCTGGGTTCAGTGTGTAAAAATTAATGTTTATTAATTACTGTAATCACATGAATAGCTTCACTGACTTGATTAAGTTGCTTATGATCATGGCAGGTTTTGCTGGGAAGGATGTTACTGGTCTGGTAAGCCGAGTCYGTGGATCTGGAGAATTCATGCACACAGCAGCTGTGCAAACAAGCCATTTGGCATCATAAATATCTTAGTTTGGAGGATCCCATCTCATATATGGGGATTACAATTGTGCAATCTATAGGTGACCTGTAATATACAATCCTATCACCAGATGCAGGTATGGAAATAGAGGCTAAATTCTGCAAACCGTTTCCTGAAATGAACAGTAAAATATGTGTGGGTGCACCAGGGTCAGGAACTGAAAAAGCAACTACTGATTTGGGACATTAAAGTTTAACTTATCTGGTGTGGCACCCCCCAGAATTCATGCTCATAAAAAACCCTAGGCCGTCCATCTTGGTTCAGATATTTTTGTTCCAAGCACAGACATTTCCTGACAAATTTCTTTGGACAGATTTTTTCCTCAGTACATCTGAGCTGCGTTTTCTCGCATGACAAACAAGACTGCGAACTGATAAAAGCCAATCTGATGCAGTGCAACCCACTGCCACAGATGGAAAACAGCAGATGAAAACATCTGAATTTGATGAAAATCCTTCAGCAGCATAACTAGGTGTGGTGCAAACACGCTGCTGGGAAAGGTGGGAGTGTTTGAGTCTCGGTTCACAGTGGCAAAACTAAAGGGTTGCAAAGATCATGGTCTAGAGAAARGGTCAAGACACCTTTTCATTCATATATTGGCACACACTGAAATTTTCATTCTTATGTTTTGTTTTCCTCTTCTTTTGTCTGCCAGCTACACAGAATTCAAATTTAAACATCTTTTTGAGCTCACAGCTAGACTACTGTTCTTCAAGAGATGGAAAGTAAAGAAAGTAGCAAAGCTCTGAAGTACTTTCCCGGTTTTGGACCACATCTCAGCCTATAATTTATGAACATGGGGACTTGCAAACGAAGTAGAATCATGTTGCAAATGGCTACAGGCGGGATGTGGTTCTATATTTACTAATAGCTGTTCTAAAATGTACRTGCCAGTCTCCATCATGTAAAGTATGTAGCTAGGTGTAGCTGGCAGCACGGCAAATTTTAAAGGATACTTTTATTTAAATGCTACAGATTTTGATTATATATCAKAAGTTTTACTGTTGTTATGTACTCCACAGTATTCTCTGGGGGGTGAGTGGGACCGCAAATGTGTTACAAGAACATTAAAAAGTAATGTCYTAAAATTGCGTCACACAAAGGAAAACTCCAACACATTTGTTGATTATTTTGAGGAAATGTTACCTCTGAAATTGGACATAAATGCACCTGCAACCTGCACACATCGAGTTCTCCCTTACTCTGCAGTAATCTCACTAATTTCTGTGGGACTATTTGAGAATGACAATACTGATCCCTGGGTAAGGAAGAGAGTCTGCTTTTTACTGTTAAATACAAATCTTGACCTCATCACTCCTAGACCATGCTGTAGATAGATGCTAGTTTACTAGAAAAATGGAAGCAAACATCCAGCCCAAGATGTTCCTTTTAATCTCTTATCTGCATTTCTTTCTTGCATTTCACTGATGTTATGGGTGTTGTAGGCTCTTTATGTCTGTGCTGAAGTGTTGCCCTCTGTCAGAAGCAATCAGACGTGTAATAGACTGTGGGCAACTTAGCTTAGGCAAGAGAGGCTCATTTCTCAAGCCTCCAAAAGGCATCAAAAGCTTGCTTTTTAAAAGACGTGCTGTTTACATGCTGTTTTAGTTTGTTCTCAATAATTTATTACCTACTAATGTCTTTTTTTTCAGTCTTGCTTATTCTCAGTGGAGGCAGTTGGATTTTATCTGAAGGCATGGTTACTGTGAGGATGTGGAGTAAAGAACCCTTAATGGTTTATCCATTAAGGCCTAGAGTTTCACAGACTTCGGGTTTCACAGAGTATTTTCTTCTCTTCAGTGAGCAATATATCTATTAAATCCATTTAAATAAGCAAAGGTGGAAATAACCGATTTTTTGAAACATTTATAAGTGTTAGACAAGTATACCTGATTTCTGATGTTTATTACATTTTTATGTTGAGTTTGAATTTGCAACTTCATTTAGAGGTACTAAATGCTAGGTCTGTCTGAAGCACTGCCTGTGCTGTTTCTGCTGGAGGATCACCACTGCTTATTATATCATGTTATGCAAAAACAGTTTAAAATTGCATTTTACAAAAGCCCATTGAACAATGTTAAGCAGGATCGCTGATTAACTGGGTGGTCTGCTCTTCCGAGCTCGTTAGTACTGACTTGAAGTTTATACAGTTTTACTCACTGAATCAATATGCAAAAGTCAAATATATTTATAACTCATTCACCTAATCCTGTTTATATTACACCAGCCTACAGAAGTCCTAACCCAGACTACATTCCTAGTGAGAGCCCTGCCTTTCTCCGCGGGCCAGCCCTGGCCATAGTGTATCAGAGATACATTATTAGAAACATTTATGTTATTTTGATCTCACCCATTTGATAAATTACATATTGCAATGTCTAATGTGCAGCATAGATGAGTTAACAGCAGATGCTGTCCTCACACTCATATTGCATATATGTGTATGTGTACACATGTATATATATTTTTTTCTATGTTCTATTTATACTTTATGGTTTTCTCATATTTTGCTTGWTCCCTTTTATTAATGCTGTTGCATTACACCAAACTTGTGTTTTGGCATCTTTTACAAGAACACATTCTCTTACTGTGCAGTTGTTTTTCCAAAGGTTAGAACTCCTAAATCTTACTTTTTGCGTTCAGTGTTCTGAATTCAGATGTACAGAAAAATACTTCTCTGTCGGAGAAACACTTTAGCCATAATTTTAAGTTTCCACCTCTCTATTGTTTGCATGTTTTCATTGACACTCAGAGACACGGCTGGGATAGCTGGCGTATACTAAACAGTAGCACCCCTGAAGTCTTTATCTTTGTTGCCTCCTTCTACCTTCAGCATTTTGATCGAGCCAGTTTTTGCATCTTGAAGCCAGAAATCCCTTATGGAAACATTTCAATTCAGCTCATTCATAATATGTATTGATAAAACCTCTCTTTCCCTCTCTCAGGATTCCAAAAGCCCCTGCCATTACCCTGGCAGCATCTGCGTTAGTTCCCCTCTCCACCCACATCTGTGAGAGTGATGAGSTCCATGCATAATGCAAAAGCCGGAGCTGCGCTGGGGACGGGCTGTCGAGGCGGTGTTTGTACGGAGACCTCACAGGTGCACGTGCCGGCCTGAGGAGAGCAGCCCTGGGAATCCATTAGGCAGCTGTTTGGGTTATCGCTTTAGAAACATTTTAGGAAGTTTTAATAACCTGAAATTAAATCTGTGTGGCTGCTTGCTGCATTTTGGTTCCCCARGAAAACTCAACCTCAGTGGAAAATCCAAATAAGCCCAAGTTGCAGGAATCTCCTTTCCCTGGAGCAGACTCCTGYATATCTCTGAGGAACTTTGTGGGCTCAGTTTTACTGGTGCTACATCAGCAGTCCACCCTCTCTGTGCTTCAGCTGTTCCAGTCTGGTATTCAAGTACTTTCTCCAGCAGATTAATTACACAGGACATATCAGAGATATCCCTCTAAATCCGAAGTATATGCCTTAACCTAAAGTGAATAGATAATATGCCTGCTGTGTTACTTTCTGCACACATGCGTGCTTCCTACTCAGAAGGATTTTAATAGGTATACTTGGTACTTATCAAGTCAGTGCAAAGTTTTGACTTGGCAAAGTATATTTAGACCTTCAAGTCCAAGTTCTTTGTTGAGATACACAGAGGATGTATTAACATCAACGCAGCTCACACCAGAAGGACTTCATCGGACTTCTGTCTGGAGGATAGAAGGCATCAGGAAGAGCTTTCAGTCTGATTTAGTAAAAGATCATACTTGCTTTTTTCTGACAAACAGAGATGTGAACCTGAGAGACAAAAAATTAGCTCCACTGGTAGCATTAAAAAACCCTTGTGTCTGGAGATGTCTTGAAATCTGAATAAAAACACAGTCCACCAAAGACTGGAGCTGCAAATCGAAACATCTGCTAGAACTGAAGAACTGTTCCCATCACTGTGTCTGCAAAACCCTCTTCCCTCTGTTCTCTCCTTTATTTCTAAGTAGCCATACAAGTGCCTCGAAAGTAAGTCTCCTGCAACTCCATCCAAAGAGAACTCTCTACCATGCTCCTGCAACCTATGGCCCCTGTTCAAAGCACTRTTGATTTTGGTTTGATTCAACACAGACTTAAGGGGAAGCCAGAACAGATCAGACAATACCATCAGGACTGTAAGAGCTTCATAATTAAGTAAATCCCAGCTGTGTGCCAGTTTTGGCTAAACCTGCTTATCTCCTTGCTGCGTTGTTATTATGGAGCGTGTCTGGGGCTCACAAAAGCACAGTCCCCATGCCAAATGCTTTCTGCCTTACATAGCACTTTCTGTAATACTTTTTCTTGCAGCATATGAATGCAGCTTCCCATTAGTAAGACAGCTGTATTTGTGGTGAAAGGAATGATTTCTCTGACACCATCTCTACACTGCTGAAGTTCCAGTGATACAACTAGAGGTCTTCCTGACTTACCATGCTGCACATAAGAACAAAACCTGGAGGAACTAGGGTTTTRTTTCTGGCATGCATAAGCCACATTCTTAAAATAACAAAAATGATTCTTGCCAAACAACCTCTAGATGGCTCTTGAAGCTTGCTTTGTCAATTAGCAGGCACCTGAAATAAGTCTGCATCAGGCTGTATCAAGAAGATTTTCCTATTACTTTATTACTTCTTCATATGAGAGACAAAACCTTGGAGTGTTTTGTATGCAGTGGGAAGGCTTCCCTTGGTTTTGTAAAAAGCACTGAGAACCATCCAGCTGAAGAGAGGAAAAATGTTTGTCKTCTTTCTACCCAGAAAGTCCTGATTGTGGATTCCATCTGTGCATATTTTGCTGTAGTTGCTATGATTTATTCACTCAGGTGTGGAAATTACCACTCTTAATTGTAGCTTCTCAGGAAAAAAGCACAGCCACACATTCCCCTAAATAAGCAGAACTGCTTGCAAGCATCTGATTTACCCAGTGAAATCCCGAGGTTTGGTGCCTTCARAAATTCTGCTTACAGAAGTACATTCCTTTTTCACATTGCAAAGGACATCTGGGGTTTATTCCTGATTCACAAAGAAGCRGGGAAGTAGGGGGAGGAGAGATTCTATTCATAGATTTCAGGTGAATCACATCACATCGATCTATGCTTCATCCTAAACAGATCCTGTGAATTATTTGCTGCTCAAACTATTACTGAGCAGATCATATTGGAGATGATTCTTGTAATCCAAAAGGACACAAAGGAAACTGACAATTAAGCAGGTAAAAGCTGTTAGGAACTTAAATCTATCAGATGAAGAATTATCTATACCAATAAGTGCAATGCATTGCCCTGTTCCCAGTTAAGAGCTCACACGCCTCCTATAGTGTTTCCTCCAGCACAGTAACTAGATCTTTCAATTACTAAMCTAGGCATTATATGAGCTAGATACTTACCTTCACTACTAACTGCTTGAAATGTTGGTGGTTTTTTTTTCCTGGATGAAAATTTCATCATTATGGAGAAAATATTCCTTCCTCCCTTAACCAGATAAATGGTCAAAATATTAAAAAACTATTCTTGCACACATTTGTAACATTTAATTGGAAAACTTAGTAATGCTTCCAAGATAAAAAAAAGTTTAAACATATCACCTGTAAACAAAATATGTGTATTTCTTCCCTTATGTAGTAAGAAATTATACACTGTTTAATAACACACTGAGATCCTCCACAATTAAAAAGCAATAAGCTGATTTAATATTAATCAAGTACCCTGCAGCAAAGATGAATTCAATGCATTCTTTGTTGCAGAGGTTAATATCTTTGCGGGTTGTACATTAAGAAAACCTGTAAAATATTTATGCGGTTAAATGCAATACAAAACTGGCCATCAGCAACAGTAACAGTAACTTCCTATACTTTTTTCAGAAAAGGACATCTTTAAACTYCAAACGTTCCACCTCAATCAGAGGGACAGATCTTTGACTGTAACTCAGCATCTCTCCACAGTGATGGAGATGTGCCTCTGTACGTAGTGAAGGATACACTTCTCCCCTGGGAATACACTCACATACTGTATTTGGCACAGATTCCAAGTATAGGACTCTTCTTTCTGGAGAAGTTTTGATGAGAGGACTATTCTTGAACAAAGAAGGATGCAGAACTTGCCCATCTGTCTATGCTTGGACTTTAGCTCTCAGCCACCAGTCTGTGCTTTTTGTTATTTATGGCTGAATATGATGAATGCAAGGAAACATCACAAAACATACTGATAAAAGAAATCAAACTCATGATCTGAATGTATCTTTTGAGATGAGCCTGTTCTGGATTATCTCCATCAGGGAATACTACCCAAACTGAACTGGGAGCAGCTATCAGTATTTAAAACTGAAATTCACATTGGCAACAATACGAATTCTTTCTTAAATACCTGCCCTGGTCCCATGAGTTTAATATAAAGTAATCAGCTGTAGTATCTGTTTTGGATTTATACARAAACCATTGTCTCTCGCTAAGACATTAGTAGGTGTTTCATTCTTAAGACAGCATACAGATTTAGCCAGCAGACRCTCACTGAGAGCAGAATCTCATTTTTTCAGACACTGAAAGAACTGTATGCATGGGACCAATTTAGAAAAATCCATTCCAATGTTACTTTCTTTTATAGGCTATATAAATAGGTATGAAAAAAAAAATCTTGTAACCACAAAGTAATAACACAACCTGCAGATTACAAGGTAATTAAACTTGAAGCTACCAAGTACAGTGCTCCAGGAATAATTTACCTCGTGGTGTGGGGAGCTGAGATGTTCTGATGTTTCTTGCTAATGCAAAATGAATAAGCATTGGGAGCTCCAACCTGCCAGAGCTAAGGAATTAACGGGTTCCCTACCTGTATCTTTCACTTCTTAACACTCGTGATGACAATCTAATTTGGAAAGCAGCAATAACCATGTGGTAACTGTCTTTAAAAGGCACTTACCATGTAATTTTATGGTCAGTGTTTGAAAAGATAGTGTAACTGGCTGAGAGCACTGATTTGAAACACACCACCTTCATTAGCTGACCGTCACCTCAATAGAGACCTGAGCATATTTTGCTGACACTTTGGTACCGTTAGTTCCTGGCTTGAGCCAGGTGTAAAGGAAATATGAAGAGCTGTTTGATAAAGGATTTAGACAAGGATGTGCTGTTAATTTCTAGATGAGTAATCCAATCTCTTCCTCTCCTTGCCCAAAGAAAAATGTACTAGAAGTGAGCTTTTTGGAACATGAAGATGTGCTGCCCCAAAAGGAGGAGCTTCACAAACATAGATACATAACTCCATTTGGTAAAATATACTTYGTGTTTTTCCCTTCTGACTTGCATCTGGTCAGGGGCAGAATTGAGAGGTAAGTCCAGTTAAATTTAAATGAAGATGAAGGCGATTACACTGATTTGCTGTGATGTACTGCTAGTTCAAATAGATTTCATTAATTAACTGACAATTTAAATAAACATCAGTGCAGGCAGATGGCATTTAAATAGGAAGTGTTTTTTTAAACTTAAAAATCTAGAGTCTTTTTTTTTTTGGTTGCAAATTGCTGATACGATGTGTTACTCAGGCTACGGTACTTAGTGTTGAAGTCATTGCTTTATGTCCACAACATGCTAGCACAAACGTAGCTATGTTGTCTTTCACACCTTGATTCCAGAACAGCCAGTGGACATGTTTTTAACTCTCACCAAACTCAATGAGACTTAAATGAGTTTTAAGTGCTCTGCTGGCTGCAGGTGTTTTCTGTAACTGGGGCAGTGCATATTTTTAGCTTTTTCATCATTTATGTCTTTGTCAATGTGTCCCTGGGAACTGATAATAGCATTCAGTCCGGTGCTTCCCTCTATGCAATTCTAAGGATACATTTAAGGTAGTGCTCATGAACTCCTCCCCAAAGATGTAGCGGGGACTCTGTACATTACAATTATTAATCTTCCACAGCTGAATGATTTCTGCTCTTTCAGCCCTGCCCTAGCTTTGAACTATCACTCAGCTGTGCTGGTGGAGGCTGAGTGTCTTTCTGTAAAATCTTTCGAAGGTTTTACGGAAGACATTAACAGCTGTAAATGTCAGGAATGTATAAAACCAGACTACAGTCCRCAGTCACTCGACAACTCTTACATTAAAACTCAAGGTAATTTTGACACAGGTGTATCAGAAGGCCCTAACCTGAATGATATTACTCATGTTAGTAAAATCAGGCAGTTTGCATTTTGAAACATGTTACTAGACTCTATTTAATCATTGGTTCTTCCACTCCTATCAACTCAAGTTCGATGGTAGCTGGACACAAGCATGTGTGAGTTTCTCTTTTCATGAAAGACAATATAGAGAATTCAGCAAGATAAAGCTGAGCCTCATTTAACTGTGTGTAAAATACACAGAAGCACTGAAAACCTCAAAATACTCAGTGAAGTGTTGCAATGATAGGTCTCTTCTGGTTTCCTTAAACTGAGAACAAAGTGAACACTGCTGTAAGAAAAAAAACATCAGTATTTCAAGAGGCACTAAGCTGTTCCTCTGTGCCCAAAGACATAATTTTGACACCTACTTCAATAAATCATACATTTTAAAAGACTTTCTTTGTAGTGCTGCTAGAAAAATCCAGAAGGTGGCCTGTTGTCTCTCATCAATGTGCTAAAGACCCCCAGCTGCTAATGGCAAGATGGGAGAAAGGGAAGACAGAGCAATGTGAAACTCAGCATTGCATCCCACTGTTCCCTGCTGSTTTCTGTTTGAGGCCAGGTATTGAAAGAAAAACACACTCGTCTTCCTTTCCTGAAATGGGAAATCTTTCAGTTTACCTCTGATTTACAGCTTCTGGCCAGAGATGAGCGCTGGAGCAAGGCTCCTCATTAGAAAAGTCCCACAGATGAGCCTGCTAAGCTGGTACAAGAACAGAGATCGATCCCAGCAAGGGAGACAGATTCTGCGTTAGCCAGAGCTATTTGCTTCATTTCATTAGACTTGTGGGTAWGTGAAAGTGAATTTGGTCCACTGGACAAGGAAAGACAATACTATGGCAAGAGGAGAAATACTAATTTCCTCCCCAGTAATACCAGATCCCAACATGTCAGGAACATAATGGCAAGGTTCAGCAAGGACAACAGAGAACCGCAATGGGCCATAGCAGGAGACACAGGTAAGAGGGAGGCTCTCTTGGGTGGGGTGAACTGGACAACTCTCTGATGCAGGTCTGCTCTGTGGGCTGAAATTTCCACCTCTACTTTCTTTTCCTACCACCATCCTCAAACAGAGCTGGCAGGCGCTGGCAGCATGCCAGAGGACTGGTTCTTCCCTCATGGAGGTCAACAGAAAACGCTTCCTCAACACAAACAAGGGCAGGTCCAGCCTTCTGAATGTCGCCGGCTCCCTGCAGCTGGCATTGCAAACAGCTCCCTGCAGAGCTAATCCCCTCTCGGAGCTGTGCGTGCCACGCAGAGGCGATACTACCACACACGTCTCCCTTCCCCCTCATTTTTTTTTGAAAAATGACAATGAATGCACACGAAGCTTCAATTACAAAAGATTACGGGCTTCAATTTAGTGTGTGCTGTAAAGTTGTATTAAACGATCAAATGCTAATGAGGACAAAGGCTCTTCTAGAGAAATAAGGAATTAGCATAAATTAATAGAGTTCCATATGTGCAAGTTTTATGGGGTAACAAAGTATCTCATCACAAAAGTATAAATATTTAATTTAATTCTTGCTGGGGCCAGTACACAGCATTACAGTCAGCACAGAAATATGAATTAAAGCGTGGGAGGGAGTAAAGCGCTACCCAATTCAGGTTCACCGAGAGGTCACTGCGATGGCTCTGCTGTTCTTTTTCTCTGTTTTCCAGCTCACGCAGTTTGGAGCCAGGTCCAAATGGCAAAGCAATGTATGCATGGCCTCATCTGCAGTCTGGGGAGTCTTCCTGTTGGCTTCACTCAGTGCGTTATCAAGTTCCTTAGCTCTGCCCAAGAGTATTATTGCTTGTTAGCATAGGATCTTCCTGCTCTTACGGCAGAGAGAAAAGGCTGCAGAGGCATTTTGGTGGTGCTTTTACAGCRCTTTTCCTAACCATGTGGAAAAGAGCTGCTGCAGGTATAAATTGAGTTGAATTTGTAATTTACATTCAGCCTTACAGTGTATTTCACATTAACGTTGTGAACGAGTTGCTATAATTAATTACTGAGGTGAAAAGCAAGCTCAGTCCTATATGTTACTTTCCTGAACAGCTGTGGCACTGATTAGCGTGGTCTGCTCCAAATAGTGCTCTGCACACATAGGAAAGAGTCTTTGTGCCACTGTAGTAAACATACGGGACTCTTGGGCTGGCTTTTTCTTGTACAACCCAGTTTGTGGGACTCGGGAGAAAAGCATGTACCAATATACTGTACTTCTCATGTTCTAGTGTTGCATTGCTAGAAGCAGCTATCTTCAAGGGTGCACGTGTGTTCACATATGCATGGTGTGTGTTTAGTGTATTTACTTTTTCTCCCGCCACTGTGTAAATATGTAGGTGTGTGAAGGAGGTAAGTTCATTTTTACCTCCAAATAAGTATAGCTGTTGGAGGTACTTTTGCTGTGTTCTATAATTAGAAGAAACTATAATTCTAATCTGAARTTATACATGTGAGTACCTGCATGCTTGATACTTGAGATCTATAATTGTGTTTTTGAGAGGATTTGCATTTGATTATTGTCTTACATTTTGCAGCAGAAATATGCAGCAAACTGTTTAAATCCATGACCACAGAGAAATATGTCACCTTCTATGTCCTTTTGGTCATTATATATAGTCATTTTGTTAATAGACTTTTTACCAGTTTCCTGTATGCTGGGCTTCAGGAAATAAGGCTTTTTACTAACTGTTCCATTTTCAATTCACCTTCTTCATTAGTGTGATAAACAGCTGCTTGAAAACAAGGGAAAATCCTGTAATAACGCAAGAAGAGAACAATGCCTAAAAAGTCCATTAGAGAGGAGCTGAAACATCAGCATGTTTCTTCTAGTTGAGCAAATACCCAGAAGACTGCAGCCATAGTCATATCTTTCCCATTGGTCCCTGCTCCATCTCATTCTTTTGCAGAAAATGGGAAAAACAGCTTCATTAGGTACCACATGTTGAATTCTCCTTCTCTTGGCTGAAATTCGCAAAAGGTGTTTATCTGTGGAAAAGCAAGTTCTATGCGAAGGCACTGGATTTGGTTTGTGGAACCTTSGGATCATTTATCCAGCTCCAGTACAGACTTCTCCTTTTGACCTTGGCCAGTTCCTTTCATGACCCATGTCTCTGCTCGCCATCAATAAGGCTTTTCTTTCCCTTTCCTCCCCTGTTCATCTTGTCTATTTAGACTGTCATCTCCCTGAGACATGGACTACTACTCACTCTGGATTTTCTCTGCACATAGCTCAGTGGAGCCCAGAAATTTCTATTAAAATAGAAATAACATTGATAGCCACTGGTTACTATAATAGTTTTGAAAGCAGTACACACCGTGGTATTCCAAGGCAGGAATCCCATCAGGGTGAAGGGAAGCTGGAGACTGGTCCAGCAGGAAGAAAAGGCAACTGCTTGCAGGGCACAGAGCTGCTGTTGTACAACCTGCAGATATAAATCTAAAAAGCACGCTCAAACCTCTCTCCTCTGGWGCATGTTACATCAAGGATAGTTGTTTTTCAATGGTCTTAGAGAGCAGAACTGGTATTTCTGGCAGTAACACAAAGAACACAACTTCTGTCTGATGATATTTTGATTGACCTGAGTTGCTCTACGTGGCTTCAAAAGAGGGRCTGGTTTTGACTTAGCAGAAGAGAAACCAGGTCTGATATTAATGCCAAGTAGACCATGTGTACYTATCTGGTGGTTTTTGGCTTTGTTTTTGGCTTTTTCAAACTAACCCACAGGTCTAAGATAGCACATTTCCCTTTTGCGATTTAAGATGAACCTTGCTGCCAACAGACTGTGCATGCTTTGCATCTTTGTTTTGCAYCAGCTGAAACTATTTCAAATTAGTCACTTTTGAGAATCATTATGTCAAGAGATCTGTCTTGATCGCAGAGCCTCTGTGGGCATAGAAAATGTCAGTCCTGTTCAGAACACGCTCCTGACACTTGGTGACTTTCTGCCAGGTTACATGTTTGACAGCTGTTCTGGGGTGTGTGTTCCCAGCCACTGGCCTGACAACCATCATGAAGCCAATTACAGTCACAGGCAATTAATGTTCCCCTCCTCAGGTTCTCATGGAAATGATAGCATAATGCAGAGTATCAGCGTGAAATCTGTGACCTTTGGAAATATAAGCTTGAGACAGGAGCTGGGCTTGTGTCTACATTAACTGTGTCCAATTAAGCTCTTAAGGCATGGCAAGGAAAATTACATGTTTCATAAAAGCAATGTGAACAGTTTTCTCCTCTCGCTTCCAAACACAATAGCTTCTAGTTGACCTGAAAATACCAGCTCTTCCCCCACGCTCTCCCTGCATCAGTTACTCAAATCTCATGGTTAGTATCCTCTAGCAACAGCTGTAATTTTATACAGATTTTCTGTATTGCTGTTGTACGCAGGCCTGAATCCATCATGTTTCTTCTGTTCTGAGCAGTGTGCAGGCAAGCCTACAGGGCCGGCTCCTCCAGTAATGTAAACCAACGTAATGCTGCCAAAATGAAAAGAGGTATGTTTATCTGCATCCTTTGAAGGGAAAAGAAGATCCTTTCCAGGATGACRTGGCCAATTAACATCTATACAACTATCCCATAGGTGTGTTTTGTTGCTATGCATTCTAGAGAGAGACTGCAAACAAGCAATGAGAAATTTCAGTTCAATTACTGGGTGACGTAACTTTGATTTTTCTTTTTCCCTCCTTCCTGGCTGCACCAGTCAGGGATGTTGTTCTAGTCTGAGCTGAAGTACAGATGTCTCTTTCTATAGYGGTCACAGTAGATCACGGTTTTCCTGTTTTGCCACTGTATATGTATGTGAATGGCCCATTTCTGGCATTTATCACCTGTCAGTGGAAAGGAGCAGTATCTACATGCAGAGGTACTGTTTACTACGTAGAAAACCAACAAATAGAGGTTTGAGAAAATAGTTTGGAATTTACGGAATTCGTAGCAAGGAAATTGTGTGACAGCAACACCTAGAGTTCAGATGTTTCACCTGCTTTACTCCAGATTCAAAGAATTTGTCCACCTGCTTTTAGAAGAGCAGGAAGTTGCCATGGAGCATACTGGGGTTTTAGTCCCAGGATGAGATCTGCAAAGCAGACAGGTAGTTCTGAATAACCATCCTTTGCATTACTGTCCTCTCAGTCATGACAGTTTGGTATGCTCTAAAGGAGGACTCCATCATCATAAGTATTTAGTCCTCATTTAAAAGAACTCTMTTCCCCCAAACAATGAAATTTGAAAATACTGATTGTATTCTTCAATATCCAGCACACAAACTGAAAATAAGCATTTACTTTGGAAAACAGGATGAAAAGCATYGGATGCTACCACCACCAGCTGTATTTCTTTCACAGATGTGTGTGTGCATGTCCGACAGAGAGAGAAAGAAAGTGGCTGGGAAAGGAAGAGAAAGAGAGTGTCAAAATAGGTCGTCTTACCTTTTTTTTTTTTTCTTTTTTAAGCATGAATGTGTATTTCTAGGGGAAAGTTCTGAGGTTACATTGCCTGGCCCTCCCAACAGCTTTTGCTGTGGAGYGTAATGCATTGCCTGCCTGGTGCGGTAGGTTTGTAGTACTTCAGGCCTCTGCAGTTAATTAGGACCAGCCTGTTTAAGCCAAGTGCAAAGCTGGTTCGCTGCTTCTAGTGCAGCCTCATGCTGAAATATTTTTTCTCTTTAATAATGTAAGTAATTCCATAAGAAGGAGCCTGAACTATAAGGGCTGTACAAATGCCATGCATACAGAGACTAACTGTATAGTGATTCATGCCATAAAAGAGACTGTACAAAGGTTTGTATACACACCACAAAGGAAAACATCCAGCACACTTTGCATAGAGGAAAGGAGAAATCAACACTGAACATCTCCACACATTCAGGGTGCAGTAAAACATTTACACTTAAAACCAAGCTCATCCTAATTTGGCAAGACAATTTTGTATTGATGTTAACCAAGAAGGGAAGGGGAGTGTGTAGGGAGGGGGAGTTTATTTTTGTGTGCCCATAACGTTTTGGTCAGTGAGGCTGCAGAGATTTGGAGCATGAATATTCCCACTGGTATGACACTGGTGGCTGCTTGGTGTCCTTGGGCCACAGATGTTTGGTCCTGGTGTTGATGTCCAATATGTCCAGCTATTGAGGCAGATGGTGAGCAGCAAAATATTTCTGAACTTTTGGAAATATACCACCCTCGAGCCCAACAAGGGAGATAGCTGAAATTGGAAAAGAATGTAATAGAATATTTTATTTTCCACAAAAGACTTTAAGGCTGGGAAGACTGCCATTTCTGAAAGGGCAGTTTGGCTGACTTCCTCATATTCTGCACAGCTTTACAACGACCCTCCATTTGYACCCCTTTCCTCTTTTAGACTGAAACAGAGGTTTGTACTTCATTTTATACACATATACAGACACACTCACAAGACAACAGCAAGTAATATTGAATTTGTAGACTCATTGGGAAAAAAAAAAAAAAAAAGCCAGACTTTAGCTCAGTCTTTCTGCAGCAAAGAACAGAAATAACTTTTTGCATTGTGCGTGACATACTGAAATGTCTGGCCTCTTTGAAGATGTGTCCATTCATCCATGGGTCTATCTGTCCTCTCTCCAACAGCAGAAGAGTAGAAAAACAAAGGAAGAACAGTAAGAACCTTGATTCATCAGAATACTGGAAAATTTGATTAAGTTCATGCAACTACATGGAAATCAACAGGAAGGTTCACTTATTGATAGGACCCTTGTTATCTGTGGGTTACTAGTAGACTTAATATTAAACTTGTGCCTGACAATTGTTTTCAGGGCAAAACTAATGGCATTTCAATACATTTATTTATTTTGTAAGTAATAGCTTTTTGGAAGGATTAAGCTTTTTCTTTGTGGGGGAGGAAGAGGGGCTGCAATTTCTCCCCCTCTCCCCCAAATAATGTAATTATAATGCTACTAGGGGAAACTGAATTGCTTGCAGGCTTTTTCCACAAAAACARCTTTTCCATTTTCAGTGTCATAAATTCACTTTGAGGCAAATTCTTTCTTGAAAGCAGAGGCCAGGTCTTTGTCTGCTGAGGATTGAATAATGGAGAACGAATCATTGTTCATATAATTTCTACTTGCTTCAGATTCATGAAATTCTGTAGTCAGGCAGGATGGAAGGGGAGCTTCAAGCAAAACAGACTCAACGGGCTTGATAACACTTGGCAGGGACATTTGCTGAGCTCCATCCAGGGATACCACTAAGGGGAGGTTGAGGATAAGTAGCACCAATGAACTAACACTAAGTTCATGTGCAAAATATATTTACCAGTTCTGCTCCCAAGACAAATCATGGATAAAGCATTCTAGATAATTTCTACAGTTTGTATTTTCCGAGTTCACTTTTGGCATAGTTTTAATRCCCAATTTTGGGTGGATTCTCCAGGATACTTTAATTCATCCCAATGTAGCAAAATTCTGCAGTACAGTGAATGGTAACTAAATGCTGTTTGCAACAAATAGTTTAGAATGAGGAAATGAGGAAAATATGTAATTTTATTGGAGTAGTTCTAGATGCACGAAGACTAGGAAATACTCTGATGTTTAAATATTTTCTCTCCAKACTATCAACTTGTTAATACTCTCAGCAGAATACACTGACTTCTCTGAGACTGAGAACCATTGCTTGAGGGTGTAGTGTGGGTCACACAACTGTTTTCAGACAGCGGTTTGTGAAGCCATAGACAACAGCAAAAGGAAGCATGGTCAATTCGCAGATCCGTTTGTGGACCAAATGGCTGAGTGAACTGAGTGTCAGTGCAGTAACCAGARATTGGTGTCAAGCATATTTTTCCTATCAGTATGGCTACCATGGCTGTAGTAACATCTTACACATATTACTGAATTTCTCTTCCCAAGAACTCAGTGCAGTATGGAAATAGCAGAATCTGTTCTTAATTAAAATGATGAAGTAAGGATGGCCTAAGTATTTCACCCCATGCAGGATCATGCTTGAGATACCCAGGTATCTCCAGGAGAGATACATGGTTGCTTTCAGGGAAYGATGCTATGGGTTCAAGAGGCTAGCATGGGTCTCATAGACTATTCAGCTATTTTAAGACCATGATAATGGTAATTGGCCTTACCTCGCAGGAGGGCTACTAACACTGAGCACCTTTGGCAACACATTTTTGGCATTAGGCTGGGAATCTGTTTCAGTGGGTTTTTACTAAAGGCAAGTGCTTGCGGCTTTTTCATCTGGGACTGCAGTGATGTTTCTTAAGTTTTACAGACCTCTTTTTTTTTTTTTTTTTTTAAATCTACTATAGTAAATATAAGCATACACATACTCGAGATGTTAGTATACACATGAACTATATTTAAGCAGACAAATGCCTTCTCAGTACATCCTGAACATTAAAATTTTTTCTGGGGCTCATTGACGTACATGTAACCAGACTTTCCTGCTACTYGTATCTGTGAAGGTGTCACTGACACGAAAGGTGCTGTTAAAATAAAAGATATCATTTATAAAATTCCTGCTTTATGTTCAAGGTGCCAGCAGGCCAAATCAATTTTCAGTTAATTGYTAATTAGTTATTAGCTATTCGTGCTACTTCTTGTAATGGACATAATGCTTTGCATTAAAGGATATTCTCATTCCAGTACAGAAGGATTTACATGTGTATRGAAACTTCCAATAACAGTTAATATGCAATTGTAGAAATCCCTCTGCATAGGGATGGGACTATACTCTGAGCCTTCACCATCTGGTCTGTCCTCTAATGATGAATCCAGCATCATAATATTCGCAATTCACTTCTTTAAAAAGTGAGGTACAAGTCATTCAAACATGGGTCTACCATCTCTTTTTTGTAGAGAAACTTGCCTCTGCCTTGTTTACTAAGAGAAATATATACCCTGAACAACACTGAGAGCTGTTATTTCTCYTTGGTGCTCTGATCCCAGAAGACCCAAGAACCGATGATGCGACTGAAATTTCCAAATTTCAGCTTAGTGTCCCTCAAAAATAGAGTATGAATATTCACAGAGCTGTGTGTTTTTAAGAGTGTTATGAGAAGGGCTCTGTTAACGATGTGTATTTTGTTCTGATGTCGTCAGCCTCATTTCCTCACAGAATTATAGAAACTGCTCTGTTTCGTTGTGATTCTGATGATAATATAAGTTTAATGGCCAATATAAAATGGGAAGAAAGAGGGAATTTGTTCAGCTTCTGAAACCTTATAGCCTAATATTACTACCTGATGCCATGCAAGAAGCAAGGAACGAAGCGGCATCGTTACAGTGCCTGCAACTTTAACATATAGTGACAGAAATGCTTAAATATGTATGCACGCGTCAGAAAGAACTCATTTCATTTTTACCTCTCTCTCGGGTTTTTATCAAGGGTGGCAAARTTGTCAGGAAGAAACAATAGTGAAAAATAGAGCTGAAGCAGACAACAGATGTTTGTACAGCTCTCCCAGAGGTACGGCCTTCTTTGCTTCTCCACAGTGAGACAGTGCTGCACCGACGTGTGATTGCTCAGAGACGGAAGTATATTTTTAATGTGTTCATAGCTGTCTGGAGGCYGTTATCTGTCATGCTGACAGAGACAGAGCGATCTACCAAACCTGCAGTGAGCACCTTTCGAAGCACATCAGTCCTGTCCTACATAGCGATGTGGCATTTACAATAAGCCTGGTGCTGTTCTTTCCCCCCTTGCACTAGGTTTAAGAAATCTGGAGATGAGAAATGGAGAGTAGGTGGCTCTGAGTTGCTTTAAACTTCCCGTTTGCTGGATCCACCATGGGTCCCCACTGACCCTTGCCAAAAGCAAGAGCAGCACTGCGTGCTCTCAGGAGCAYGATCTCAGGCTGGAGCATGGAGGTAGAAAAGGTAGATGGCGTGTTGCACACAGGGAAGGTGCTATTTCTCCTTTTTAACCTTCCTTTCTTTGCCCCATCTGTTCATCTTCAGAATCTAGAGGAAGCAGAAGTTGCCCAGCCCTATTCCCTGTAGGCACGTAGCGATCGATTCCCAGAGTCTTCTCGCAGGACTTYGGGGGAGCAAAAGCAATCAGACGACCAGTAAAGCTGCTCAGGTGAGTAAGAGCTCTGCACCCAAGTACACCCATTACTCCTCTTAATTTCTACCCCACTGTCTGTTGGATATGGAGACCACCCTGCTGGTTACCTAGTTCGGAAATTAAATATTGAAGCTAAGAATTTTCTGTGAGCRCTAAGGGATTTAGATGCACCCTTTGCATTAATTTTAATGGACGATACATCTAAATTACCTGCTGTGCTTGGGGAAGTCTCAGACTGAGGTTTTATTTATTATTTATTGGATATTCCCTGAGTAAACAGAACTTATTAGCACAAAGATGATCTGGCAGGAAGAACGGTCTTAAAAGGTACCCTATTATTCATGCAAATATACTACATCACTCATTCTTTTTTATTATTGTTTGTATTACTGTAGCACCTTGAGCTCCACAACACAGATGAAGGTCTCTCCATTTCCGCTTCTGTTTGAACACATATTAGGAGCCAAACCTGGTCCTAAGAGCTTCTAATTTAAATTGATAAGGCAAAACAAACGGTGAGAGAAGCAAGCGTGGAGAGAAAAAACGTTCTTCCCCAAGGTCATACAACGGATTGTCAGTAGAAGCAGACCTAAAACCCAGGCATCTTGAACTCTTTGGCCAGTTAGATGCCACTGCTCCTCTTCTTCCTCAAATAGGAAGCACACTGTGTTAAGTATCCTGCTCTCTGATACTTATCTGATGGGTTTCACCAGTTCTGGTAAAATTATTCTCCTTTTTGGCTCCTCAGTAGACTCGTTTCCAACCTATCAGTTTCATTTTGACAGGCCTAACATTACAGGGGAAGAAATATATATATGTTCACAACACAAAACTCTCGTGTTATTGGATTTCCTTAACTGGACCCGAGGAAACACAGTGCAGCCTGATGCTTTTATAAATCATAAATCTTTAGCAACCTCTGCAAAGAACCAAACAAAGAATGAAAGCCCAAAATACAGCATAACAAATATGAAAATTATATACAATTTGGATCCAGTTAGCAATTTAATTGCTTCATTGTCACTCGTGATGCTGATGCGGCGAGACTGGGTGTCATCTCTTCCTTCCTTATAAAACTGGTCATTCTTACAGCATCCCTGTACAAACAATAATGTCCTCAATCAGGCAACGAAACTCTTGGGGATGAGACCATTAACTGAGGCAGGAGGAATTGTTCCCTATGTTCTCTTATGGGGCAGTCAGGAAAGAAAAATAGTCATTCCTGAGGCTCTTGCCTACTGGTTCCTACCAAGAGAGTCTTAACCTCTTTACGGCTATGTGGATATATGCCGTACGTCAAGGTTTACTGCACCTCTGGTGCTCTGTGCAGAATATGTGCCCTGCCACGTTGTTGGCCTCTTTTTGCAAATGGAGCCCTGCTGAGGATGGGGAGGCTTGTCTCATCTCGTCTYGCCTCTCGTAGCACTGCCGGACGCGGGCTTCATTCCCTTCCCACGTAGCTGAGCGACACAGCAATTTGTCACATCCCCCTGCCACAGAGGAGGTCACAGGCTGGGCACATCTGCGAACACAACTTGTGTAAGGAGCAGAGCCAAAAAGCAGGTTCTGTGCATCTAAGTGTGCAGGAACTTTTTTCTCATTTGCTTGTATTTATTCTTTCTTCTGCATTCAACAGTAGAAATTTGACTGCATTCACACAGTGACATGCTTCAGTAGGATCRTTATTTAGCTGCTGAAGTGTCAATTGAATGATGTTACCACACGGGTCAGGAGCCTTGTGCACCTCTCACGTAAGGATGAGTGCTCTCTTCTGTACAACACCCCTGTATAAATAGAGGTTGCAGATGGGCTTTTGCCTACTCACTGGATAATGTACCCCAGGAAATAGAGATKATCTAATCTCTCTATATAGTTTCTGATATGACACTAGTATGACAATCTTCTGTGAGCTCTGTCCATGCATTTCTCATGGTCATGAAGGAAACTATGCTCGGGACGAGCTGTGTATTACCTTCCAAGTCCAACACAGTGGCCTTTAACCCATCCTTTTGCTGAAGGGTTGRATGGCAATTAGAAAGGAGATCCTCAAAGCCCTCCTCCCATCAGCCCTGAAAACCACTGTGTTTTCAGGGCTTTGTTGTGCTTTCTGATTTTATCCATTAGGAATCATGAATAATTGCCTGTTGGAGAGGACAGATGTAATTCTTTCCGCACCCTCATGCCAGAGACAAGTGCACATCAACAGTTTCATTGTTTTGTATTGCCTTGTCTGCAGATTTTGGCTGGATGGTTGAACACATAATTCTTTGCATATCTTGGCTACAAATGGCTTTTGCATCTATGTGTGYTAGTATAAGATTTGGTACCTGAAATTATTTTGTTCTGTACACASTTCCCCACACATCGTGGGATGGCACTGCACAACCTTGTTTACGTTTGCTGTGAGCATATTGCATCTCTAAAGGAATGAAATGGGCGAGATGCAGTTCTCCTGCCTCCTGTCTTGGGTGTGTATTTCTGGGAAGACAATGCATGCTTACTTTCTTTTAATTTTAAGACAGGGGGATGATTTAGAAAGAGCCTGTTTATACATCAGTGTGGAGTCACATGAGCTGAGGAGTTGGATAGAAAAGCTGGAAGAGAAGGCAGGAGGAAAAGGTTGCTGGAGGAAAAGGTAGCTTCAAAAGGCAAAGGCCCAGGCTCTTCCACCCCTCAGCAATGCAGAGCATAACCCTGCTAAGCCATTTCTGAAGCCCCCTTTGTTTTTAGCAGRGGGTGGGTGCATTTGAGCTGATCTCTAATGTCTCTGCCCTGCAAGAGACACAAGARCATAGGCTGCTATTCCTTTTTCTGAGGACACTGGGAAATCTCAGTGCTGCACTGTAGAAACTTAATAATATATTTCCAAATATCAGTCACTGTGATCTCATTAAAGTCATTCTTTCCCAGGTCTCCACCCCATTTTCTATCAAATACTTATTCCTTGAATTGAACAATTAATAAGTAATGGTCAGATCTGTACCGATCTTGTAATACTCTGTAAACTTTTAAAGACTATTTCAATATATACTTCAACAGGCTGATTTGGGAGAAGGTTTAGTCCTGCACAGAGGCAGCYTTTTGATTTGAGTGGAGTTTCGTCAGCAGGCAGTTAAATCAGGTCACCAATTGCAGGTAATAATAGATCAAATCAACTGAAGTTGATGTGGGCCCTTTGCAGGACAGTTGCTGGGTGAAATGTGGATCTGTCCCCTACAGATCTCACAGATTTGGCAGAGCTCGAAGTGTGGCTCCCACCCTCCCTCTCCAGCTTGCTCTCTAGCCTGAGGCTCAGAGGCAGCCTGGCTTCCAGCTCTGCTGCACAAAAGCAGCCCCTAATCTTTAAAATCCCAGGTTTACTTATGTTGCTTATCCCAGCTACCCAGAATAAGTTCCCATTCCTCTTGGGAAATTCCATAACCCACAACTGTGGCTGAACCCCACATCACCTGCCAGCGAAAGCTGTGCCCCTTTTCAGGTCAGTCTTGGGGACACTGAGGAAGGAAGCCTGAGCCAAAGCACCCTGCGTGCACYTACTGCCTCACCAGTCTTTCTGCTCAGATTTACACAGGGAGAGATGCAAAATAATTACATTAATAGGCTTGCTCAACCTCTTTCTCTCCAAACGATATCTTAGTAAACAGGGAACAACCAACATGAGGAACGGACAGTTTTTTCCCACTGTCACATTTTTGGCTGTCCCCAGAAAGCACCCATGTCTCAGGGATAATCTCTCTCCCTCGGTAAGAGAATAATGTTCCATGTCATTTCTCTTGCACACCCTGCAGGAAGCAAGAGCAGGATTTGACTCAGACAAAAGACTCAAATGACSCTTGTAAAACCAGAAAACCATGCTAGTTTTCAGAGTAACAGAAGGATGGATAAAGTGTACGTCAATACACAAGGTCCATGTATTTCACTATTTCTGTCTGACTTACAAATCAGTTTTTAGGTAGTCTCAGCATTCTGGTATAGGGCAGAAATCACAGTGGGGTCATATAAGCCACCAATTACAAAACCTCTCTGAACTCCTGGGAGGAAAAACCTCCTTCTTTTAAAATGTGCATGCTCAGAGTGCCCTGGGTGGAAGTCCTGCTTCACTTCACTGCTCTGCTGTACACAGGAGGCAAAATATTGCTTTGTGTGAAATGTTTATTTTGGGGACTGTGTGTACAGGGAGATGACAACTCCAATATACTCTGGTTTTGAAAATTAACCTATCCTGGTTCGTATGTGCATGTGTTTGCTGTTTCTGCCTTTTAAATGGAATGGTGTCCRTGCTTAATCCAAATATCATGTCAAGCCTGAGAGCAGAAGGCACATTTCAGTGATAAAGGAGCCAAAATAAATGGAGTTCTAGGGAGAATAGCTTGGGATTCGGGTGGGAGTGGGACAAGGCTCACTGCTGGGATGGCTGGCCCACAGCATAGATTATGGAAGCAGTGCTCTTTCTCTACCATGCACTAGATTCTTCATCCCGTCTATTTGTCCATTGTTGTTCTCTTTATATCATCTTGCCTTATATTTTTTCCCTTTTTCTAAAGCCCTGCTAAAAAAAATATTCACAATTTTATAAGGGAAAGCAATATATGACAGTTCAACTCCAACCGTTATCTCCCAAAATAAATTAGAAAAAAATCCCTCCCTTCTGTCACACAGCAACTTCCAAACTATTACTAACAGCAGACAAAGTCCATAAATCATTCCTAAATTGCCTATCAGGCCACAGTTGGGCTTTTATCTATAAAATAAAGTAGGGCAAATATAGAAGGTCTATAAAGTTTAAGGACATACTATTTACCATTGGTAATTAAAACCCAAGTGCTCCACAATAGACATGCTGTTACAGTGGACTCCAGGCTGATGTAAATGTGCACAGCTCCATTAGCCACAATGAGGAAAATCACATTAATTTTAGCTGAAGATTTGCTCCTTATACATTTATTTTGCTACCAAAAGACCAGGTGGTTCTTTCCTTACTTGCATCATATAACCCCAAATTGATTTCAGTGGGACTGTTTGAGTTGCAAGGTACTACTCAGCTTGAGTAGGGATGGTTGTACTTGGCCTTTGGTGTACAATAGATTTTTTWATTTTTTTTAAAGCCTATGAAAACAGACATTTTCTTTACATACTCTTTTCAAGGACTACAATGTAAGTGGTTATACCTCTTGACATCCTTTGTCTTTCYCTTATTTTAATGGTAATGACAACAGATGGAAATAGTCCTAATCGTGGAATTAGCTGGTGCAATTGGCTTCCTCAGGCATTCATACCAACGAAGGGGTTAAGACAATGARTGATCCCTGTCCCTTCCTGGGTCACATAGCGTGCTAAAGTCAGATTTCTGAAGTCCCACTACTCTGTCAGCTCTCTCCCTCTCAAGCAGGTGGTGAGTGAAAAGTTATTCAAGGATGGTGTTATGTACCCTTCATGAATTATGCATCTTAAACAAACTTACATGATCTGAAGCACTCAAGTGGAAGCCTTTTAGCTAGAAGCAGGCTGCTGGAGAGCTTAGCTACAGATCTCCGATAATGGTTTAAAATAACTGGCTGTAGTCTATCTGCTCTCGTTCCCTCTTTGACTCAGTGGCCCATGCTTCGCTTCATTTGCTTGCTGCAGCTGCAATGGAGCTTCTGAAATCCCTGTAGGAAAGGCCCATCTTAAAACATCTTCAATGGTYAAAAAGACTATGCTTCTTTCTGCTGGGGCTTTGTCTTTTGATGGGCTTGGGAGGGAGGTGCTGCCTTGATTTGGTTTTGTTTTGAAAGAGGAAGAAGGAGAGTCAGAAATTCTGCCAAGGTCACTGCTTTTTTCCCTTTCATGAAAAGATAATGAATGTTATTTTAATATTTGCTTTCAGTGAAAGGGAATCTTGCTGTGTCTTCATTGGAGCTACAAGGTGGTTGAGGAGATGCATTAGTCACTGTGTCACGTAATCAGTCTGTGACAATATTACCTGGCAATAATTAATTGTTCCTCTTCAGAATGCATTACTCGGGTGCAAGATGTGGCATTTCATTTCTGATCCTCTGATGATGTTAATCTGGTGGGAAGATGGGTGGACTGCCTACTTGCACTCCATAGACCATGGTTTTCAGTACCTGAAGTTCCACAGACAGAGATAAACATTAACTTTTATTTATTTAACTTAACTTAACTTCATCACTCTGTGCAGTCATGCTGGAAGAAGGCTGTTTTCTCTAGATACTAAGCTGTCATTTCRTTATGGATACACCACCAAACTTGCATTGGATAGAGCTTTATTCCACTAAAAGCTCCCTCAGCCTGATACAAGGCATTTCAGATAGAGCAGTAGCATACAAAGGAGGGCATTATAGTACAGCTTATCACAGACTGATTTCAGGAGCACCGGTCACTTGGGATTCAGGCTGTGTTGATACTACAGCTGGCTTCTCATTTGGTTGTTATGTATTTCTTTGTCCCTCTGTGCAAAGAACAGCAACACCTATTAACCAAGGACACTGTTTATCCAAGCTTGTCCTGATCCTGTGCAACCACAGGCAGTGGGAACTTTGCTACAGATTTCTTTGAGGGAGGAGCAAGCCCATACTCATTAAACCCAAAGTGGCAACTTTACAGCTGCTATCTCCAGAAGAAGCCTGAGATGAGCTATGCACCCTCCTCACACGTTCGTGTGAGATGGTGGGGAGCTGCAGAACAACTTGCACCCTGACCAATCCCAAGTGGCCAACTCACCCTGCTCCTGACCAATCCTCTGTAGCCAGCTCACTTTGCTCCTGACCAATCCTGTGTAGCCAAATCACCCTGACCAGTCAGCTCCTGAACACCCTTTGCTATTTAAAGGCTAAAAAGGGATGTGGCCACCTTCCYTCTGCTATCAGGTATCTCCTCTGGTCTGGTGTCTGTATCTCTTGTTTGTGCCTTCTGGCCCTGCTTCTTCCTGCATGATGGAGCAAGAGACATGCTTGGGAGATGCAAGTTCTGATGTAAAAGGTCAGATTTTAATTTGGTTTAATAGTGCTGTGATTGAAGTTGCTTGGGCTCCACATGGCTTTCAGTTGTGGGCAATCAGTAATCCTTGAGAGATGGCTTCCTAGTGGGAGCAACCTTGTGGGGCCGTGAGTGAGTTGGAGATAAGAGACTTTGTGCAAACAGCATTGCGTATGCATGGGAATGGTTATATCGTTCAGAATAATTCTACTCTTGCATCAAGTACATTTGGGGAACTGGTATTACTAGGTCAAACTGTTTTGCAGASTTTTGAAACAGCATCATTTTCATCTTGTCAAGCATTTTGTGAACAAAATCTTAGTGGGGTCTTTTGAAACTAACATGTAGATTAAAAAAATTCTCTTTCCGTCTAGTGCGAATACTTTTTTGTAAAACTATAGGGAAAAATAATCTTTTTTCTTTAATGGTTTGTAACAGGGTGGGGTAATGGGGCCTTTCCACATTTCATGCTATGTCAAAGATGCAGTTTGTATAAGTCTGCCAAAAAAGTAAGAAGGAAGAAAACTGGAAAAAAAAAAAAAAAACAAAACCAAACTTCATTAAAGTTGGCAAAACTTGTTGCTAAAACTTAGACAATAGTGGAATTTTTGYATGTCTACTTGTAGGGACTTAGTCTGGTAACGTGCCCTGTACCAGGACTTCAAGTGAATGAGCCGTGCTTGTCAGCTCCTCTAGGAAAGGCCCGTATTTGGAAAACCTGGGAAAGAGTCTGGTTTTGTGTGTGATTTTTCTGGCTCCTGTATCCCACRTCTGAGTGCTTGGGTCAAATCTGAGGGGTCAGTTAGGTGGAGTGGGGCAGCTAAAGTTAAGATCTGACTGGGCTTTGTTTAGGTGATTAGTTTCAAAAAGATGTTATTACAGTTGAGCAATTCTAAGGTTCTGATTTTGGAAACAAAGGTTTTGGAAAACAAAAATCACTTCTTATGGTGCAAAGTTGCTGTATTGGCTTTGTGCTCTTTGCCCTTCATCCTCAGGGTCATGTAGTCYTCAAATGATGAAGACTGCACTTAAAAACTCATATTTCCTATGAAAATCACAACTCATTCCCTCACTATGTGCAGACTACCAGACCTATTTTATCCTTAGAAGTTGTGTAGCCATAAAAAATATTTTCCCTTCAGGTAAAGATTTCTTGGATTCAATTTTCTTGTGAGTGCCACACCCTCAAATGTGATGGGGATTGCTGCATTTATGGTGTAATTAGCTTTTTTTTATTAGTTYCGTTTTGACTGAAGGTCATACTGACTTTTTTTAAATGTTTATAATGTGTGTGCTGAGTGGCTGAGGAAATGCATCCTTTCACTAGCTTAACTGTATATCCAGCCTTCTTGCAAATATATTTCTGGAAATACAGTTTAATATAAAACTTCAACAGCTTGAGCAGAAATGAATGACATGGAGAGAATTCAGGTTACTGGAATCTAGATGCACGACTTTCTTCCGTATTTCTAAAAGAAATCTGAGACAGTCTAGCTAGCCAAGCAAGGGTTTAATTGCCAATGTGTCCTCAAGAGAAGAGCTAGCTTTATCGAGTGCAAATGTTTTTAAAAAAAATGAGAAAAACAAAGGAGCTCAGTTTGACCCTGCAAGCTCCCCCTTTAATCACTACTTTGCTCAGCCTTTTCCCCACGGAGCTCCCTCAGCGCTGGAAAGCATCCTCCCTGGCACGCAAGCGGGCTGCCTTTGGGCTGGAGCAGAGCCAGGCACCCAGCAGAGCAGCGTGCTCTCGGGGGTCTTACTGCACCAGCTCTGCCCTTTGCTCACCCTTATTGCCATTTCTGGGCATTCTCATTCTCAGACAAGGACATTAAATCTATAAAATCTGTATAAATGAAAACAATTTGGTTAATGTGCCTGTAAGTAAACTCCAGAGGACTTCTGAAAATGGATTTTAAAAATCTGATTTTCTCAACTGTAGGTGTAGTAAAAATACAAATTAGAAATTTGGAAAGCAATTACTGCAATTATTTGAGTGCCAGTAAGTTGGCAAGTCCTTGCTTTCTTTGAGACCAATCTGCTATCCACATTATTGCATGGTGTGCTTACCTGGGGAAGGGAGAGRGGAAGAAATGGCAGTGTTTGTCTCTTTGAGTGTAAATTGGCCTTGATTTTCTTCACTGACTTCCCCACTGTTTTCCGTTGTTCTGCTATGACTTCTGCTGGAAGTCGTTCATATCTGCTTAGCACTGGACACTTATTAAAAGGTTAAAGTAATTTCTCCAGCTGTACTTTGACCAAATTCTGTTTGGGGACTCCATGAGCCAGACCGTGGCCAGAGCCCCTGCTGGGAAGTTTGCACCCAGGTGGGAACTTCAGAAGCCGATGGCTTTGCTGRGACCAGAATTTGACCTTTTAGCTGAGCACATCACATTCATTCTTATTTCATCCTGCTATTTTTTCCAGAGCCAGTTAAGGTGACATTAGAAAGCCAACTGACAGCTAACTCATTACAGTAAGTAAAGGGAAATTATAATTATATAATGAAATTAAGTCCCAGTCCCTAGTTACCTGGCTGATTCCATGGAAAGAGTGGGTCTTTTCCTCCTGTCTCCCTTGGACATTACTGAGAGTAAGCCTGCAATATTCTTCTGAGTGTTTAATTGGGGATTTTCTTTCAGATAAAATTCTGATTTAAAACCAGCTATTCCAGTTTTGTATGGTAAGTAAAAACCAAACAAACAAAAAACCCAAACAAACAAAAAACTACACCCCACAAAGAAAAAAACCCAAAGTGTATCCATAAGACCAAAAAATGATCCTTAATTGTCACAAAGGGGTTCAAGTAAATTTTTAAGCATGTGTAATGTCCTTGATCTACCTTGGAGGCACTCAGTCAAACCATTCAAAAATATTTTTTAAAACCAACTCACTGAACTTCATTAAATTTCTGAAAAGACAATCTTATACAGAATTAGACTGGATTTAATTGAGTTTACCTTAATTTACTTTGGAAACAAAAATCAAATTATTGCTCTTTTAGTCATAAATAACCATATTTACCAAAAAGGTAAATATGATACAACAAATTCATTTTACACTGGTGTCTGTTTTTAATTTGGATACATCTCCCTAGTTTTGCTATGTAGACAAGTTCTATACCAAGGTAAATTTGGAATAAATCAAAAGTCATTCCAGGATTTCAAGATTCAGCAAGATAAATGCACAGCTGACCTRAGCAAGTGTTGGCTCTTGCATGGAGCAAGAGGTTACTCTAGATGACCTTTTAAAAATCCCTCCCTCTCCAGATTACTGATGTGCACCAGTGTAACTGAGCACACTGTGCTAGTTGTCCTCACTGTCAACTTTTTTTAGAGCTGACTTTTTATAATGGGGCTCTTTAAATATTTAAATAGAAGTACTGCTATATGTTTCAAGCTTCCAGATTTTTTTTTTTTAAATATAGAGATGGAAAACGGATAATTGTGAGGGCAAAGTGGCATTCTATCATGTGATGATAATATCTCAGCTAGGTTTTTAAATTCAAGCAAACTTAAACTGTCAGAATAAATCTGCTTCATTATGTATAGGGATAATGTTAAGGCCTTTGCTTTGTTTGACATATACAAACAAAACTGGAAAAATATATTGATAAGAAGTTTAAAATGCTCTGAGGATAACACAGAGTCCATTTAAATCAATAGGAAAAAAGTCACAAAATCTGTTTTTTAGAGGTTTTGGATTTACARGAACCCTTAGGGAAGAATTTTTGGTAGCACTTGTGTTGCTGAATTACACAGGTGCTTTATAAATCTCCCCCTTTATCTCCAGTAAAGACTCACAAATGCAGTCTGCCGGGTTTGATTTCCTCAGACTGGCAGGGCTTTACACGGCTTTGTCAGACAGGCATTTACTGGGGAAGGGGCTGAGTCCTCCCCGCCATCTCACATGGTCTCCTGAAAGGTGATGACTTCTAGTTGCTGCTTTGCAGCAGACTGCCTTCATAGCCTCTGTCTAAAAGCTTTATGCCTCTTCAGAGTAACTCCTGCTTACCTTTATCGGTCAGTGAAATGATTCTGATTACTTGAGGTAGAAACCTGGTTCCCATTCGCACGAACACAGAGATGTCCTTTGGTGTCAGCCCAGGCCAACTTCCATCTGTACAGAGACCCTACACTGCCTTCAAACTCACCAGTGCCACAGGGCTTGCTAGTTAAATGTGAAATTATTTTGGTCACAAAGCTGAACAAAGTCATTAGTGCTTCACTGAAACACTTCATATGATCTTGAGAAAAATAACTAGATCGACTTTCAGGTCTTTTAATCCTGTCTGCAAAATGCTTTGAGTTCAAGTGTCAGACATTGGTTAGAATCAAAAAGAATAAGGAAAAATAAAACACAAAAAGAACAAGGAAATATTTGGTTTTAAAATGACAGATGATGTTATTCATCTCTTTGCTCCTGTGACTTTGCAGCTGGCTGCAATAACCAGTTTGGGACCGTGCGAGTGCTTGCTGGGGGTGCACAGCACAGGACTTGAAGTGGCCAGAACAAACTTTCTATTGCAACCTTTTGTCCCATCCTGTAACCAGGACAATTTCTATTTTGCGACCTTTGAGAAATAATCTGTCTAAAACAGTACGTGGAACAACTAACCAAGAAATGAAAGAGTACTTTGGTACTAACTTCCTTTACATTACCCTTATGTGCATCCTCAGAGGTTCTGGTTTGTTTTAAACCAAGTCTTTCCCAATCTGCCYCTAGAAATATTGTTAAATGGTGGCTGACTGTCGCAAATGAGTGGTTTAGAGGCYACTTAAAGAATCACTGTCAAAGGTATTAGCAGAAARTGATTTTAATAGAGATTTATAAAGGTGTGACCTAACAGAATTCAATGGCAAGGTCCACTCTACTACTTACTTACATGGATGAAACATATAGAGAAAAATCATCTAAGGGTTTATATCTTAGGGACTATATATATTTAGCAGCAGTCTAGGGTTCATTCACAGTTCTAGCAACACTTAATTATCAACTAATCATTAACAAACTTTAGTAGCACTTAATCATTAACTAATATTTACAAAATAARTGTTAGTAGAGTCTACTATAATCACGACTTAATTGCAGATTATGCTTACTATCAGTCCACACATACAGACAGAAATTTTATATATATGTGTGTGTGTATATATATATATATATACACAGAAGGTATACCTGTTAAAAATTCCCCTCAAGTTCAGCAAAGAAATATTCACATCAAATGTCTGGGCATTTTTTCCTCAAYGGGTGAAGGGTTGAGCTTCGAGGAGTGAAGGGGTTCAGCCCAGGTCCCGTCGTCAGCTTTTGGCAACGGTCCTCYGAATATCGCAGACTCGAGAGGTCGCGAGCTCTGAGAGGTGTCCCACTCAGAGGGAGATGCTGGGTGCAGCCTGCGGTGGTCCAGGAGAGCTCAAAGGGTCTCACTCAGGACCACCGTTTATAGGTTCAGAAGATGATTGGCTTTAGTCATCTGTGAATTTCCATCCTGACCACAGTCCAGGGTGGTAATTACTAAAAATTCTCAAGGTTTCAGTGTTGTTCTGCTTGACCCCTGGGCCAGGCAGCAGGAGGACGTTCCCAGCCTCAGCTCTGCAGAGTTTCTGATACGGTCAAGGAGCGCTCAGCYGCCAGACTCAGTACACCAAGGCCGAGGTTTCGTGGAAATTTCTGAGATCAACAAGCGGCCCAGATCAACAAGTGGCCCAGGAAGAAGGGGAGGGTGTGAATGCACCACCATGCTGACCTGACTGAAATAAGAYACCTGATTTTTACCAGCTAAGAAATTTTTAGGTTAAGGAAAATCTCTACTTATAATAGTCTTCCCAACAGACTTCATTTATTCCTGTCAGGGCGTACAGCACCCATTTTTAGATGCATTGAGCTGATTGTCTACTTTTTAATTGCATCAGTAATATTTTATATGTGCAGAAGTGGTATTAAAATTTAAATTATTTCAGCRAGCTAGTAATTTATTTTCTACCTGGCAGACAGACAGTCTCTCATGCATAGGAGTAGACAAGAAGAGTGAGAGATGGTGTATCAGATGTATTTTAAGACTAAAGCACCTTCTGCAGTCCTGGAGGGTGAAGAACAGACACTTTGATATAGTCATTGCGGTTTATTGATCCTATTAACATTATCTTATGGTAAAATCAATGCCGGAGTTTCAGTCTTGCAGGAGACATGTAAATGAGATGAAAAAACATGCCAAGGCAAATGGTTTCCTGATGGAAAAAGGGATATGAAAAGAAATAGCGGGAGGAAGGTGTGTGTGTTAAGTGAAGGTAGTACTTAGAGACAGGAGACTGAGTGCAGGACCTTGCCAAAAGTTATCCTGTGTTTGATGCAGAACGTGGTCTCCTGAAAAATCTCTTTRCTAACTGGGATATGGCCTTGAAAGGCATGAACTGCTGACAGCTCCTGCTGCTTGGACAAACCYTGGACCCACGTGGTTCCTTCTTGTCTCAGATCCTGCACAAATGGGGYCTTTCTGCAAGTCTTGCATGTGTTTATGCACAGTCCATCTGGGCCAGGCACACAACAGCAGCCCATCCTGCCATCAGTAATTCAAAACTAAATCCAAATGGCTGACACATATCTGTAGTGCTTTAACCAGTTCACTAGTCCGTTGYGTGGGTTTTTTCCACTTCGATTCCTTTACACACTTATCTAGAGAACCAGGCTGTCATCCTAAGCTCCTCTACTGCACCGGCAGCCCCACATTTAGGGTGGTCTTAGCCCAGATTTGATGGCAAGAGGAGAAGGGGGACTGCTCAACCGGCTATCTCGGGCTGGATGTACACCTTGCAACTGGAATGTGCTGCCCGCCTCCCTGTCCGGTGTCTTTGGTGAATGCTGCAGCCACAGAGTATTCGGAAAACCCAAAGGTGTTGAACAGGAGAGACAATAAYATGAAAGGAAAATCTTAGAAAAACCTTGCACTGCTTTTGAAGTGTGTTAAAGGATTTTTAGAATCAGATTTTAAAGTAACTGAAACCAGCTCTGAGGCATTCACTCAAATCACAGCATTAACTTGGAATTAAATAGTCCTCGCTTTTCCCCATTGCAATTACYGAATCTTTTCTTTTTTAACCTGACCAACTCTTTGAAATCAGCATGAATTTGTGCAGTCGTTTGGCTGAAGGAAGCTGCATTTAAAGGCAACTACACAGGATGTGCCAAAGAGATGAAATCCGGCTCAATGCATAGGTTTCACTGGATGCTGAAATCTACGGGTAGCTCCAACAGCATCTTCACCCTTGTGCATTGCTGCAGTAGGGCAGCATCACTCGCAGGTATCAATGAAGGCTCAGGTCTGCAAGCAGCAACGCACCCAAGGTGATAGGACCAAAATAAAACTACGTTCTGTTAGAGCTGGGTCTGAACACTATGAAACATCAATGTCCTCTAGATATATTTGGAGCGAATGRTGGTTTCTTTCTTTCAGAAGTTTGGGGTTTTTGTTCTTCTCACACCAAGAAGTCCACCTTTATAACAACGTGTTCTTAATGATCAATTAGTGAGTCTCCAAGCCACAATCCATATTACAGAATGACAAATTAGAAGTTTCTTGTGGGATCATTTTCCCCCTGTAGTACATTTAAATTAGTATGGCTTCATTTGCTGGGCAGCTTGATCAGAGGAGCTGTCTGTGCATGAGTGAATGTACAGCTACATTGTTGTTTTTTAAAGTTCATTTGATCTGTAAAATATGAACTTACCTAGTTCTCTGCTCTACCAGTTCAGCCAGGTTATTAATGAAAGGTAAAATAAAATTTTTGGTAGAAATGTCAGTGATGATGCATAAGTGGTACATTAAATCCTGATTCCCCCAAAAACCCTCTTGTCAATACTTACCAAACCATCACCTAAAAAAGAACCAAGGAAGAAGACAGCAGTTGTACTGAGTGTGATAAGTGTCCTGTCCCTGACGGCAACCAGCTGCTGATGGTTAAGGACACAAGGATGGGCAGGTCTAGGTGGTTGCTCTTTGATGCCTTGGACCATCCCTGCATTAGGGGCTTCACCAAACTCGCATCTGAACCATCAGGAGAAAACCTCCCTTTCAGTGAGTGTTTCTTCCCTGTTCCCCTTTTGAAGCAATTCATGGTTTTGACCTTTACAACATCTTATTGGCAGGAACTTTTGCAGGGATGTTGGTTGAGATTATATTTCCTTTGGTTTGTTTCATACCTGCTCCCTGGCACATTCATTGCGTTCTCCAGAGCTCCTGTTTTTATGAGAAATAAGGAATAACTGTTTCCTGTTCAGCTTCGATTCACCATTCATTGTAGATCTATATCGTGTCCTCCCTCAGTTATTTTATTTTTAATTTTAGGTACATAAATAATGCCATTGGTCTCTGCGCATTTAAAATTAAGCACGTTGTAAAGTGTTTGCCTGAGTCAGGGCCAAGGCTTTTGTGCCGGTTAGCTTTCTGTTCGCCATTAGTCAGAGAAGTATTTGGATGTGCARGTGCAGCACAGGACCCTTTGCGCTTCCTTTTCCCCACAAAAATGAAGTGCTGCCCAGTGAGGGATCCCGTGTGCTGAGCTCCCGCGTACGGCTCCTGGAGATGCTGCTGGCTTCCAGGGCCTGGGCTTAGGACCTGGAGCTGCAACCAACGCGGCAAGATACTGGGTGCATCTGGGGTCCTGACAGTTCAGCCCTACGGTGCTCCTGGCAGTGATCTTTATCTGTGGAATAAGGGCAGCAGCATGTTTGGCGCGGGAGGGTGCTTTCAGGCTGGGTCCTGGTGGTCCCCTGAAACCTCTCCACCGAGTGCAGGGAACACAGGTCACTGGAAAGGGRTGTAGTGCCTGGCTCTGCATCTGCTTGGCCTTGATGAGCAGCTCCTCTGCTGTGCCTTGGGTCACAACAGAGGTAAAGGCAAAGCAGAAAGGGTCTGTGCTSAGTCCTGTTGATTCTGGAGCAAACCTTGTTCACTCTGTCCTCTGAAACTGTATTCAGGCAGGGTGAGGCCATAGACGCATSTCTATGTTAGACCATCTTTCCAATTAAAAAACAAAACAAAACAAAACCCTATAGTTCAAAAAAACCCWCAATGACTAAACAAATAGATCAAGACTCATTAATAACTACAGACTCCATTGCCAATTTAACATGAGGAGCAATTTAATTGGGACCTAGACTGCTTTGTGTAGCTTCGTTAATGTAATTGAGTAATGCATATTGATTTTTCATGGGGCTCAAATTTTTTTTCTTCATCTCGTATAAGAAGGCCTGTTAAGGAATTATTAATCACACTATAATTGCTTTAAGATCTATGCTCTAATTAAAACCATAAATTCTTTATTACATCTTTATTTTAATTAGACATCCAGAAAGACAATTATTTTTACAAGAAAACCTGTACAATAAAATTACCCCGCTTAGCAATGCTTCAAAGAGCCTGTGCTTAGGACACACAGACTCCAATAGGACTTCCTAAATGAAGACGTGCGTGATTCTAGTCATAATCAGAATTAAAGATGTCCTCTGAATGTAATTAARTAACTTTACAATAAGATCTTCTCTATGCAACAAAACTGGGTTTATCCACAGGAGTAAGACTTTACTTTCTCTTCTTGTTTTTCTTTTGTCTTTTAAAAATCTAAGATCGAAGAAGCATGTTCTGAAATTTTAAGAGTCTAATCAAAGGTTTAAAATATAATCCTACTGTAATGAAAATAAGCTTATTATCATAACCACCTTCTGGTATTTTCTTTTGGGTGTCTTTGTTCCTGCTGTGATAGGTACTTTTTACCTGCCTGGAGGAATTAAAAATAACCATATTTCCTCATCTATGTCGAAGGACCTGATATTTCTCTCATTTAACCTATTGGGAAACGAGGTCCTGGAGAACAGAGTCTAGCCTATCGTTTGTGTGGGTGGTTTTTAGYTTTTTGAACTGAGTCCTATGGGTCTTTGCTACTAGAATTTGAAGGTGTTTTAAAAGCACAGAGTTTCACTTAATTTTTTTTTTAATTAAAATTATTTCTGTAGTGTGAAATAACATCATGGTTTGAAATGTTAACTAATCCACAATTTGCTTGGTTTTAAGTCTAAAATTTATCAGAAAGGTCAATAACTAGCTGACTCAGACTGAAACTTTTTGTGGTATCTAAGCATAATTGAAAGTTCACCTTATCCCASTTCAGGGTAAAATGTCTCAGAGTGCTCAAAATGTTCACAGAGGAAACCTTGCAGGTTCCCCACTTGAAGGTGGTATATGCCAGAAATGCTTATCATAATTCCGCAATCTGTTCTTGCAATGGGTACTTTGTTTATGGCCATAGTCGCATTGCAGCCGGGTAAGGAACCTGGGCCAAACAAAACATGCTTTTATCCATACTTATTTTGTGGGAGAAATGTACCAGTTCATCCCTCMTTGCAAGGCGGATTTTAAACTGTGGCTGTGTGCAGAGCACCAGGTGTAAACTGCAGTGATACGCTTGTGACAGAAATGAATGCCTGTATCCCATTTTCCTTGAAGAATCTGCAGTGTGTTTCCTTTCAAATCCCAGAACAACACTTCGGAGTGATGTGTTACTACTTAGGCCGACAAGGTCTGATTGAAAAGCCAGCTCATAGCCTAGCAGTTGGTAAATGGTAAAAAGATAGGTTTATTTGCCACTAACTTCTCCACTTATCACCGAAGGAAGCCGGTACACAGCCAGTGCATTGCCTAGACATATCACTTGTCAGATAATGTCTTGATGGTCACTTGATGCTCATTCAAAATAAATGAAATAAGGTGTTGCTGGAGGGTTTGWTATAGTGCCAATTAGATTTGCATCTCTGGCTCAGCTGTGATCCTTACCTGTGTTAAGCAGTGGCTGCTCATCCGAGTGGTGCCATAGAGGTACCCAGGGGCTGCAGCCCCAAGCTGCTCTGATGTGGGCTGAAACACAGAAAGAGGGACTTGCAAGCATCCTGGTACTTCCTCTCCTCTCTTCTGCCTTTTTTTTTTACACCTGCCATTCTTTTCCAGCATTTTTTATGGTTCTGTTCTTCTGTGGCTATTGCTTTAATTTAACCTCTGCTTATTTATGGACTAGACTGCTGATGGTTTCAACGTCTCCAAGGCATGGCAGATGCTGACACAGTATATGAACACAGGATTTAGGTGCCCCATTTTCAAAGCATTCCCTCCACTTGGGACCTGAAGCCAAACCCACTGGCCTAGTCCAGACCGGGTCATGGGGAGCCTTTCCATTGGTTTCAGTGGGCTTTGAATCAGGATAACTTGATACAGTGGASGAAACAAGTGAGCTAAGTGTGAATGGAAATGTGTGAAAAATGTGGACATATTCCCTAGAACAGTCTGCCCTGGCAATGCGTAGCAGTYGGTCAGAAGGATGATAGTACCAGCTTTCATCTAAGTGATAATGAAATTATGGGGGTGGAGGGATGCAGGAAAACCTGTGCTTGAAATGCAGAGGGCTGCCTGCCACAGATAGATTAGCAAATAGATCAAACAGCATTGCCCGTCGTGCACTCCTCTGCCTCAARTGTTTCACTTATTCGGCCGTCCTTGTGAAGTTTGCAAGATGTATCTGCCCTGGCTCCTGCTTTAGAGAGTGGGAACATGATGGTTTTTTCAGGCTTGAGTTCTGAGGCTTTGCTTTCCTGAAAACAACTCAGCAGGTCTTCCGTGGGAATTAAGCAAAGAGGCTACAAGGTTGGGAGTACATTTTGAATACTTGAGTTGAGCAGCTGGAGTAGGGAGTGAAGGGATGTTCRTCATCAAGAGCTCAGTTTAAGCTATACGCCCTTCTGTGAGGGATGGTTAGCTGCATTTCTGGTTTTATTGTTGCTACATAGGCAAGCTGAAGTAAAGCAGAATATGGCATTGTTCGTAGCTTGACTGGTCCCCTCAAATATGATCTAGCTTCAATTATACTAGTAGGGCTATTGCAATTTATGAACCTGGGTTTACTGAGACTTTCTCCCCAAAAATGGACAAAGAAGGCCAGAATTTACCTTAGAGATTGCTAACAAGCAGAGCCAGAAGGCTGTGGGTGGAAATATTGAATATTATTAATTTATAGATATATTAAAATTTATTAAATAAATAATAGTTAATCTGTAAAGGCAAAAGTACAGTGAGCTACTGTGGTGAATTAATGTGATCATTCTCTCTGAAAAGCATCCTCAAACATGAGAAACTTTTAGATACCTCTATCAAGAGAGCAGATATCTATTCAATCTTCTTGTTACCCAAATAGAAATCAAACCAATAAATAGGCTTCCTATTATGTAGGAAATAACATTATTTAACCTGTCAATACATTTCAGCAATAAATCAAAAGGGGTTTTTGACATCTCTGGCTTTTGAGCTCCAGTAAATGCTTAACACCTGCTGTTCRTTTCATGGGAATCCCTGGGTGGATATCATACTCAAAGATTCAATATCTATTTCTTTAAGAATCAAACAACATACATTAAGCAATTATTTACTCAGATAATTTATATGTATTTAGTATCCCTAAGTCACTGATCTTATTATAGATATAATCTGTTTTCCCCCTTTGAGAAGCAGATAACCTTTTTTACTATTTCAAATGTCAGGAAACGGTTATTCTCAATTTCTCAYGAATGTGACAGAGGGAGGGAGATATCACATGACACTGTTGAGCAGAAATATAAAAAAGGAAATGCATAATGAAATTGTGGAACTCGTGGCCACAGGATGCTGCAGGACCAAGGAAATAAAAAACAATGTGAAATTAATTGAAGAAAAGTCCATTGGAGGCCATTAAATGAATCTCTAGCTTTCAGATTTCTAGCAACTGGGGACATTGGATAATTCAAGACCAAGCACTCACTGTGAGAAATAGGGCATCTGTTACTGGACACTTTGGAGAGAGGATATTAGGCTAGAAAAGGTCTTRCTCTGATCTATATTGCATGTTTTTAACTGGTAGGAGAAATAAATGAGAAACTTATAAATGATTACTTGTATACAACTGTTCACCCTCGGAAGATGCACTAACCAGCCTTGCGTGTCCAGCTTGGGCAGGACTGCAGCTCTCCCCCGTGTGGGTGTTGCTGAGCGAGCCCCGGTGCTATGGCTCAGGGGTGCTTGGCTGGGGCAGAAAGCGGCACCCGTTCAGCCCCGCTTCCACTCGAGGCATCCCGACACACAGGTGCTGGCCAATCGCTCCAGCTTCCAAATGGGCTCATTTTGGTGCCAGCTCAAAGCCGTTTCATAAGCAGTTCTTGTAAATGAGCAGCAGAGCAAGAAACGTCCAGAGCAATAACTCTTATTTAAGCACGGCCGGCAGAACTGGGAACAGCAGACCTAGCCAGGTGTCTGTGTCCTGTTCGGCACAGATCGATGAAGAGCAAGGTCTTTTTTTCTCTTCCCTCCTGACTCTGCCAGGGGTGATGGGAGTGGAGCTTTTTAAGAAAATGGATGATATTGAGGCCATTTTGTAATACTATCTATTTTAAAGCGTTCATGGCATGAAACTAACCCCAAATTCCTTGTTCCTAAGTAGTTCCCTTGCTCTGGATACATGTGCTAACTCTAGTGTCCCAACTCCACCCCGCTTGCCTCCAGCCTTGGGGGATCTGTAGAGATACAGTCTTTCTACAGCTGCATCCATCTCTGCTTGGATCCTGTAGAGCTGATCCTCCAAACTGGGTAACTCCAGACCGCCCCCCCTCCATGCATGTAGATTTTAGGGTGATATAAAATGCATCTTTCCATTCCCACAGGGTTACATTGGTTTCCAAACTCCTGACCTGGCACATATGCCAAAACACAGTTCTCCCCTCCTGTTTTCTTCAAGCAGGAGCTAACTTCCTTTGTCATTACAGCTGAGTAAGCCTATAGGGACATGAACCACGTACTCGCCTGTATTTCTGGGGGACAGTGTGACAGGGCTGCAGAAGGAATAGACTGAAGACATTTTTCCTCTTATTATTACAGTTCCTGTCTATGGCTCGTTATTGCACAATCCCCACTTGTTCTGCATTCTAAATGTCTCCACACATATGGATGCAAATTCTACACGTTAGTACACTGACAGGTATTTAATATGAACAGAGCCAGCCAAGTGAAGATTGAAATCTTCAATCCTTTAGACATCCATACGAGCAGTGAAACTGCTGTTATAAATGCCTGTTGACAGTGCAGCTGAACTCCAGGTTCATAGCAGTAAAGAGGCAGGAATTTTATTGCTTCTGTGGTCTGAGAACACCCCGAAGGCTGCTTGTGATGGCACAGCTTGGCTAACATGGATTAGAAAAAACTGGGAAGCCTGTGCTCCACCCAGCTGCTGTTGGCAGCTCTGGCTCAGGTCCTGCCTACCGGCCCGGGGTTGGGGATGCATATAAATCATGGTGCCAATTGCTCACACGGGGTAACTGGAGATAAATTTTACCTGGCCACTGATTATGCTGACCTCTGACGGAAGAAAATCAGTGTGGTAACCAGCAAGTAAGTAGTATGGAAAGATGCATTACTGTCCTGGTTTTGGCTGGGATAGAATTAATTTTCTTTCTAGTAGTTGGTATAGTGCTATGTTTTGGATTTAGTATAAGAAGAATGTTGATAACACACTAATGTTTTTAGTTGTTGCTAGGTAGTCTACTTCTCAAGGACTTTTCAGCTCACATGCTCTGTGAGGTGCACAAGAAGCTGGGAGGGAGCATACCCGGGACAGCTAGGCCAGCTGGCCAATGGGGTATTCCATACCATATGATGTCATGCTCAGCATATAGAGCTGGGGGAAGAGGGAGGAAGGGGGGGATGTTCGGGGTGATGGCGCTTGTCTTCCCAAGTAACCGTTACGTGTGATGGAGCCCTGCTTTCCTGGAGATGGCTCAACACCTGCCTGCCCATGGGAAGTAGTGAAGGAATTCCTTGTTTTGCTTTGCTTGTGCATGCGGCTTTTGCTTTACCTGTTAAACTGTCTTTATCTCAACCCATGAGTTTTCTCACTTTTACCCTTCCGATTCTCTCCCCTGTCCCACCCGCGGGAGAGTGAGCGAGCGGCTGTGTGGTGCTCAGTTGCCAGCTGGGCTTAAACCACGACAATTTCTTACCTCCTTGCTATTGGGAGCCAAATTATGCCAGAGAGCTTTACACCTGCCCTCCTCAACCGTGACATCTCTGCCTCCCTTCCCTAACCCCTACCTGGCAGCATGGTTTTTGCTTGACCTGCCATCTAATCAGAGACTGAATCTGCCCCTCGTTCTCTCAGTTTGCCCCTCCTGTGAGAGCAGACGGGACGGTGAGTTTTGCTTGGGTGGTGCCTTGAGAGCAGCCAGGCTGCCCCGGGCTCCCCGGCGTAAGCGCAAGAGCTGCTGCGGTGCCGCTGGCGGCCGAGCATCCGGGTACCTGCGGGGGAGGCTGTTTGCCAGTGGGACCAGTCTGCCCAGCCTGCTCTCTCCTGGGGGTGGAAGAGCTATGTTAGCTGTGAAACCCCAGAAGTGAGCATCTCGCTTGTGGCCAAGCCCTCAGCTGTCAGTTTTGTGGGACTTGGGAGCCCGAACTAACCTCCAGCTCTACCACCGCTGAGGATGGACCGCTCTGCGGAGCCTGTGCCATAACCAAATGAGTAACACCCGATAAAGGCAACAAGAGGGAGAGGCAGCTACAGTACAGAAAGTGTTTTGTCCATCAATTACCCCCAGTTCTTCATCCAGAAAGATTAAAGGCTGTTTGTTTGCAGTTATATGTAATGTCATGCTCTGTTTGTCATCTTAATAGCTCTCCTGGGATCATAAGACATGCCTAAATGCTACAGTGCCACCTTTCAGAAAACAGCCTACTAAAACTAATTAATAGTGCACCCTAGTTAACACATGCAAACTTGGCATTATTAGTCTAATTAAAAGGATTTTAACAATCTGAGTTCCCTTCTCTCTCCCCCTCACAGACTCCAACATATGCAAGTCAAGTAAATTAAACCCATTAATCACCATTGGTGCAAATGATATAGGCGCCTGTAACATGGGCTCATCTCTGAAGAGAGACACTAACAGGCCTCATTATGTTTAATTTCACTCCTTAGCAAAGCATAATAAATACAAATTGTAACACCACAATAAAATATTTAATTATTCACGAGTTTGGTAAGAAACATAATTAGCTTACTGGTATGTGTCTTCATTTGGGTGATAATGGATCCAATTTAGGAGCTTAACCGTTTCTGGATAAAGGTTGAAAATGAGAGTTTTTCCAGGACTTTATTGCTTAAATGTAAAGAGAATGAGCCCATTTCCACTATCTCCATTACCTCCTGTAGAGAAAGCTGCACGGACATCCCAGCCCCTATTTTGACCTGGAGCTAAATGACCCCATTTACCTGGAGCTTTCCTGCCCGTGAACAGGCTCAGGCTGATCTCTTCAGTCTTGCAGAGATACGGGAAACTGAGGGCTGATGGTGTTTCCAGAGATGATGCTACAGAAATCCCAAAGAACAAAATGTCACTATTTTAAGCTTAATACTGGTGGATTTTTAATTTCCTGCGTAAAGACTCTGCTTTGGGTTTTGCAGCTGACTTGAAATTCAGGGTTTTCCGTCCAGCTACCTGTAAGATGAGCCACAGCTGGGAAGGACCTGCCAGAGCATCACAAGCAGTTTGGGCTATGTCCCATTTGCTAAGGGGGGTGGAGAGCACTCTTACCCACCCCACCTCCCTCTAGCCCATCTACATCCCGGGACACAAGCCTGGCCACAACAGCAATGTCCCAGGAGCGGCTGGTGGATGGGCCTGTGGCTTGCAGAGGCAATGTTGCTGCAGCTCGGGGCTGCAGGAGTTAACCCGATGCACCGCTGGGTGCAGGAGGCGACCGTGCTGGCAATTTAGTGGCTGCCGTTTGCTTTTATGGGATCCTAATTTTATTTATTTTATGTTCTCCTTATTGCATGTATCTAGGTGACAGATGTGTACGTTCCTTAATCTCTTCCTCATTACCCTATGAAATTGTAGCTGCATTTTGACAGCTTTCAGAGAAAGATAAAAGAGGAGACAAAAACTTCAAACATATGGAAATTTGCAGAGACCCTGGACTGACTCCTGGTGGGGAGATCACTGAACACATACTTAAAGGAATTAGTTAAGACTGGTGGCCTTTGAGTTCATGGTGTCTGAATGCAGATGTAAGGGAAAGCATTGCTCAAGCAGCAATGATCCCAGCTTTTGATTATGTGTCATACAGGAGCGAAGGAAGCTTAGGGGTGGATTAATGCTCTGAACGGATTAATTCAAAATTGTATTTCCAATGCACTTGCCATGTACCTCTGCACTGTAACCTTTGCTTAAGAAAAAAACCCACCAGGAAAACCTAGGATTTCTCAGCACCTGCACGATGCAAATTGTACAATTCAAACTCTCTTTGTAAAGTAATTAACAGGGGGGAGATTGATTGGTTTGGCAGAATAGAGTCTCTTGCCCCAAAAGGAACAGGAGCTTTGTACCAAACTTAAGAAGAACAAGGCACTGTATTTTTGCTTAGTTTGACTTATTTTGCATTATTTGCCATACCCATTTTACTTACCCTGTCATGATGTCCCCTTCACCATTTCCCATTTCTAAATAGATTTTCAAAGAATCCCCTAAAACATGAATTATATTGTCTTTCTGAAGAAGGCATTCGAATTAGTGCAAGAGTGTGAATATAAATTTGCAATCAACATTATAAATGCAGTGTGAGTGTTATTTCTTCCTCCACTAATTCTTCTGAGCAAGATTTACTGTCTCAGTAAGGTTTTTTTTAAATAAATTAAATATAGCATGAACTAGATAGTTGTTCACATGGAGCTAGCGCTGGAAAGGCTCATTAATCACTAGTTTAAACCCCAGAGTATCCAGTCATCCTAATTAATGATTCAGTGCTGAACTTTACTCCGGCAGTGGCAGCAGAACCAAGCTATTTCCCACCTCAGCTGGTAGGGACCCAGCGAGTCGGAGGAAAGGAACCAGCCGTTTGGGCTGGTGAGGCAGAGCTGCCACTGCCCGGGCAGCTCCGTGCCGCCCTGCGCCCACCGCCTGGGCAGCGCTGCCGGTCCCTGGCCCCGAATGCAGCGGCTGGTCCCTGGCCCTGAATGCAGCGGCTGGTCCCTGGCCCCTAATGCAGCGGCTGGTCCCTGGCCCCTAATGCAGCGGCTGCCGCTGCCTCACGGCCCCGTGGGCAGCATTTGGCTGGCGTGGGGTTCAAGTCACAGCCCTGCGGGGAGAGGTATGGGGTCGAGTACTGCAGGGTAACACTGCACCTCTCTGGGGGGAGCTGCATCCAGTTGCTCCTCCTCCAACAGCACTGGGCTCCCAAATAGGKGGTAAGATGGAATGAGAGGTTTAAAATGATCCTGCAGTCTAAGGTAGGGCACCCGCAAGGGAGAAAGGTCGTACCCGTCTGCAGTGGGTGCTCCAGCAACTGTTGGGTAAAATGGAGCATATTTATGGGGGATGAGGGTTTCTGGATTCCTGGTAACCCACTGGCTAAGGCGCTCCTTTTGGCAGAGATGCAGGACCCCAGGAAGGGGAGTATTTTGCAGCTGTGTCTATGCATGGTGCCTGAGGTGTCCTCTGAATCCTGTCTGGGGTCCTGATACTTCATGCACGGGAGCGGAGCAGCTTTTGTGCAAGCCAGTGCATAATTAAAGGCTGCAGAATTGAATCTCGTTCTTGTAATAGGAAAATCATAAATCCTAATCCTATTATTCAGACRAATTTACCTGCTCTTTAGGGCTACATCAGTTGTGTATTTCATCTATCTGTGTTTCTAAGGCAAATAATTCAYCCTATTTCAGTGCTTTTTTGCTGTAATGTTTTAGCATGTAAATGCTTTGCATTCCTCACAGATGCCAAGGAAAAGACATTGTCTTCTGGTTTTGTTGTAGGTGCTTTGTTTATTATGTATTGTCAGGAAACTCCATTAGGAAAGTGTTTCATTGTGCCTTAGAGAACAAGAGACACACTCAGGCCCTAGATTAGCAAAGCAACAAATTACAAACTTCTTTGCCTTGCTACAGTCATGCTGCCTGGAAGTTAATTAATTAGGTGGTCKTGAAGGGTTGAACTTTGCTGACTTAGGGGACAGTAGGTTTTTTTGTTTCTTTTTGGTTTTGTTACAGGCAAATTCTTACAGGACAAAGTTAGCTTGAACATAGTCTCAGTGCATGGAAAATCTGCAGAGAATGGGTTTTGCAGTTGCATCATTGGTTTGGACTTAAAGTTTTTGTCAGCTGTTGTTATAATTAACATGAGAGCTCTTAGGGCTCTACTCGCCTAATTCTTAACACAGAATCAGGGCCTTTGCAGCAGCAAATAATTTTTATTCTTGTTGATTTTTTAGCCTGGCTAGTGGGAGCTAGGAAATTTTAGCATATGTAATTTGAATTACTTCATGAAACATTTAACAAGGGCCTATTTCATTCTTCACTAAGACAAGTTGATATAAGAAGGATGATGTTATGGTTAATGTAAATCATAATTATTACCAGGTGCATCACTGAACTGGGAAATTGTGCTAAAAATGTAAGTTTTGCTCCATTTCATATTGAAAAATTACTTTGCAACCTGACAGCCATTAATCTCCGTTACAGGAATGTTATTCTTTATTTTGGTGAATTACAGCAGTAAGACATAACAAGGCATAAATTACCAGGCCACAGGAGTCCACTTCACTGAGGTGAGCTGGGCTCAAACAACCCCTGATGGCGAGAAGACCCAAGCCACCTACACCCCGCAACCCCAACCCAGTGCTGTCCACCCTGGGGGGCACTTCGGGTCCCCACATAGCCAGGCCTTCAGCAACTCCATTCCCCGAAACTTGTCTTCTAGACATATCTAAAATAGATTGTTGTAATAGTGCTCAGCATCTTCRTAGCTCCCATGCGGCTGTACCTGGGAGAGATTTGTGGGATGGGTGCTCTTCATCTGTTGGCATTGCTAAATCCTCTCTAAACATAGGTTTTCTCATAAAACAGGGCTTCAGGAAGAGTTCCCTTTTTATCCAACAGCTCCATTCTTAAAGCAGGATGGGATATCTGTGTTTGGTTTCCTGCTCTGCAAGGGGGGATGCAAAACTCTTATCACTTTATTTATCCTCAAGGGATGAATWGGCTATTCCAAGGCAGAAGTTTGGGGTATTTTCTGACTTCTAATACAGCTTTTCCAGAAGTGAGTAGCTCTGTGTTGGGCTTGGCAGAAGGGGAAATGCCATGGCAGGCAGGACTCGAACAGTCTCTTCTTCTAACAGGGAGAGCACTCGTACAAAGGAATAGTTATTATAAAATACCTAAACTTCCTCAGAGCAAGTTGCTGCTCYTCTCAGTTTATGCCATAACATCGGAGATATAGAGTCCTAGTAGCTTTTGCTTTATAAGCAGAAGAAGCAACTAAATGTGAGTTTCCTACAGCTGAATTATTCAATAAAAGGGTGTAGGTTTTTGASATGATTCTGCACTAGGCTTTTCTTGTGCTTCCAGTGAAGYAGTTTTGGTTGGTCGTACTCGATTKACTGTGAAGYSAGCTTCCAGGCTACTGACTCCATGAATGGTATAAAATTCAAAATACTCTTTACTTTTGATAGATATACCTTTCTGCATATAAATGATACCTCTTCTCTTCCTCTCAAACACTTTTGGCAGCTATTCCAAATCAGTGTAATCATTGTAACTCTTCACAATAATGTTTTAAAAAACATCATAGGATTGTTCATCAGCACACCATCACCTGCCATGCAAAGCTTAAGTCTGAGTAGGTGAATCTCGGGGGCTCTCTATGAAGTGCCTGTACCTCCCATTTTGTTGAAGCTCAGTTCCTTGTACTCAAATCACTGTCCAAAAGCCCTGAGGGCCCCTCCAAGGTTTTTTACTGATTGTGCAAGCAATACTTCTCCGAAGACTCTTTATTAAATCCACCCTTACATTTGTTCTGCACACTTCATCTTTGACAACTTCCCAAGACAGGATGAACAGTTTTGACAAYGTAACTGAGGGATAGACCAGATAGAACTCTGTCTGCCTTTAGTGACCATTTTTAATTTTCATTATGTCATCCTCAGGCTGCCAGGGAAAGGGGCTGGAGTGGATGTGTCTGCGTCTTGGCATCTCTGGYCTCTTCACTTTCAAAAAGCAATATTGAAAGCGTTAGAAGTGCACAGCGAAGCTGAAGTGTAGCCTGTGAAAATGATGATAACAGCAAATGGGAAACCATTTAATGCTAGATGCGTTGGTTAGCTTGACAGCGCTGTGAGAATTTTGCCAAACCTGAAATGTATGCCTTGATAGTGCAGAGTCGGCAGAAAAGACCCGAGCCAGCTGAATCACTGTGCTTGCGTTCAAAGAAATTGCAGCAACAGATGCAAGTCGTGCTGCACTCCAGGGTTTGCTAGAAGCATGTGAGAGTCATATTGAGCTGCCCTTTACCTAAGTGAGGCAAGAAGTGAAATTAAATACATTTCCCTAAAGTTGGTGACTCAGCCCAAATAGTGCTCACAGGCTCATTAGTAACTTACCTGATCAAATTTGATTTGCATAGGGATGCAATTGTGTGTAGCTACCTTCAAATGATTACTAAAAAAAATTGGCATTTTCCATACTTTAGCATCTGGCATATTATTATATAGAAGGCTTATTTCTCCTGGAAAMGTGTTGACGTGAAAGGGGTTTTAGTAGGACCGTTACCATTTGATAGCAGGGAATACTACACCAAAAACATTTCTTGATGTGCCATTTTCTGGGCTTTTAAAAGAAATCTAGTGTCTCAGCCAGAAAGAACAGATGTGAGAAAATTGTAAAATGGTTGCCAAGCGTTATGAATTAACTCTGCTGGTCAGATGTTCAACACCCCCAGTTGATTGTGTGCTAATCTAAGAGCAGAGTAAATCAATCATTATCCAGGCTCAGGATATCTAGGTAGACCATAGGAAGCCTCTTGATTAATGCGCACATCCTCACCTAGATGATGGTTAGCTCTGCAATTCATGGTTAAACTGRAGGCAGAAAGAATTGCTTTTTAATAACCTTGATAATAACCCTTCTGATAGCTCCATTTAGGCATCATTATTGAATAATAGCCTGTGCATGTCATCAAGTCACTCTGACATTAGAACAGAAAATACACAAATATCCTGGTCATGCCACTGATCAAACAAGAGACAAATCTTCTTCTGGGGCAAATTAACAGAGTTCCCTTGATATTAACAGAATGGAGTAGAATTTCTAAACAGACACCAAACCAAAATGATGCTTAAAATTTTGATGYAGTACRTATAAGAGATTTTATATGTATAAGAGATTTTATATGTATARGATTCTTTAAAAAGCCTTACTTGCCCCTACGCTGTCATTCTGGCATTGTGCATCACCTAAGCTCGTGCTCAGTGGATTTGTGATAGACTTGAAGCTGCAGGGTGATGCAGATAGATGGACGCCACAGCCAGCAGACCATTGCAGACCACAGAGGGGTGGGGAGATGATCAGGGCTGTTACAGGGTAGTTTACCAAAACTGTAGGTCTCAAAGGTTTACAGCCGTTTATAACAGCTGCCGGTGTGGCAAAGGCAAGTCTGGAGAGACTGTTGGTACACACACAAACAGGAGAACAAATGTGGAATATTCTTGCACCTCTCGGAACACCTTATAGAGGGAGATGTGCTCATTACTGGGATACACTACAGTCAGCTCAGCAGTGCCAGCATCAGTAATACCACAGTGAATTCCATCAACTGCTTATAATCTGGTCCATGACATGCTGCATCTGAGCTTGCTCCCAACACTGGAATATCTCTGCTGATTCAAGTGGGAACAAGACTGTGTCCAGCACGAAGTAGCTGATACTCTTTGCACAGTCAGCATAACTTCAGCCATGCATGGCATGTGAAATACCCACTTCATGGAGGTTTTGTTTGTTTTTTCCTCCATTAAACCAATTACTAGCTAATCATTTTGTATAAAATAACACAATATGACATTACTAAATCTGATCCATGCAAACCCTTTATGTATAACAGCCTTGGTTTAATTTCATTTGTAGGATTAACAAACAGATCTAACAGCAAAGCTGGCATTAATGAAAGCAAAAGGGAAGACAAATAAATGTCACCCATGTTCAAGGCAGTGTTAAATGATGTAAGTTTTATTTAAATTTTCAGCTGTGATGACATGAAGCTAGGAGGAATCTTCATGCCATGTAGTCAGCAAAGASAACTAAAATTATACGATCACCTTATTGGCTGTTTCTGTCAAGTTAACACTTCATGGTCCYGGTCAAAGTCCTTTCCTTTTATTTTTTGTGGTAATACTGCATTTATTACGGTACCAGCTCCCTGTGTGTGCACCCATTCCCCTGGATGGCCCCCGCATGAAGCATTTACTGGCTGGGCAGAGAGGTGAGACCGAGGTGAACAGCACAAATCAGTGAGAGGAGAAGAGAACGAAGAAGCAAATACGACCAGCCAGGTATGTGGACGTGACAGCATGCCCGCTGCCTTCTGCAGGTTGTGGGCCCTAAGGAGAGCTGACAACAGAGGAGCTTGAGGAAAGCCAGCTCAGAAGACAGAGCTGCAAGAGGTCCCGCAGGGCTCTGCAAGAAGGTGTGATAAACCCTGTCGTTCACCATTGCGCACTGCTCTGTCCCAGGGCCAGATTACCCTCAGCCCTCCTGATTCATAAGCCATCGTCTGTTTGTTTTGCTGCTTTGAAATTAATATCAGCCATCGACCCTAAAGGGCTTTTCCAAGGAGATCAGTATTGTCCTCCCGTTCCAAATGGGCAAGCTGAGGGAGGAGGAGGAGAGGCAACGCGCCAAGGTTGCTCAGCACCTGCAAACCAAGACGACCTTTCTCTTGGGTGTCTCGTAMGCCGATGAACCGCTCTGTCCTGCAGCAGAGGCTGGGCAACAGATGGCAAACAAAGTCAAGGAGGCGGTGATGGAAAGAGGACAATATTCAAATCACTTTACCTCTTCCAGATGTATTTAGAGCAATAGATATTTTTCCCGATTTAGGAAAGACATATTTGCTCCAAGTTTTGTCCCCTGAGTTGTTCCTTATAGGCATGCTGTAAAGCTAAGATGACAAGCAATACTGCAGAAGAACCTGACTTTTTGAAGGAGGATTTGAAAGAGCATTTGCAGGGTAAACGTTTCTTGCTGTCCTCATTCAGAGAGCTCTGGCTCTGTTAGGGATGTACAGTAACAATTTTCCTTGAGCTTCTAAGTCCTTCACAACTTGCTGTAGTCTGATGCTTTGCAAATGCCAGTGAAAAACTCCCTGAAGAATCAAATCCCAGCCTAGCTAAATCAGAGATATAAACTGAAAGGTGCCTATAAATCACAGTGTGCTTTCATAACTATTCATATGTGAACAATATGTCAGAGCCCCTATATTAAGCAATGGAGTCGTGCCAAATAGCTCCGTGGACGAATTCCATATTAGCTGCCAAGAAAATTTGATTTATCTAAAAGGTTTGCATACAGAAAAACTTATCCTGACTCCCAGGTGGCTTCTCCCCCCCCCCCACTACTTATGGCAGAAAGGAATATTTTGAGCTGACAAGCCAGTCAGCTGTCAATTAGCTGATTAATGTGCTCAATGCTAAACACCATGCAGCCGAATAAATTGTCACAGTCCTGGAACCAGGAGTTGAGTTTTAGCACACACTTTCCTGCCCCGCTCCTTTTTAAGTGGGTGTGAGGATTCATCCAGGAGTCGAAACAAATTTTGGGGAAGAAGGGTCCCCCTGGGCTTTGCACTTGCACTGACCCCTCAGCCTTGTGTTTGGGCAGATTTAGATAGATTTTGCTTCTCTTTAAGTTTTACTTTGCCAAACTTCAGAACCCATGATAGCAAGAGTGTCTGTGATTTCAGCATAAAATCATCACTGCTTACTGGGTTGGGGTTTTTTGTTCTATTTACATTACCTCTAGTAATCCTTATTTACAATTACATTTATTCCCAATGTTTTTGAGGCAAACTGACACACTTAGTTTGCTGTAAAAAATAAGGAATTTGTTTTCTTTTAAAATAGGGTACCTTGAGTTCTTTATTTGCCTTCTCCTTCTGTGAATATGTAACACACAGTCAGATCTCCTTCTCATACATTGGTTACACATTACAGATTTCTTATTCTCTATATCAATGGCTGTTTATTCAGTTACACTATGGAAGGAAAAGGGATGTAAACCTGCTAATATTGGTATCATAGGACTTAAATATACTCCTTTCTTGCTTTCTCTCTCAATGGAAGCTGACTTCTAATTTCCAAGCTTCATGCCTTCAGAAAGCCATATGATACCCATTTGTCTGTACGTTGGCATTGTTCAATAGCTGAAATAGTTTTTCTCCTTTTCTAGGACTTGTTCCCCTTATATAATGAGGTTTAAAATTTTCCAGTGGTTTAAATCAGTATTTGCTGCAGGTGTTTGTTTTTTTTTTTCACATTTCCTTAAGTTTCTCTTTAAAGGTAAAGACAAAAATTAATCCTTCTCAACATCTCTTCTCTCATTTATTAGTGTGATGGTTTTGAGGTGCTGACAGAGGACAGTTAATCATGAAGGACAGGAGTATGACGGGAGAGGGAGATTCTCATTCCACAGCCTATTCCACGGGCACRGCCCCGGGTCTGTGCCTCAGCTTTCCCTCCATTTCTACGGTGTTCGATGGGATTGTTTAGCAAAGCGGCTGTGTAATTCTTACAGTAAGTGTGCATCCTGACCGGGCAYGTGGGAGCTTGAGGGAACATCCTGAATTTCTCTTTCTGATGGATGCTTGGAAGCACTTCTTGGATATAACTGCAAGACCGCAGAAACAACTGCCTGGCGGTATCGCAGGGAGCGGTTAATGAGGGGTTGTGCACAAGTGGAGGAGCCTTCCACGTAGTTCAAGTGGGATGTTGTTTTCTGTTGGAGTGCATTTTTATTTGAAGAGCGATGCAGTTTGGAGAGGAGCTGAAGTAGGAGCATGCTTGATTTCCTGGGCTGAGCATGATCCGCGACGCATTCATTGCTCTCTGTGACCGTTTGTGTATRAACCTGCCCACTTCTCGTTTCCACCTTAACGTGACAGGTATGAAACAATTCTGTTTGAGAAGGTAGAGGGACCCCAAACCTGCCTGCGCTGGTGTCGCGGGGAAGCAAAGGAGGTAGGAAATGTGCCGCACCTGGGCAGTGAAAGCAGGGACAAAAGGAGCTACTGTACATGCAGGATGTCTTCCTCCTTTTCCAGCTGTGACATGATGTAAAGAAAACATAATGCAGGATGTTCAGGATGAATAATTTAGGGGGAAACAAGGGATATAAAATTGGTGAGCTGTGAATAGGCAGCCAAGACAGCAACTTGAAGCTGTGTCTATGCATCATTTTCAAGGCAATATTGGATTTTAAACTCTTATCTCCAGATGTTAATCCTTAATGGGAGCAAAGCTGGAGCTTGGCTTCCACAACTCAATTTGTAAAATAGCAGCCACATGTTCCCTTCATCTCCCCATTGTTTTTATCACATAAAATGCAAAATTGTAATTCCCCTGCTTAATTTTTCTCCTATACAGTCTTTCCATTTAAAAGACTTACCATCCAAAAGCCCATTAAGCATTGTTTTTGTCTCTTATTACGGGAATATGCTGTTTTACTGCAAAGGGTTACAATTTTCAGAGAACTGAGCTAGCCTCTGACTCTRTACCAATTCATTCTGAGTCCAAATTATTGGTCCACTTTGACTTCTAGAGGCCAGATCCTTACCTGGTAGGGATAGTCCAGCTCCTTAGTACACACTGAAGCTGCCGTGGTACACGCCGGCCATCCATACATTCTCCCCTGCTGTTGTGGGCAGCAGAAGGCAACTGTCCTACGTGTAGTCATTACAACTGATTTTCCATATAGTCAGCTGCACAAAGCGAAAATCACTTTTTATTTCCGTGYTTCCATTTTTGAATGAGGATTTTCAAGTTTCAGTTAGTCTGTGCAATGAGAGATGAGCACYGATGAATATATAGGTATCTAGGTTAGCCCTATAAGGAGGAATACCTAACGTTCAGCCCCTCATTTATTTGTGTGTCCCTGGGAGACAATTGCTTCTCTGTTACAGTGGCAGCTGTTGAATTGAAGGGAAAGACGATTAAAAAAAAATGGTATGCAAGAAATTTGGAGAGGATGGACCAAGTCATGCAGCATACAAGGGGAAATGATTCAGAACCGATCCACAGTCTCAAGCTTTGGGGCTGCAGTGAAAAGCAGTTGGAAGTTAATAGTTAATACATTTTCCCTCTGAGGGGCTGACAATATCAGTGACAGGATAACAGCAGCGTGACGGGAGCTTTGCCATACGTGAGCTTGCTGGCTCACGGCAGCACGACGCGCTGCTCGCTGCGTGCCAGACGGGACATCTGCTCTGGTTGGAGGGGAGGCAGAAACCTCTCGCTCCCATCCTTTGTGCTTGGGTTTCCTTTAGGTAAGATCTGCCTTCCCCCAGTTCCTTCAGGGTCTGAGGAAACTACAGGGAAAACAGCGAGGCACATCTGGAGCGATGCGGCAGCTGGGAAATGCCTAATGCTGCAGGGGATGGTGGTATCGTACGGATGGCTGTGACCTTTTCAGTATTCCTGATTTTGATTGATTGGCCATTTCCCCTCTTTCCCAGGCTGTAAACAGGGGAGGAGTGAAATAGGTGGCCAAAATAAACACAGAGTTACATAGGCTAAGGCAAATTTATATTGAATTTATGAGAGAGAAAATTTTGCTACCTCGTTCCACCCATAAAAATTATAAAGAGAAAAGAAAGTGACATAAAATCAATCCATTTCCATGACAAAGCTCATTATGAGAAGAGAAAATATAGTCCCATATTAACTTGTTCTCATTACTGTTCTAAGATTCATCATGTCAGGTACAATGTGCAAGGGAGGAAAGGAGAACCTTCCTTGCCCTTACCTTAAAAAAATCAAACAGACAAAATAAGCCAAATTATCCTCATCATGTTCAGTGAGCATATATCTTGCCAAGCCTCACAAGGGGCACGATTAGCTCAAAAGCTATGGCTTTGAGGAGCCCTTCCAGGCTGGATGCCCTGGGGCAGGGCAGGTCGCCCGGCTGTCGCTACCAAACCAGCTCTTCCCCCGGCGTCGGTGAAAACTGGCACTCTGGGAGGAAGATGCTACTTGAGGGCTTGCCAAGATGAAGGAAACCACTTTGAGTCTGTAACATCAATACTTCTTCTAAAGGGTGGCAGGCAGTGTGTCACAGCTATTAAAACGCATGAAGTTTTTTAATACTTATCAACAAGTAACATCAAAGCAGATAATGTGTTCCCTTTTTTGTACTACTGCATTTATTTTGAAATGCTCATTGAATGTAGTGGTTACCTGTTTTCTAGCAATTTACTGTAAATGTAGAAGTTGGGAATCTATAGAGGGCCATGGGTATCTCAAGGGTGCTAATTATTTGCCTTGCAAATATACTAGAAAAGTTTTAACTGGAGGAGCTGCTTYGCAAAGCACAGAGCTTCGTAGCTCCAGCTGAAACCCTGGCCCTGCTCCCATCGACGTAGTCGCAGTCAGGTCAGATCTTGATTGAAACAGCCATGAAACAATGTGTAAACAAGGTTCTTCACACTGCAAAACCAGCCCAGGCTCCCACACATGAGTAGCAGTAGCCCAAGTGCCCCTTAAACCAGCTGAACCCAAATACATAACGGAGCAAGATCCTCTGGATTGCTTATCAGTGGTGGATGAGTTAGGACTGGTCCTTCCAACATGTTTCCAGGAGCCTGTTAGGAAAGAGCTATCTTCCTTTTGGAGGAGCAGGACTATGGGGATGAGCAGCTCGACATGAGAGCACACCACGTCTCTGAACTTCAGCTAAACTTGACCACCCACTGATGTGCCATGAGGCACSTGTGCAATAGGTTGGAAAGCTTTGGTGGATAAGCCCCCCTTGTCCCAAAAGCCCAGCAAAGAAGTCATCTGCTCCAGCCAACAGGCAGAGCAAGGGGCTGCTGCAGATGTAACGTGGAGTGTCTCCTAACACCACCTAGCTGGTGGGGAGCAGGATTTGGAGTAGGAAACAGTTGATGGAAAAATAAGAGCAGACCTGAGTTGCTCATAGCCAGGAAAGGTCAGTTATTTTGTCTGACTGCTGTATTTTACCTGCAGTGCTCATTCTCAACTCAGCWTAAGCAGAGCAACAAGTCCTAGGAGGGAAGTCCAAACCTGTCTGCAGATGGACTCGTTGCTGCATTTGCAATGCAAGTCCACAGCCCTGGCTCTGAGGGGCCATTCGAGAGTCTAGTCTCATCCTCGCATGCATTGCTCCTCGTGTACTGCTGAACAGATGCGGTTCATTTTGGAGCTGACATCTGGTGCTGTCAGAGTACATAACTGGTGCTGATTTGCAATGCAAGCTGAATACTCTGACCTTTTTGGTGCATTCATAAGAGATGATAGTCGGTATGCGCTATATAGATAAACTAGTCCGTGTGTGGTATGTGCATTTGTTTGCAAGGATGACAAGGAAAAAGTAAATACACAAAAAGAAGCCTGCCAAATTTGGCCAATGTAAAACCTCACTGGTCAGCTGAAGAAGGGAAGAGGTGACAGATAAATGGAGGGTATAATGCCCTGATAAGCACAGGCATTTCCTCAAATCAGGATTACAAATGCTGCTTCTCAATTCAGTCAGCCTCCTCCTTACCCATGCAAATAACATTCCCAGCCCTCTCCCCTGACCTGCAGAGGATAGCACAGAAGTACTATGATGGTTTAACAGGATGGTTGCCTTCATCTTTCCAAAATCTGGGAGGTCAATGTGAGGCATCACTGAGGCTGGGACAAAGGGAACCGTGTCAGGGATATCTGTACTTCACAGCATAAAACGAATCCTGACCTATCCATGAAACCTAACCTAGCACTGACTTGAATGGGAACTTTTATATGGGGCAATGCAACACCCTGTAGGAAGGGTAGCTCCAGTCTGGAAGTAGGGTCTCTCAGGACAGGCTAGGCTTGCTTTCCCATACATGGCTCTGGGATTTATATTGTTGAATGGCTGGAATTTCTTGAGATCTTTGGTCTACCTATTTTGTCTCTACTTCGTGGTGTGGTCTTTGAATATCTGTCTTTCATGCATTTACCTCCACATGTCAGATTGGGACAGGGGAATGGAGAGASGAAATTTAAGGGGATGCTTTGCTTTACTTGGCTGTTAGCATCCAACTCTCACACACCCCAAAGCCTGTTGGCACGGGGAAATGTAGGGTCACACAGCGGAGACCCTCAGCTATCAGCTGAGAAGGGCACTTCGTGCACTTGTGAAGTGTGAAGAAGACATGGTCAGAGCGAGGGGGAGAGGGGCCAGGACCTCTCCTCTGCAGCCTCCTCAGCAAACTCTCGCAAAGTCACACCCCGCTGGGAAGGAGACGTGCATCCCCAGCTGCGCTTTCAGTTGCATCAAGTGGTGGAAGGCTGAGTGACCACAGGGCTTGGCTGTAAAGGCAGGGTAGCTTCAATAGTGTCAGTGCAGATAAAAGTGAGATACAAAAGTTCATCCGCCAAGAAGCTTGGGCACTAAGTGACATGTTTAAGGGAGAACTGAACACAGCTATCCAAAGCCACAAGTTAGAGCATCCTTCCTCCATACAAAATCAGGGTCCCATACCTGGCTAAAGACCAACGCATGCCCAATGAAGGGCACGTCCTCATGCTGCCRACAGAGAGTTGCCTAGGTCCTTGAGCCTAGAAGAGACACAGTACGCTGACTCTCCAGCTTAGTAAATTATAGGATTTCCGTTGGCTCCACCAAAGTTTTCCCCCATTACAGAGATTAAGAATCTAGCACAAAATCTTCCAGACACCTTTAGGACAGAGGACAACAGCCCTGTAGTTTTTCTGAAAGCACCAGTGGGACAGTCACATGGGGSCATCCTGGGTTCCTGCATTCCCGGTAGAGGAGGGACTGCGGCTCTCCCCGGGGCCGCTCTCCCCTGTGAGCTCAGGGGGTGAAACACCTCCCGGGGCTCCACGAGTTACAGAAAAGGTTTCACTGCCTGTACCTCTCCCGCCATGTGWTCTGCAGATCCGGCTTTCAGCAATGAGCAGCCTAGCAGATGATTGCAATGGCCTTGAGATCTGTGAGTAAAAGTCACAAGTAAAAAGATTTCTCCTTACAGAACTTGCTCAGARAAGTTGAATTTTAAATGAGTAGTTCCTTCAGCAGTGGGACTAATAAAAGCTGATTTCTTACAGTTTTGTACTCTGTAGTTTGATTTTCTGGTAGGCAGGAAGGGGCAGACTCTAGGTGAACATTTTCCTGGGTTTGGGGTGCTTATAACATCTTTCCCCGTGTGGACTCTTCCATGGCTGGCTGGGGATGRGGTCTGGTTGCAGCCTTTCCTTCAGCAGGGATAGCAGCGCCTGTTTGCAGGACAGCCAGAGGATCTCAGTTGCCTTTGAAACTGCTGTTCCTTTTCAAATTTGGTGCAGACAACCCCTTGGATTCGAAAATTACTCGGGGAGAACAGACACAGACACATAGTGGTACATGGAGTATGATTGTGTGAACCCCACTTGCTTGGGAAAATAGGCTAAAAATAATAAAATGCAGAAGCCTTGTTATTATCACAGCTGAACAGTTCTTTCTGACATATTCTATTAAGTTGCTACTGTTTCACTCAGGTTTTGCATTACTGGCTYTCCTTTCCACGAATGACCTTTTCCATGCCAGGCGTTGTAAARCTATTGCCATTCTTCATTTAGAAATTTGCTAAAGTGTGTTTGCAGAAACCATAGATTTTTTTTTTTTCTTCTGATGAATCTTCCCTTTTTGGGGAAAGGAACAAAGAATTATGTTGCTGACCTTTCTTTAACAGGATCTTTTTGCAAGTTGAAAATCATACCATCGACTCTAAGTAGGAATAGTTCTTCCTATTCTGCATCAGTGTGTTCATTCAACCATTTCTTAAGTATGTCTGTAATGGTATTTAGAGCACAATGTGTTTTGTGGGGAAACCTCACTTTCCCATTCCACATAAAACATAATTGAGGCACTGAAATAATATTATTAAAACATTTAAGGGGACAGGGATAGGTTAATAGAGTGAAGCACTTGGTGTCCTATATTTTGATGAGCGAGAACAAAATCTATTATTTTTTAAGTCATATTTCAGTTGTTTCGCAGCTTTTGGGGTATACTCAGGCTTCCTATCTTGTGCACAGCACCACTGTCTCCCCACAGAGCAGGAAGGGAGCAGGGCTCCCATGGCCAGCGGTGATGAATTAATTGAATGTCTGGCTGCTGTATTGCCTTGCGCCCTGACGGGTGCCCACACCAGCATGGCCCTGTGAGAGAMCAGGAGGTAAACAAGACTTAGCTTGACCTCCCCAGTTGTATGAAAGGTTTGTTCAGTGGCTGMATGTACACAAAATACTTGTTCCGTGCAGTCTTATTGCCTGCTCCAGTAGTGTTACTTATTACTTAGGTCATGAGGACTTTGTGGTGTAGGATTCTATTTGCTGCATGAAAAAGCTACTAAACATTCATCTTTACCACTAAACTAGTTATTCCAGCCACTCTCTCGCTTATCCGAGACATGTTACCCTTGCAATGTAGTACCTAAGCCTTGGTGATATCTAACATCACCTGGTGTACTGAGCAATGATGCTCATAAGCGATTTGTGATCCCATGGTATGTGCTAAAGTAGATGAATGAAATCACACAACTCCAAAGAGCTCATCCAACGGCTCCTGTTCAACCCAAGCACATCCCTTTTGTGYGCCTGTCAGGGGTCTATGAGAGCAAAGCTACGGGTTGGTGACTTCAGTCTTTCTGAGATGTCATGTTATTGACCTAGCGAGGAGCTCATGCCCAATTACAATTTCCTTCCCTCTTTAAAACCTGGCTCCTGGAAGTCTCCCCAGTTACATCTTGTGTCGTGATCATGCCAGCCATCTCAGGGATTCACCACTCCTAATAGCTGTGYGCGGGGTTTGGAAAGATCGCTGGCTGTCCCCGTAAATCACCGCTTTCCATTCTGTCCGGCTATATCCKTAATGGGTTTTCATTCTCCCAGCATCTGGCTCACGTCTCACAGCACTGAGCAGACATCTGAGCCGGGGGACCCTGAGGCATCGGGTTCAGCTATTCAACCTAATATTCTGCTGTTAAATGTGTTCAGGAGAGGAATACCTTGTGCTGCAGCCCTTTTCCCATGCCACAATCCCCACCGATTGCCAGGGCTGACTTGCAAAGCTGCCTTTGTTGGTGCTACAATTAACTGAGGACTTCTCAGCCAAGGAGCAGAGAAGTGGCACCGAGAAGTCCCGTTAACTTCGGCAGCACGTAGGTGCACAGAAGGACCGGCTCAGCCTGGGCTGCCAAGTCTCCCAGCTGATTCGAAACAAAGCTTTTTTGTTCTCCCTCTTTGTTTCATGCAGTAAATAAAAATGAATCCCCCAAGGACCAGAACATTTAGGCTTAGCGTACTTTTGTTTGTTCAGAGCGTATCAGTCTTGTTTTTCCTGGCTAATCAGATAGAGCRGAAGCTAAAACAATCTCAATTTGTTGTTCCATTTTATTCTATACATAATCACTGTTTCTCGTTTGCCTCTAAATAGCTGCATAAATACACATTAAATGCAGTGACATCTCTTTTGGGACTCACTCCAGTGTTTCCTGGTTATTTTCTCTCCTTGATAGAGATTAGGTTCTCAGTTATTGCCATGTTTCTTCTAAAATCCTCTGTGCTATGCACATGCAGGAATGGATATTATAATGCCGGGCCTATTCTTGTCCCCTGCAGACATAAGGGGTTTGGTGACACTAAGTGAATACATAAGAATAATAYGTGCCCACATACCATGTGTGAAAGCAGAAAAAAAGCTCTCAGTCTCTGTAGCCATGAAGGTTATTTTGGACTGACACTTCTTGTACTGTTGCCTCTTCTCTCAGCTTTCTCTCCTCGCACTCTGTCTCTGACCCTTAAGCTCCCGTCCCAGTTTGCAGGGATCACTTTGGGTTTGTGGCTTGTGGTTCCTGCAGAAYGGCTGGCTCCTCTTTTGGTCTGGTTTCCAGCAAACACATGCTGTCAGTTTTGGCTTTTCAAAGAGCCTTCCTGCTCATCACAAGTCTAATGTGTGGATATTAGCATTTTAGGCTTTCAAGATTGAGGTAGATACAGGTGTCAGAATCTGAATTTCTGGCTGGCCGATAACTGTCCTTCTAGCAAGAAAAGAGACACTTGATGCCRTACACCTAACTGCCGGCTCTAGAAAACTGTGAGCACTAAAATCTCTGCTGAATTCATAGATTMATTTTGGCCATCTTCCTGTGCTTTCTGAATTTGTTTCCCAGAGATGAGCAGGAGGAGGAAAGTTCCCAGCACCTGAAGAGAGTGGCTTTCAAATAAACCCATTCAGGTAGTCGCACAGCATCGTTTCCAGAGCAGCAGTGACCTCAAGGCAGGCACGTTCCTCGGAGGCTGCTACATCTGGCCAGCTCAGAGCAGGAGGAGGCTGAGCCCACATCTGTCCTCAGTGTACCACACAGTCACATTGTTCATTTTAGCTTTGATTTTCAGCCTTTTTCATTTTAGCTGGAGAATCAGGAGAGCAGCCTCGTCAGTTTAAGCCAACCCATAGGTATGTTTTTGCAGAGTGGCATAATGAGAACTGCTATACATTTTTCTAGAAGAGRCTGTAGTTAACTAAAAATATTTATTGCAGATTAACTATTTCACTCTAATACTAAGRCATGCACCCAAAACATCCGCATATCATGTAAGATGCACATACGAACATAAATACGTGCACACACAGGCATGTGCATTAACTCTGGTGCTCTTCATTTAGGAAGACGATCCCAGCTATTTGGTAAAGCACTGGGACAAATCCTGACGGTGAACACATTTCTGCCTGAGACAAACTTGTAACTGAGGTCCTGTAACACAAATGAAGTTGAAGCCCAGTTCCTGGCGTTTCACATCCTTTTGTATTCCAAGTGCTTCCCACATCTACGCGACAATTTGTCACGGCTGGTGACGTCAGCACACCATGTTTGATGTATTTCTGAGGCGCAAAATGAGAGATGATCAGAGAAGTTGCGAAATACCTGAAACAGGGAAACTATGAGCTTAATTGCAGCATTAAGCCTGAGTGTGGCACTAAGTGGGAGCTGGAAGAGCTCTGCTCCAGGGGAAGCATCTGCCGAGTTCCTCCTTATGGAGGGCCACTGCACACTGCTTTGCCACTTTGGTTATCGAGCAGCGAGATATCACTGCCCCCASTATCCCCAGTGCGTAAGTGAAGTGGTGTGGGCACGGGTCAGGATGGAGGATGGATGCCCACCAGTCCTGCCCCGAGCGTCTAGGGTAGTGCTGGGCTTGTCATGCTGCCCGCTGCCTCCAGAGAGGGGGCAGGCAGGGGGTTGGGATGGGACTACGCCTGCAGAAAAGCAAAATATCCTTTTCCTTTGTCTGTTTTTATCCCCCCTCTCAGATTTGCATGTATCTAAGAAAGGAAAATGTCAAGCATAGCACTAACACAGTCATCTGACAGCAGATACGAGTCGGGGGGGAAGAAGAGGGGGGAAACAAAACTCTGAAAGTTTATAGCAGAGTATAGTATAAAAAACAGCTAAAACAAAGCAAACAGCCTGGGGAAAGAGAGTTCTGCATTTCTGCTGCAGAGAAACACACAAAATTTCTCTGCAAGAAAATGTACCTATCGTGCTGTCAGCTAATTAACGACACCCAAGTTGAAAGGGATGGGAGGAAGCACAGGGGAATCTGAAAATGCACTGGGAAGAGCATGCACATTGAAAAGAAAAAAAAAAAAAAAGAGTCGGATGTGAAAAGCCAAAGGTCGGGCGGGGACTGAGCAAGCCAAAGGCAACCGCAGGGTTTTTAGCGAGCGCCCAAGCGCGGGGCAAGGCTGATCTCTAGCGGCTGCGGGCAACGCGGCTGCTGGCGGCTGCTGTGAGCGCTCCGGCACTGCTGCTTTTTTGGAGGTGAGGGGTATCTTGCGGGGGTGTCACTCCCAGCACCGCGACCCAGAGCAGGGTCAAAATTTCCCCAGATTTTTTTTTTTTTTTTTTACCTTTAAGTAACACACCAGAATGCATTTCCTCTCRCCAAGAAGCCGTTTCTGTAGCAGCACTACCATGTCTCTCTTGGAGCAGAGCTCCTTCTCCTGTATTGTGCTTCTTAACAAGAATTGTTTGGATAAAAAAGGAAAACACTGATTTTAGATCTTWCTGGAGTTTTTAAGATTCTGGTTCAAATCAACAGTTTTTTTCTTATTCTCTGTTGAATACTTGGTTTCTTTCTACTTTCTCTGTGGTGTCCAGTCTTGTTCCTCCTATGATTGTTGGAAGGAGAAAAGGTGGAAAAAGGAGAGGTAAAGCCAGACATRAAGTATTTTTCATGTGTTTGAAATAGTTTTCTTCCTAGTTCTAACAAAAAAAAGAAAAAGTGATGGCCTTTCATGCATAATATTTGCATTGCTGTTAACAAGAAGAAAAAAAAAGACATCATTTCTTTGGAAGAAAAAAGCATGGTTCCTCTCCAGTAGGAAAATGCAACTCCTTACTAAGCAAAGCGCACACTCATGCCATCAGCCAGACAGCAAAGCAGTTCTTGCTCAAGTGTGCACCAGTCGATTAGTGCCTGGTTCACGTTTTCTGGTTTCTCAGTCAGAGCCTCTGAAAGGGCAATTGGGAAAATCAGACGCCTTTTAGCCACCACTCAATAGGAACCAGGAGGAAAGAAGGAATCCAAAACACATTTCACAATAGACAAAAATGATGAGCACTATGTACTTTGAAGGGCTATATAATATTGGATTTGTCAGGCAAGTCATGTCCCTCTGGGTTGTGCTGTACCACCTAAAACCACTAATTTGTTCTCAAGCTGGAAGACTAATAGTGACAATACTATTGCTTTTTCAGTCACTGTACATATTTGTGTTCTACATAATGCTGACAAGTCACTGAAACAGAAACCACACATTCAAAGCATCACTTATATGATTATACATGCTCACACATCCTTAATCTAAGGGCTTTCTTTTATTAACTGATAAAACACAGAGCACTGCTGTGTATTTCTGTATGTTCCATKAGCAATTGTTGCTTAATAACATTTGCTGATGGACATTGCGTAAGTCTAGAGAGAAAAGCCTACAAACTTCAGAAAATTATTTCATCCATCACTGTCCTTTWAAACAGGCCATTTTTTTTTCCCAGACAAAATATTACCTTTCCTTAATTAAAGAAAATATGATTAAGAATACTTCAAATTGATCTAGCACATTCATTCAAGGGTGCTTTACATACCACATTCTTCTCATCCTGAGCAGTTTTTATTCTGCCTGTACAGCAGCTAACACCCCGTGATCTATTCCCTGGCTGGGCATCTCATGACAACAGCTAATGATATTATCACCAAAACCACAACCACTTCAGGGAAAGACAGAAACACCTACTCAGCACATAACCGTAATATAGTGGGAAGRAGCCAAGCTGAGGGAGATGGGAATTTATAGAAAGGGCGGGTTTGTTTTTGCCTTTGAGTGTCCAACGTTGGTGTAATTCTYCTCCCACCAGCTGCACAACTAAGATCCCCATTCTTAGGTGAGTACAATCCCTCTGATATTCCTCACATTCGAAAATCTCRGTAATTAGCATGTCTTAGGGCATCTCTCACTCTGTAGTGGAGCTCGGCCAGGGATAGCGGCTTGCCCTGTGCTCCTCACTGACCTCTGTGCTGCCATAGTTGATGTCCATATTTTGCCTGGAGATAGAGCTGTACTCCTCAGATTATGCTTTCAGCCCAGGGAATCCTTTTTTTTTTCCTGCCTCTTGCTGAATTCTTTCCTTTTTGGCAAAAGCGGGGCTGTCCCCCGCAGCGATGCCTCACTACTAACAAGTGCTTATGGGAAGAAAGAGATCTTGCTCCTCAAGAGAGGGGTAGCAAGCCCCACTCATCCCCGAGCCACGGCAGGTCTCAGCCTTTCCATGTGATGTCTGTGTCCTGAAATTTCCTTAATATCTATAATGAAAGGATTTACTACAGGGCTTTTTTGGTTTTAATGTCACTTTGGTGTTAAAGGGCGGAAGGTGTGCAGGTCTTGCACAGCACAGTAGATCATACCATGAGTTGGTCAGGGCTGGGYTGGGCAGGGGTCTCTGGAGGCTCTCCTGGGAGGACACTGCAAATAATCATGTTCATGCCAGCATAAACTGGGAGCGCAAACCTGTGCAGAGGAAGGTCTCCAGTTTTGGCACCTTTCCTGTAGCTCCTTGGAGAGCAGTTTGGGTTTTGGTGGGGCAGATGCTCTCCCAGGCTCCTGCCATGGGGGCACTGTGAAAAGCGGGTATTCAGGGCTCACACCCCAGCATTTCAAAAGCAACCCTGAACGCTTTTTGCTGGCTTCAGAGCCATTTTTTACATTTTGCTGCTGGCTGTCCCTCTCACGGCTCCAGCAGCCAGCACTGAAAGCACATTTGCCCTGTGATGAGGAGCTGTGTGACAGCCAACGGGCAATAGAAGTCCTGCGGCAGCCTGCTGCTGTCTGTACGGATCCTTAGGCTGATTCATGCCTCTCTCTCCGGCAGCACAGGCCTGACACATCCTGCTCTTTCTGGTTTAAGGAGAAGCCAGTCAACAGCTTTGCAGTCGGAGGAAGCAGCCTGTAGAAAACGCCTCTCACTGAGCCTTGCCGAGGAATCCCCCTCGCTCAGCCGCGCCGGTCCAGTCTCTCATGCACAAGCAGGTGTAGGGGAATGAAAGAATTGCCCTACTTCTGTGCTGTTTGGGGCTCTTCCAAAGGAAGGGCAACATTTCCCGTGGAGGGTTTCCTTCCCCCCTTGCATTGCAGGCAGGACAGGCTGTGCTCCACCTCGCAGGGGGCACCAAAAGGAGCAGTGACTCTTCCTCCTCTGACCCCCATTCAGATGAGGCTACTGTACTCCATCGTTTGGAGGTCACAGTGATGGAAGACACACTTAAAAGCCTTCTTACTTATTTATATACATATTTATATAGCTGCTACAAAAGCATTGAAGTATTCTTTGTTATGGGCTTCTGCTTTTTTAGGTTTTCCAGGTCATATTAAAGTCAAAATGTCATGACCTGCACTTTAAAGTAGCATCTCTGGGAAGTGCAATCATGGTCTGTATATAAGTGTATGAGTTCCTATTGACCTGATGGTCCCAAGGGGTTACTCTGCTGCTCTAGGAATGTAAAGACACTTGAAGGGTAGGAGCCACCAGCCCAGCTGAGTGTGGGGCTCATGGATGTGCAGAAAAGCCACAGCTGGTGAAATGATAACGGCTAATAGGCAAGATCCCAGTGATAGCTGAGCAACGCCAGGATGCTTTTAAGCCACTAGGAAGCCTTAGAAACAGCCTGCAAATGTATACATAGGACTCTGCATCACAGGCACATGGTATCTGTTCTCTGCGTGCAGTGCGTGCACAATAACTGTGTGTGCAGTGCACAAAGTGCCCAGACACATCTGCACATCTGGATGTTCTGCACGTTGGCCAGAGCTGTCCTTCTGACTGGGTGCCCAGGGCCTGGGCTCGTGGAGTAACAGCCACGAGCTGGTGCAGTTCATGTCCCTGGTGCTACCTCTAGCTGCCCAGCAGCTTTGTCCCCTTCTGCAAAGCCTCTTTGAACCTACTCTCACATTTCTGTTCCCTTTATGCAAAACAGGAGCAGCTCCAGGAGCGAAGACTTGCTGCTGTCATCAGTGCTTGCAAACTGCGTGTGTCGACGGGAAAGCCCTGCTCAGCTTGTGCGCTCGCCGTCATTTCTCACAGGTAATGGCTCCTGCTAAATGAGCCCCAAAACATTTCTCCAAACAGTGCTTAACTGCTTACATGCTTAGAAGTAAACCACATTTAGCTGCCTTTAATGCTTTTCCATCTCTATTTTTACGCATTAAGATCAATTTCATGAACTTTCCTAGGTAAGATGATTGCCATCAGCAGGAAGAATGTAGTAAATTAATTATAGATGTATGTTAAATTACTTTCATTACCACCCTCAGTTCTGGGAGGGAATCGTGTGAGCAGGATGACTGATGAAACGTGTTTTTACATATTCCCCCGGTAATAGATATTTTTACTTGGCCGCCAGTGTTGTTTCTCAGTTCAGAGAAGCTGGAATTACACATTTCAGAAAATGGAGGTTCAGTCTAATATTAACCTCCAAACATTGCCAGACAACTGTGGCTAAGACAGACKTGCTGGAATACAAGCTGTCTATTCAGGGTCTTCTACTGGCATCACTCAGTGATGTACAAAGGTGAACTTAGGGAGGATTCATCCTCCTAACATCAAGCACACCCAAATACAAGGGAGAGGGAGTCACTTGCATTTGGGGTGTTGTTTCTACACACTGTCAAAAACGTAACAGCTAAGACAAAAATCAACATGTGTAGAAAGTTATTTTCCATATTCACCTTATAACAACCTTGGTGCAGGGTATTTTCTAGGGATTAATGACCAGGCCAGTTTAATGGCTCTCTGCTGAACTTCAGGCTATCAACTTTTCACAGCCTATCATTAATCCCTGGAAAATATCTAGGTTCATGATAGATACGAGTGAAAAATAATACACAGTGTGAAGGTAAGTATATTGCTAGTGTTTCATCATGTACTGGCCCTAATTACTAACTCCAGATACACTTCAGAATACAAGTAAATTAGCTACAGCTTAGGTACACTGTAATTACAAAGCTGCTTCACTGCACTTCTGTTTATACAGTGTGTAATTACTATCTTCTCTGGCTGAAAGCTGAAATCATGATATAATTGTCGCTCATGTTTCATACTGGAATGTACTACACAATGCTGTATTTTGAAGGATATCTGTAACAGGTAAGTCAGAGGACAAACACCTACTGGGTAAATGAATTCAATATATTTCTAGCCGCTGCACTCACAATTTTTTTTGTTTAAAAAAAAATATAGTTTGGCAATGGTTTGCTAACAAAATCAAAAAGAGAAAAAGATAAACCCAAACTGTCAGGCTGTTTTCCAAAACATTGAGCTTAGTGAGAAGGACACCAGCCTTCTGGATGTTTGGGATTTTCTAAGCCAATCCATTGACAGAGGTCTCCAAATGGAGGCTTATCATTGGAAAGGTGATGGTTCCTCCTTGTAGACCTCTGTTTAAATATCGTAATACGGATGACATGTTTGCATGCCACGCAGGAGAAGCCCCACATGGCTGTAGCTCACCCTTTGAGCAGCAGCGATGTTTTGCTTCTGGTCTTAATTATATCAGCACAGTCATCTTTATTAACTTCTTGGATGAGATATGAGAACTCATTCATCTTCCCCATATCAACCCACCAGCACTGTTGTCCGACAGACTCTTGACAGACTTTCTGGAGAACACAACATCTCATGAAGGAGCACGTGTGCTCAAAAATCTTTCCACAWAAATACCCACAATCTCAGTGTTAAATTGACTTTTGGGAGTAACACTAAGAGATCTCAGAAAAATAAGTCCAAAGGAATAAGAAATATGAATCATCATACAGCATGTCCCAGGTCATGAGCTGGGAATAAACTTTATTACATGGATTGTCCTGGCTGAAAGAGCAGAGAGGTGAGCCCAGCCATGGAGAGCAAGTTGCGCTGCCTCCTCAGTCCCYGGCTGTGGTCTGGGGTTGGAAGTCAGGGTTGAAAGCAGCTCCCTTCTCACTTCACATTGCGATTGGCACCCGGCTAGGACCAACCTGGCACCATCAAACATGCTTTGAGGATCCCTCTTGCCACTGGATTTGAGTGACTCGCCGTCTTTTAACACATCAATCGTTACATCRCTGGAGAATGCAGCTCCTGCGTGCAAGGCTTTAGCTTGTGGATCTTCCCTCCGATCTGTTGGAGCGGGGCTGGGGTGTGGGTGCATGCATGTGCATGCAAGGTAGGGACTATCTCGGAAGTCTGAAGCACATCAGAGAGATTTTCTTCTCCTTGCTGCCTCTGCAGGAGCAGGCCTGCTGTGGTTTCCATTAGACTTGTAGAAGTGCCAAAAAAAACCCCATGGTCTGCTGGGAGAATAATTAGACTTGGCAAGTTTGCTCAACAAGCACTTATTATACATCRTATTAATGGGTGATAGGTAGACTCTGTGTTTTTTTCACTTAATAATGCATGGATCCTCCTAGATATCTTAAGGATCTCTCTCTGGAGTTGAGTTTTGTGATCAGATGGCATAACTAATGGCTGCAACTGATTACATACTGATTAAAAACTACTCAAGAATCTCATCTGTCCAGGAAGGGAATGCCAAGCCTTGCAGTACGAGGGAAGTGCTTGTCCCTATTTCATTTCAGTTGTAYGAGTTCATCCGTCGCTAGCAGCAGGTACTGAACGACTCTGCTTTGCACATCAAAAGGAATCCAGGATACATAAGGAATCCGATGTGTCTGATTTTAGTCAGAATTAGGCCTTGAAGCTGACRTCTTTGGTGAATGGATATCTTCCCCTCCTCAGAAGCCGATGCATTTGACCAGGAAAGCGTACAAGCACATTCTTGTTTGGTGCCTACSCGAACAGCAGTGTTCCCACAGAAGGTGGGAATTTCTTGAGGCGACACATTTTGGTAGGACACCTTTGCACTGAGCAGACAGAARTCTAAAAAACTCTGGAGAGCCTACGGGAAACCCGTGTTTCTCTGTGTTTCTCTTCCCACAGATTTATTCTGATGTGAGAAATGACAAATTCATGGGCCGGGGAGTTGGTAGTGAAAAATGGACCATTCAGAGATGATCATGGTGTGATGATGGTACCAGCTGAGGTGCTTGCACCGTTAGGACTATCAGCTAGTTAGTTTGAAGTAGATCTAGACTTTGGCTCCTATGGGCAAAGTGCAGGGCTCTGTCCTGTGTGTGCATTGAGGGCCACYCCTATCCTTTCCGGCATAAGATACTTCTTAGCTGCCTTTGCAGCAATAGATGTATTTCCTTCTTACCTCTTCTAAAATCTGCTGGGCACCTCTGACTTAATAGGTAAGACATAAAACAGAACTGCATTCACCAAAAGGCTTTAAACTATATGCTGGCCTGCTGGGACTGCCTCTAGCCTTTCCCACAGCATTGGCTGGGAAACACTAATTCAGCTAAATGCAAGCTTCTGATGTGATTTTAATAAGCCTTTGCAGAGAAGCAGTTTTTGCAGTGCTGGACATTCAGTCTCTGAAGAGAGGGTCCTTTGCAGTGTTCAGTTTACAAAGGATAGCTGACCGGGACACTTACGGCCTTTGGACACTTCTGGCCAAATATCTGTCACTGAGTTACCTGTGAATTCAGAGAAGTCAAAATGTAAATGCATCTTTTGAACACTGTGAGGGACTGTTATATTTAGAGCATACAATCCTCAGTGCCCGTGTCCTGGTTTCAGCTGGGRTAGAGTTAATTTTCTTCCTGGTAGCTGGTATAGCGCTGTGATTTGGATTTAGYATGAGAATAATGTTGATAACACACTGATGTTTTAGCTGTTGTTAAGTAGTGTTTACACTAGTCAAGGACTTTTCAGCTTCCCATGCTCTGCCAGGGGCACAAGAAGCTGGGAGGAAGCATAGCCAGGACAGCTGACCCAACTGACCAATGGGGTACTCCATACCATATGACATCATGCTCAGTATATAAGCTGGGGGGATTTGGGTGGGGAGCAGTGATCGCTGCTCGGGAACTGGCTGGACATCAGTCGGTGGGTGGTGAGCAATTGTATTGCGCATCACTTATTCTGTATATTCTATCATTATTTTTTTGTTCCCTTTCTTTTCTGTTCTATTAAACTGTCTTTATCTCAATCCACAAATTTTAGGTTTTCTTCCAATTCTCTCTCCCATCGCGGGGTAGGGAGGGGAGTCAGCGAGCGGCTGCGTGGTGTTTAGGTGCCGGCTGGGGCTAAACCGCGACAGCCTGTGCTAGACTCTCCATGAAYTGCCCGGTCCCTGCTGTGAGGCATGCTGTTGCTCCTCGGAACTTTTCCCTATCTGGCTTGCAATGTAACAGGTTTCTTAGGCTGTCCAGCAAAATCGCACCTTGAATTTCTCACTAAAATATGATCTACAGCACTTAAATGACTTTGTAGTGTTTCAAAAATGTTGGAATAGGGGAAAACATGCTTTTAAAAAGTATCGAAACAGGGCGCTATGACAGCCAAGTTCAGTGTAAAGTTAGTGTGCCTGAATAAAGTAGTTTAAAAAGAGAAAAGAAACAGAAGTCATTAGAGGAAGTATTTTCAGTCCAAATTCATCAGGAATACCAAAGTTGAAGAGCTGTAGAGTATGTTCCAGAAAGTAGTAACATTTGACTATATAAACAAACAAAGAGATAAATAAATACTAAAAAAAGAAAGATTATTTTAAAATATTGTCCAAATTTATGCCTTTTTGGAGGGAGGGGACATATAATTTTTCCCTTGCATAAATATCCTCTCTAACTGCTTGATTGATGGGCTAAGGGCTTGGGTATCTCAAGCCAYGTAGGATTGTGTTTGCCTAAGCCTCTAACCCCTGCGCTGTGGAACACGTGGAGATTCACCCGCTGCAGACACACCGGCGCTGCAGGCACAAATGTCGTAGCAGGGTCACACCTYGCCAGGTGCTTGGCTCTGCAGGACAACGGGTTGTACGTTTCTTAAAAGGGAATTATATGATGCCGTTACCTCTGATAGCAGGGTCTTGACTGTGGTGACACAAAAGATCCCATTTACCTATGTTTGTTCATTTTTCTGATGCCAGAATGTAAATGAGCCTCTCTCCAAATACAAACAAAAATACAGTGATACTTTAGTGAGTGCCAAAGTAGACGGCAAATYGAGTCTTCATTTCTGAGCTGTGCTGACATTATGGGAAGCTTTGCTGGCAGTTATGAATGTCACTCATCAAAACGCCCTCACACGGTTCTGATAAGTCTAAATAGTACTATTTTATAGTCAATGTCACTGTTGCCGCAGAGGGCATGGAAATTGTCTTTTAAATTCATTCCTCAATGTAATCTGAATGCACCTATATTGTCTACTAGGTGTTTTCCGAACACAGCCAAATAAATTTGGCATCAGCTGCCACAGGAACTGTCCTTCTGAATAATCTCTTGTGTTGTCTAAAATGATTGCATATTTCAAACATATAGGTTGGCACTTCATTTTTTTGTTTGCTTGCTTGCTTGTTTTTAACACGGCTACTACCAAGTTACCTCTGTTCATTCGTGGTTCCAGACTTCTCTGGTCTCCTCATGTGTTTTGCACTTTCTGGACATGGTTCATTGTTTTTATTAAAAGGAGGCCAATTATATTTTGCTCTATTGCTGCACATATTGCCAGTGAACATCCTTCTCCTTTGCAGCCATGAGCTCCTCTGTGTGCCGAACGTGAAGGACCRCCCAGAGCAGCGTAAATACACACCGGTGACGGTTACAAGACTGAAAACTGCAGCATCCTGCACTCACTTAACAAGACAGCCTGGTTTTACACTTTGTTCCTTAAAAGTGCTGGGTACTGACGTCCTCCTGGCTATCACCCCACTGAAGAAGGTTTTCATTAACAGTATAAAATAAAAAGCACCAAAGCTCTTCTTTGTGATGAGCTCCAATCTACAGCTGACCTTGCAGAGCTGTCCCCCAGCCTTGCTCGTCAGCCCTGCTCTCGGGCAGTCCGTGGCCCTCCTTTCCCAAGCCAGGACAACTCTATGTGTGTGGCAAAGGAACATCTGGCACAATGTGTGATGGCAGAAAATGTCCCCTTCTAGTAGTGTGGCACTCCACCATGTGGCACAGTCACTGCTTTATCGTTCTGTTAAAAAGGGAAATAGGAAGGTGTACAAATTTTGCCACTTCAGAGTAAGTGTTGAAATATTTGAATTCCTCCTCCATGCCTTTAAATTTGGAAAGCTAAACGTAAGGAGGGAAAAAGTGAGGGGAACTATAAATAAGAAATGAGTATGTGGGATAAATCTAAATCCAATCCACGGTACTTGTCACATCACCCCACCAAACTCCACTTGTGCCTCACCAGAGGACATGGCTGCAAGGAGTGCCGTGCTGCTGCCTGGACTGTTGGCTCCTTTTGTGGTTGTTGGGAATGATGGTCCAGCATCAAAATCAGGCTCTTGTAGACGTTCATGCAACCCTGGAAACAGTGGGCAATTGCTTCTAATAAGGTCACAAGCTAATGAAATACAAAAGAYGTCAAATAATTGCACTCCAGTGAAAGTGTTAGCAATCATCCTTGCACGTTTGATACCTCAAACATGCCCCATGTGCCTAGTACATATGTTTATTGTACAACACTCACACCTCCTCACTTCCCTRCACAGGTGCTTTCCAGACTTAAGCATGCATGTACATATGAATATTGTGTTCAATTTGCCACACAAATCACTAAATGAGATGCACAGGCGCTTCTACTCCTTCACAAGAACTTTTTCTAATGGATATTTCATATTGCAGCAGTCATTTTTAATAACTGAAAATGTTCTTAGGAAAGTTTTAGAGTTTTCCAAGCCTGGATTACAGCTTGAGCCTGCAAGATGTTGAATTCACAGGAYTTGATTCAGCAAAGCATTTCTAGGGCTACTCACGTGTTTAAAAGTACAGAGTTATTTGCATTGCGTTGCTGCATTGATTAGTGAGATGATGTGGTTTTAATCCACAGTGGGGACAGGAGGCCGGGTAACAGGGAAAAGGAAGGCCACCCATCACTGACAACCAGCCATGATCGCCAAAATTGTATTAAAATAGTCTGGTWTCCTACATGATAGAAATAGTGCCATAATCTTAAAAGTTTCTGTTTTTTATGACAGGAGGCTTGAGTAGGTTAAATGAAGTAGCTGCTTAATGTTAGAAGACTTCTGAAGCCATAAAGAACTACTTATCCAATGCAGCATTTTTTGCCCTCAGGGACAGGTTAAGGAAGGTGTAGCTTTTCCAGAGGATTTTCATAGATAGCTGAACAAAAAGCTTTTTTATTGAAAATGTTAACTGTATTAATAAAGTTTCATGATCTAAAAAGCTTGTTTTGGGTTTCTGCTAGACAAAGAGCCTTAGCATCAGCTCCTGCAGTAAGGACAGCGGAGGATCTGGGTCATTGTTCCTAGCATTAATTGATACGACCTGGTGGGAAGGTATGAAAATCATCTTGTCAGCTCCTTGCCRGCTCATTCTCAGCTGCTTGCAGACTCATTATGGGCCCAGGCAACTGGGGTGTGAGTCAGGCTGGCCCAGATCACTGAAAATGTCAAAGAAACTGTGGCGAGGAGCTCCCAGTGGTGGYCCTGGAATAAGAGGCTACAACCAAGAGCTGTACTACAATATACATGGAGCCAGGACTAGAAACCCTATGAGGATAAATTCCTTACTAAATGGAAAGGCAGCATTACCCTATAGAACACAGCGGGCAAATGTAAACTCATTTCATTTTTTTAAAAGAGGAGGTTTATTAGGTATATTAAAGCTTCCAGAAGGCATATTGGAAAATGTTTGGGACTTTCTGTCAATGCCTTTTTTAGTGAAATACCATAGATACATTTGACAGAAATAAAGAACATTAAAAACACAGCAACAAAAGCCTAAGTGTATTGTATAGGTTTTGTTTTTCAGAGAAAACGCAAGATACTACATAAGGATAAAATTTAAGTCCTACTGAAGTCAACGGCCAAAGACCATTATTCTTTAGTGGAAAAAAAAGATTTCACAGAAAAGGTTTTGTACCGGAAGATACGAGTGATCTAAATTTAAGAGTATAGTATATTTATGGAAGTATTTTTACAAGCCATTCTTTATAGTGTGTATACAAGTGATAAYTAAATACAGTTCTTCAGTGACAAAGTCATGAAAAAAACTTTCTCTGATCACATAAGGGTGCCACTGAAGCAAAGAAAGAGCAGACCTAGCCTACGGACTGGCGTTAGCTTCGGATTTGGGTGATCTGCCTCAAAAGTCCTCATGTTTATCCAGTCACTTGGAGCTAAATCCACAAAAGGCTGATGATTCAACGACATGATGCCATGCTCAGCATCCAYGGCTCTTGGGCAACAGCGGCTTCTTACGAAATACATCAGTGTCCAGATCTTCCCAGCTCAAAATTATCACCACTGGATGAGAGCCTCCTACGCAGCCTCAGCTCCCGCTCCGCACCACTGACCTCATGCAACGGGATGCCATGAGGCCACCAGGTATTGCGGTGCCAGCAACGGGGAGGTACCTAACCCACCCCAAACAAGGAGGGGGGGGCAGCTGTGTTTGGATCCCCTCCAGGATGGATGCRACTTAACCAGGTTAAAAAAATACGGCACAAGGTCGCAGCTCTAAGACAGCGTTTAAAATCATTAATCCTGAGTAGTATGAAGCACAAAGTAAGCAGGCTGCACTGCACAGAGGGCTGTGGTTTAATGTATGATTATCCATGGTATTTATTTTCTAGCAGGGGGATACCTGTGCTCAGCAGGGCTTTCAGGCACCTAACTCAGGGCGGTGGATCCCACTTCAGCTATGGCATGCCTAAGCTTTATTCACTGAAGCAATGATGCCCATAGCTCCTCTGTGCTTCCRTTCTTCATTTATACAATTAATTAATAGTAACAACACTTACTGCCTCACCAGGGTATTGTAAAGAGAAAGCATGCTAAAAATGGTAAGGCAATAAGGACTGTGTAACCTCCTAGGGAAAATTTTAAAGAATTTGCACTGTTCGAATGTAGATCAAAGTTTAAGCCCTTTAAGACTAAGTTTCTGCCCCCCCCAACACAAAGRACCTGGCAGAAGGACTCATGTCGGCCTTGTGCTGGCCCCCTGAATAATGCCACCTCTCTCAAGGCATTTTGCTAAATGCAGAGGTCCCTGAGAAAGTCCCTGGTCAAGCCATGAGGAGCCACCCCGAGTTGGTTCCTTCCTAGCATGCTCCAGCAGCCTTGCTGCCACTTCACAGGCAGGCATGTACTGCCCTCATTCTGCTCAAGCAGCTCTCTCGTGTTGGATTTAAGATGAGTGTAAGGTCTGTTTTATATTTCCATGAGACAGAGGTGCAAGTCACAGTGCAGCTGCTAGTGGAAGGCAGCACCAAATCCCTGGGGTAATTCTGACACTGCAGTCAAAGAGAGTCAGAGTTTTGACTGCATGGTGAGAAGATCCAGGCACCACAGTACTCAATGCAAAGCCCGTTCAGGCTGCTGGAAGGGCTCTGCATTGACTCTGATGGCCACTGGCCTTTTCACTGAGTAGAGCTGTAGTACATGGAATAAAAGTGGGGTGTCACCCTTGCTCAGCCCCTTCGGGAAATGGGAAATATCTGAAGAAAAATGTTGCAGGACCTTTGGTATGCAAATGGATACCGCACTGTGTCCCTCAATACTTTATAAAAAACTAGACTTATTTCTGTTCTAGTCTTCTCCTGCAACAAAGAGGAGGATGCACATGGCACAGCATGAGGCAAAATTTAAAAACCTAGTGTGATTTCACAGCTAGTGTCAACTTAAGCAACCCAGAAGTAGTTTCCCATTCAGCCCACAAGAACGGGTTTAAACTTCATTTGTGCCATTCACTTCCTTCTTTAGTCCTTCTCGTTCCTCTCTCAAAGGTTCCAGCTCAGGCCCATCCCATACAGTTTCTTTGTTCCAGTTATTTCTGCCTTCATTTTCTGTCCTTACAGATTTAGGGTCCTCTTCTTTTGCCTTTCCTTCCTTCTCCTCCTTGGCAAGCATACAATAATTATAATAATTCATGATGAACAGGAAGGTTCCTGCCAGGACCATCACAGCTCCACATTTAATGAACATATATTTATAGTCCCCAAAGGTATCAATAAGAGTTCCTGTAAAACATATATTCAAAGAAAAAAAAGAAACTTAGAGATGAACGCAAGAATATTGTGTTTTCAGATCCTAAATATAGAGGGACCTTGTGGCTTTAGGATAAAATAAGGCATTCTCTGGACTTCTGATCTCCACAAATACTCTGATCCTGCAAATACATTACACATGTTCCACTATATAGCCTGTGGGTAGTTAACGTTGATATAGGTAATACTACCAATAATTTGTACAGTGAAGTAGAAGGGGACAGAGAACCTACATTGCAAAGTCTCCTGTCTTTTTCCATGCAGAAACTAAGTCCTCTGATCACAGAGTCTGCAGACAGTCTTTCTATTGACTCCAATGATCACCCACAAGGATGTCCATTTGACTTGGTAGTCCTCAGGCTGCCAACAAAAGCGGCAGTTTCAGGAAGACCTTCGTGAGATGGCACCTGGCCACTGGGTCTTGTCTCAGACTCTYGACAAAGACCTTCCAATTTATTCCACCATAGGTCATTCACCAGCATTAGAGGGGACTCAGYTTTTGGTCACAGCTGCCCTTTCTGCATTTATACTCCTGATCTAAAGATGAAAGGGCACTGCGTGGAACTGGAAAATATTAGTTCCAGGGAAAGCAAAGATGATGCTGTCAATGTCAGATAATTTCAATGCCAAGACAAATGTGACAGGTTCCTCTCAAAGGTTAATGCCTCTGTTACGGAGTTACAGAGTAATTGAAGGGAGATGGCTTAATTGAAATGTCAGTGTTCTCCATTATGTCAAAATGTAATGCAAATCTTATTGGGATTATGATCCTGAGCATTAATTCCCATTTACTGGCGCAACACAGACCATCCTTAACATCCCAAATCCTAATTAAAGTAAGACCCACTCCTAACCTGGCCTTCACAGTACAGATAGTCCTCCTTGAAACTGGCCCATCATCCATTAGCTCTCTGACTTTTTGGAATATGTTCTCCTCCTTAAAAAGAGGGACCTTTAATTACTTCCTGACTGACCTCTGATGTTGAAAAGCTGATGATTTATTATCCCACTGCATTACACTAACAAGGGATTTTATGGCCATCAAATAGATTTCCTGATCACAAAAATAATAATTTTTAACTGGTTTTGGTCAACGGTTCTTCCTGAATCAYCCCTAGATGTCTTGGTACACCATTTTCAATGCACTGTGTTTTTATGTTACTGGTGAAACATCAACCAAATGCTAATCGCAACAATTTTTCCTTTTCTGCTAATCAGGATGACCTAGAGGTCTCCTAAATAGGTTTCAATGAGAGTTTTAATGAGTAGAGTATTGGAAAATTCAACAGTAGGATAGTCTTGCCTCTTTTCCTTTGAGAATAAGATAAAGTCATAAAACACACTGGGAACAATTTACTTAGTTCATTAAAGCAGAACCCTGCAGTAGGTTATTAAAATGCCAAAGAACCAATAAATTTGCTGCTTATTAAAATGGTGGGGAAAACCCTACAAAACTAATATTACTGATCATTACATGGAACTGGTTTAGCCTCATTAGCAGTCTCTGGTCATTAACTTAATCTTCTACACAGAAAATTCTATAATTCAGAAAATGGTCATTTTAAAATTGTATTTTCTGTTGTTTGTCATTAATTAAATAATGAACCTCTAAGACAGCAAGAGGATACAGCTGCTTCTGTCACACTGTATGAGCTACATGGTAATATCAAGAATTAAACGGCTCTGCAAAATGTGTCATACTGAGTATTAGCCAGATCTCAGTTTTGAATCCAGGAAACCGGTTTAAACTGCCTTCTTTCTGTGCATTCTTYAAATTTATGATGATACTGTCATATCAAAAGAATTAGCAGAGTTTAACTTTTATACATCCAAATACGGACAGCACACACAACCTAATTAAACATTTTTAGCATGTTTAAAGGTGACCAGTTTCCAAACCAGTTATTCAAGCTTGCATACAGGTGAAATGCAAATTGCAGCACAGGACACATAGGTAGGATGGTATCTATACRCTGAGAGGAAGTCACCTATAAAGTCATTTGACTAATAGCCAACTCGATTTGGTAAGGACTGTACTTGAGCCAAATGCCAGATTCAAATATGGTGTCTTCCAGACATGGTGTGTTCCTTGTAGAAAAAGAAGTGATCACATGCTATAGAGGGAAAGAGGTGGAAGCTGTTAAAATCACAGGAGATCACTGCTCCCACTTATCTTCAGACRACTGTAAGCCCTGCTGGAGGTTCAATATTGTCAGCATGGACATTTGAAGGTCTCTGCCTTCTGATATTTCAAACCATGCCATCCAAAATAAACCTTTTTTAATTTTTGGAACAGCATCTATCAGATGCTCTGAGATGACTGAAATCCGTAAGTGGAAGTACTCAGAGCCTTAGAGACAAACAGCAAATACTAGGTTTGAGTTGACCAGAAGATTTCATAGAACGGTTGTGTTTTACTGTGCTTAAACTGTGGTGGACTCCAGCTTTTTGCAACAGGAGGAGTCTCCAGGAGGAGTCGTCTGAAGTGCAAGGTTCTTGGTGTTGCAGGAAGTCCCACTCTGCAAGTTCAGTTCAAGTGTTTGAAGGGATCAGGGACTAAAAGATCACTCTACAAACTCTTGACTTCAACTGGAGGACAGAAAGGCATAAAGAAGAAATGCTGGAGGAGACACCTAGGACCTCCCTTCCCTGTCCAAYTACTAGTGGAAAAACAGTGGGCAGGAAGCAAATAAAACACATTTAGAATCATTTCTTACAAACTCTGCTTACAAGAGGCTAAATGTAAGTAAGTGACAACCCAGTGGAAGCAGAGGAAGAAAATACACTCACCTCCAATAGGTGGTCCCAGCAGTATCGTGCAGCACTCCGCAATGGTGACCAGGCCAACAGCGCTTGTGAACCGGGCAGCTCCCACGAGGTCCATGAGCGTTTCAAAGAGCATGGCACAAACCATGCCGAAGGCCAAGCCGAAAAACACGGAGTAAACGACRAGCCCCGTGTAGCCGGAAGCCAGCGGGCACAGGAGGTGGCAGGCGCCGTTGAAAGCAATGGCGAAGCTGAAAAAGTATTGAATCCGCGGCCTCACCCACTTGCTGTTCGCAATGATGCCAGTGGTAGGTCGGGCAATCATATCCACGATAGCAAGGATCGAAAGGAGGAAAGCAGCTGAATATTCATCAATGCCGATGTGCTTTGCATAGGGTGCCAGAAAAACAATGGGGGCAAAAAATCCCAGGAACATGAGCACGTTTCCGATCAGGTAAATCAAGAACCCTCTGTGCTTAAAAAGGGAAAAATCAAGGTACTGATTGATTTTTTCACAACAGTCCTTTCCTCCTTCCTCTTCCGTCTTGGTCTCCATGGGGWCGTTCATGGGACTACTCATTTCCATGGCATCCTTAGTGACCTCTTCTTTCAGAGCATCCTTCCTTTCCTCAATCACCTGGGTTTTGACTGATGCTGTGGSTGCCCCAATGGGTCTGAAGAGGGCTCCTGCCACACAGCAGTTTAATAAAACTGCCCCAAGAATTAAAAAGCTGCCCCTCCAGCCAAAATTGTCAAAAAGRAACTGGTTGAGAGGAGCCAGGGTGCAAAGCATCACRGGGCTCCCCGCCATAGCAAGGCCGTTYGCAATGGGTCTTCTCTTTAAAAAGTATTTCCCTATGATTATCACTGATGGCTGGAGGTTGAGTGCAAGGCCGAATCCTGGAACAGAGAAAAATAGTTGAGATACACAAAGGAAGATTTGAGACCCATTTATCCTCAGCTCATTGTTTTATGCAAATTCATGGACAACTGGTGGCTCTTCAACATGATAGCCTGGATGCACACTTTGCGCAAGAYATCCCTAAGCTTCTGACTGCTGCATTTGGGTAATCAGACCCCAGACAGACACTTTCGGTCAGAGAACGCCCCTTCCTTTTGCACTGCAAATCTCTTGGGTGGCGAACCTAGCACAAAAGAGTTTGCTTCAGAATAAATTGAAACTATACCCTCAATGAATGCTGGCTGGTTTTGTCCAGACACAGCAGCCTTGTTGGAGGAGAGGATGGATCTATTAAAAAAAAAATGACAACTCCCAGTCTGAGGAAGGTTCTGGCTTGGACAGTGCTAACCACCAAAGTGCATCCTTCTCRTGCGGCTGGGGCTGGCACCCCCTTCCATGGGTGGTGGGCACCCAGCACTGCTGCTGCCGGGCAGACCGACCTGCACAGAAAATAAYATCACCCGTCTCAGCCGCTACTAATTTGGTGGTATGAGCAATTCAGGTCTGATGCTAAAGATTAAGAGGTCTGCAAGTACACAGCAAAACAGCTACTGAGGATGCTAATTAAACAGGACCCTAGAGTGTTTCTTTTAATTGAAATTTATTTTTATTACATTTAGATACATAAATGGTATTATAAATCTGCATTGCTAATTCAGTTAGCCAGCTTCTCTTGCACAGGTGAAATCTGAAGGCAGAGATACCAAATGCTGTGACGGTCTCAACTCTCTGTGGTTCTGTTTGAGAGCATTAGCATATAACAATCTCTTCTTTTCAAACATTTCTATGATGTGCAGTATTTCCTTAAAAAGTTAAATTTTCAGAACTCCATCAAAATGACATTTAAAAATCATACCACATATTTTCCACCCTATCATCCAAGAAAGAGTGAGCCACATTAGAACAAAGCAGAAATGTAATCCTTGAAGTGATTATACCAGAGAACATGAATCCTGAAAATAGGGTCATGCAGATTTTTTCTTGTTCATTAGTCGATATAATTAGTTTGTTTAACTGTGCAGTACATAATTAGGCATATTGCTTTACAGAAGAGAATTTAGAAAGGTCAAGGTCCTCAAAATTAATTAAGGAACACTATCATTAGTTGCTGATAGAGTAGAATCCAACTGATGCAGCAGAATTCAACTGATGTTGGATAGCTTCAGTTTGAACGGTCATACAAAATTATGATTTTTGCCAAGTATAAGATTCATTTTTTTTAATTACTTGGAAGTTTACAACATTAAAAATAAATTGCAATGGCAACATATTAAAATTAGTCTTGCTATGAAACACATTCTCAGCATGAACTTTTCTAGATAGTCCATATATTTGGTAGGGTATGTCTTTGGGAATTACAGCCTGCTCATAATGCATAAGGGGCCAAATTCATCCCCATGAGAGGGCTGACCTGAGAACTATGGAGACAAAACACAGCCTTGGTTAGAGAACACCCTTGACGGTGCTCAGATATAGGAATGCATTGCCTTTCACCTGAGAAGATGCAACATAGTGGATTAGAGTTTGCTCTAACTCCGTATTTCCCAGGCTGGTAGGTAAGGGCAGAAATTGAACCATCATTTCCACAGAATTATTTTTGGTAGGGACCTACCACATGTCATGTGGAGAAGGAAAATCAGACTGTATGCCAGCTACTCACTTAACCAATAATCAACTCAAAATTTTTTATTACGTGAACRTTAATTTGCCAGTCAGACAAATCTAGTTTAATATTACCTCATGCTCTTCCCGTTAATTAAATTTGGAGAGTTTCAAATTGACTGACTGGAATTTCAATTTACTTTAAGCTTTTGGCTGACTTTAGTTGGGAATATTTATATCCATGTTATTCCAGTTTTCAGAAACTACAGCATTTTTTTCCATGGCTGAAATTGTTACTCAAATAACCACATTTTCTCCCCAAGGATATGACAGAGAGACCTGTCTGTGGTGTTGCATGAACAGAAGCAAGCCCGTGCCAGAGGGAGCATCCTTCCCTAGATTAAATACATCTTCCTCATAATAGAAGGAAATAAGTGGTGCTTCAGGAGTAAGCTGTGTAGTTATTGATCTTGTTCTTACTTTATTAGCAAGGGGAGATCCTACCAGGTATTTCAATGCTCAACATTAACAGCTGAGGCAAAGACTCCAGCCTCATTAGTCAACATGCTTCATCCTAGATCCCATTTTATTTTGTGGTGGTCTAATTGGTACAGATTGAACTAAACTCTGACCAGTCGTTATTGCCTTGTACTTAGCTTTGAAATCTGCTGCTACTACCTCCAACTTGAAGAAGAGGCTGCATGCCTAAACACCTATTTAATGCACCCAGGCTGGCATCTATCCAGGTCGACAGCTTGCAAACCCCGTTTCTTTTTCTAAGCACTATAGGGAAACAAGTGAGGAAGAGAACATGGGGTTTACAGCGTATGCAAAGTGCCTCGTGCAGCCCACAACTCAGTGCCATCAAGGACAGAGCTGCTTCAGAGCTGCCTCTGGCAGCAGAGCCCGGCCCCTGCTCTGCATGCAAATGGAAAAAGACATAATCAAGAAAGCAATTGAGATTGCCGTGTCTAATCCCTCCACTGTAAACAGATACTTCTCGCTCTGCTCCTCTGAAGAGATTTCTATTAATATGCCAAAGGCACAGGACTGTAGCAGGGACCTCCTAGTACCAACTATCTTGTTCTTATCTCCATCCCTGCAAATTACATGAACATGGTCTTTTACGTCAGTCTGTTTCCTTTTCTGGCTAGTAGGAAGGAGGCTAGAAAGAGTGTGATGTTTACAGGTTGCTTTACAGTCATTGCAAATCGCCTTTACAGAAGTCTCTCTCCTCGTACCGTAACGCTGATGAGCAGGCAGCTTCATAATTGCCCTTGAATGCTTCCATGTTAGGCCTGACCAGCGAAAGCACTGCAAGCCTAATTAGAGGCATCAAGCATGTTAGCAGGATTACAAGCATCTCCCCTTCTCTGTCCAATTAATACTCCTTCCCCAGCACACACACACCRTGCCTGGAAATGATGGGTTATTAACTAAGACCTCATCCATACAGCTGCCCTCATTCAGCAAGCAGGAGGGAAAGACGTGCACAGCGAAAAACGTGCTTTGCTCGGAGGAAACATCACGGCAGCTTTGCCCCTGTACCCTGTCACAGGCACGAGGGTTACATGTGTGCACTGAGCACAGCTCGTACTATCGACTCTCTGGGATGGGCAGCGGACCAGATTTGGACCAAAAAAGAGCAGGGTCTTTATAAATCCTAGRTGCATTGGGGTTAGGCACAAAGTTCCCTCCTGGCACGTTTTTAGACAAGTACCTTTGAAAACAGGAGTTGGCGCCTTCCTACAGCACTGTTCCTTGCCTGAGCCCTCCTGCTCACCAAAATGCATATATTTTCAGCAAAGGATTTATGGTTTTCTTGTGCTAATCCAGCATTAGTCAACTTGCTAGACGACATTTGTTTAGCAGGGAATGATGCAAGCTCATGCATCAATAAATACTGAATTTATCCATGGGAGACATTGGTTATTTTTATTTGTCATCTCTTTGTTTCTAGAATCTCTTTCAAGGAATCTGCAAGATTTATGCACTCAGTAGTATCACAATTTCATCTAACYATAGTGACTCTCCTTAGAAAAGAGTAAGGTTTAAAAGAGGGAATCCTACATGGGGATGTATTCACTACTGTACAGACCTAATAAAGCAATATTGGTGTAGGAGAACAGGGTGACAAACTTTCTGTCCCAATTTACTTTGCTAGTGGCTGGTTTTATTCATTTTAAATGTTGAGCTTACACTTTTCATGTTCAGAAAGAAGCAACACTTAATGCAGCTGCAGAGRGATAGGGAACGTCCAGTAAAACATACACCTTGCAACCTCAGAAGCCAATTATTGAACTCATTGTGTCATGTTTTCAGGCAGATGCCCTAGCTGCACTGGAAGAAACATTGGCTGTACCTTAGCCAAAATAATCAAACAAAAATGCTTACAATTAAGCAGCTGTACTCACACAGGTGGAGAACTCCAATCCATCTACCTTTAAAAGCAATAACCCAGCACCTGCAGGCTTTAAAGATGCTGGACTGAGCCTATGCCTTCTCCTGTTTGAGCGTCCAACACGGAAATTCGTATTTCAATACAGAAAATTCAAATTATAACTTCAATAAGGAAATATAGATTTATTTTTTTCTCAATATGGAGAATATTGCACATTTTCAATCAACTCYAGTGGTTATTATTTTCAGATAAAGGACCTCCTAACCTCAAAAGCAAGCAAAGAGCAAGTAAACCAAAGCAAACCCCTGAAATCTCATTTCATGTATCTCATAGAGGGAAGATAACGTGCAGTTRTATAGGAACACAGGTGCTTTCTTCATAGTCGCACTTGTATCTCAAAGGGCTTGCCTTGCCCAGGGCAGAGCGCAGTCAACCCCCATTCACTTCAAYGGGAGCTGAGGGAACTGATGGCCAYCCCCACCATTGCCTCTGGCCGGGAGCACTCATCTGCAAAGAGCACATCCCCTGCTAAAATCCCGCACGCGATGTTCAGTCAGGAACATGGTGCTTAGCAGGGGATATGCTCTTCGCTAAAGCCCCTCTGGAGCAGCTGACAAGCGAGGGCCCCTGTCCCACCAGCTTTTTATCTCACCAGGTTCCTGTTGCGTTTGGTTGAGGTGTCCAAGGGTGGGTGCCTAAGCCAACAGAAGAGAACCTCAAGTGCAGGTGGAAGGGAGACGCTTTCTTCTTACCTGTGATGAAGCCCACGCAGATGTAGAGCTGCAGGATGCTGGTGCAGAAGGCAGCTGAGACCATCCCAATGCCACACAGCAGGCCTCCAAATATAACCACGGGTCGGCTGCCATAGCGGTTTACTAAAATACTGCTAATGGGACCTGGGGAAAGAGTGCAAAATGGTCCTTGAGGTAGGTATCTTCTGACAGAAGGGCATGTTTGACACAAAGCAGGTAAAACTCTGCAATATTAGTGCCCTTGAGGTGCTGCTGCCAGCTTCTAGGGTGACTTCAGGAAGAAAATGGAAAAAGAGAGAAAGATGATCTGCACTGTGTGGAGATGACAGCATGTCCCATGTCACACAGTGGCTGTGTAGTCGGTGACAGCTCATGCCTCCAGGACTTCAAACTGTCATCAGAGAAGGCAAACAGCAATAACAAATCAGGTGAACGCATGATCCCAACATAGGAGCTTCTTGATTTATTATAATGCTAAACCGTACACACAAAGCACTGGTTCATATTACAAGGCTCATATCATTAATACCGTTGCATTTTTAATGCCTCTATTTAATGCAGTTCCGATACTGCTGACCAGGACTGAAGCTTCAGCAGAACAGTTGTTAATTAAATCTGAATAGCAGTCTATGTAGGCAGAAACAGTTTGGGATGATGGATTAGCCCAAGATCAAAAGAACCAGTTTGGTCTTCCATTTATGTAAAAGAGGTGGTTCAGGAAAGTGCAAAATTATGAAAGAGGGAAATAGCCTAACAAAGWCTGTGCACACTGAAAGGAAGCATTTAAATCTGAGGAAGTGGAACATGCCAGCATCTTTGGGCAGAGGAGTAAAGAAGGGAGGTCTTGTGTATAGTGGTCTCAACTAGSTGGAGGACCAGTAAAAATCAGAATCATGGAATAACATATGTCAGAGGGACTTTGAAGGTCTCAAGACCAACATCCTGCTCAAAGCAGAGCCAACTCTGAAGTTAGATCAGGCTGAGAATTCAAAACGAGAGAAAGCAAACTGATCAGGAAAGAGCGGTCCAGAAGTCAAGCTATGAGATGTAAGAAAAAGACTCATAAAACCTGAACCAAAATGCTGCAAAAATGATGCTGGGAATGAGGCAGGGGGATACAGGCAGCATTTAGTATCTTATCTTACCTGACTATTTTGTGCTGCTCAGCACACAGCAATGGTGTTTCGGAGCCCAGTGTGCCTGTTTGCCTTCATTCCTGCCGTTACGAACAGCCCACACCGTCCCCATACAGATTACTGGAAATGGGTGTTCTAAGCTCACAGGCATCTCTGAAGAGTTTGACTGTGGGATCTACCTCATCGCAGAGCCATTTGGTAGGATATTTACCTCTGTTGAAATAATCCCAGCCAGAAATAGTCCCAGAGCTCTTTCCAGACCCTGCAAACCACGGCACACTTGAGCACAGGAGCCGGACCCAAAAACCCCAGTATCCCCTCAGCATGGCTGACAGCATCCGAACAAGTTCTCAGCTGTTATAATGTGCAAGAATAAAAAACAGTAAGTATGACTGGTTTAATCTAGGGAATGAAGCCCACTGTTACACCTGTAATGTGTAAAATACTTTCCACTAGATGTTTAAGGTCAAAACACTCATAAATGAAATACACACAAGCACAGTCTTAACAGCATCCCTGTAACTGCGCGATCCGTGAGCTGGTCCCATTGAATGCTCCATTCAATTAAAATTTCTGAGAGTGTATAATTACGTGAAGAGTTTTTTCTCCTAATCCTGTAACTGGATTCAATGCATGCATCCTTTTGCTGCACAGAGCACTACAGAATTCAGTGAGAAGTTCTGGGGAGATACATATGTCAGATCAGCACAGCAGGAAAGGGACCCCTTTCTCACTGAGTCTCCCCTGGTCAGAGCTTGGACTTGCATCATGCTTGAGCTGGTCTCAGCGTGTCCTGTAATTCAATAGATCGAGCCACTGTTCCTTGGAAAGGCACCAACACATTCATCTGCAGCCTAAGGGCATGCTACTCTTCCATTTTTCAATTTTCCACATGTCTGCGTTTCTCCAGAATCAATCTAATTACTCAACTAAGAAAATGTGGTTTCATTACCTTCTCCTGCTGGAAGAGGGCTTTGACATTAGTCCTAAGACTGCAGGATGTTGTACCATGCAGCAGAGCATTTAAAGCCCACAAGATTCCTGCTAAGGCCCCTCTCCTGCTCCGACTCTGGGCAGCTCCCGGGGAGAGCAGACCCTGCTATGAGAAGTAAAACAAAATGCTCACGTATGTCCCACTCTTGCAGCATCCACCTTGGAAGAAGGGAAATATGGATCCACGTCCATCTCCAGTCCATAAGCTGTTGTACTGGCTTCACCCATCAGTAAGGATGGGTTTGGACCAATACAGCAGATGATGAACTGGAAGGGGCTGAGGGTGGGACACATTCTGCTCTGCTTCCCGGCTATGGGGACAACTTCGGGTAGAGGCTGGAGTAGATGAAAGCAAAAGTTCGTATCCCAACCACTGGCTTTACAAATGAGAGCACCCTTCCTGTGCCCCTGGGGCACCCTCCGTCAACGTGCAGTGTCCTCAACCACATCCCAACYTCCCAGCGATCACTTGGTAAGCCACGAGACTGCAATTGCTCCCTGTTCTTGTCTTGTGTGATCTCTCAGCAATGCTTTACACCAGGTCTGCGTGACCTTCAGCAAACAGCCTTCATCTGCTGTAACCAGCGTTATCAGTTTTACAGGGGGATAACCAGTCCCACTTGTTTGCCAGCCCGGGTGGGAGAGCTGTGGTCTCAAAGGYGTTATCTGCCTGGGCTGGGCTGAGCTCACAGGGAACTGTGATGAACTTCAGAAGCAACATGAACCTTTCTCCTTCACACCTTGAAACTTTAAGCCCAGGTCCTGCGAGCCTGCTTTGCTAAAGCAGCACTGCRTACAGGGTCACAGCACACGCTTGTGAGTGACAGCATTTGATCTCCCTGACCAGCCTCACCCACATAGGACTGAGGGTCGGAGACCTCTAAAACATTAAATGCAGCCAGTTAGAGGCAAAAACAGGAGCAGAGCATCTGGACTAAACCTTTCCAGCCACTGGAGAATCCACAGCAAAGGCCATGATGAGCACTCAACCTGCAGGGAAAGCATCAGCTAGACCTACGCTTTACGAGACACCAGAGAATCCAACCCAAGGCCTCAAACAGTTGGGAAACCAAACTTCCCTGAGCTGCTGCTCATAGGCCAAAGGTTTTGTAACAGTCCTGAGCAGACCTTTCAAATGCACTGAAGCAAATGCAAAATCACATCCCCAAAATTACTTCCACTTAAGTCATTTGGACCTACAGAAACGTCCATAGGCTTTAATGGAGCAGCCTTTCAAAAGCTGTCCCATCTCTCGGCAGAAACCGCTGCACGCAACGTCACATAGCTGTGCACACTGCAGCACGCAAACCCTGCCAACTTGGGCAGGCGCACGAAGCACAGACGCGTACACCTTCACCCTGCCCAGATGTCTTCYGAGATCAGCGTCACACCCAACAGATCTAAATGCACCTCTCCTGCCCTGCTTTGCCACGTGCAGCCCATAGTGTATTTCTCGTAAGGGGCTGATTAGCCACCAAGCATTAGACAACTTTAACAGCAGTGTTCTGCGGAGCTTCGGAAAACRTCAAATAGCTCCAGTCAGGGCAGAAGAATTAAAAAGAGGGAACAACAAAGCCAGCACCACAGTTGTGGGAAATAGGAAACACAATTACTGCTTTGCTTGCAGCTATTGCAAAAATTAAAAGTGTGACAGCCCCTGGAAACATGGTGGAATTGAAAAGCGGGACCTGTCATTTACCAGTTATTCAGCCTGCATGAAAAGAATAAAGATACTGTATATTACCACACAGAAACCAATTACGGTAACGTGTGCAGCTGAGATCCCAAGGCACCTTTACTTGCTAATACTTGCCTGGTCAAACGTGCAGGAACCACAGGCTGGCATCCAAACTAAATYATCCTTCCTTCCTGCGAGCCGACGGCAGGAGAAGCTAACAGGAGTCGGGGTGATTTTTGCCTCTTAATTTACAGTCAGGTGAGGACAGGGCAAGAGAAACAGCTGGCAAAGCTCTAAGAAAGCCGCCATTTGCCTGGCTTGACCTTGCAGAAGCAGCCACACGAATGCTGTCAGAATCCCTGGAAAGTCATGGCGAGGAGCAAAAGCCATCTCAGCTGCTGAGCGTGTCCCCGATGCATGGCTTCTCAGGGACCAGAGCAGCCAGGGCTAGTGTCACCCAGCCAGCGCTGTCCCCACAACCCCACCACCGTGGCGGCATCGCAACTTCTAATGAGGAAATTGGAAGTAAAATTTRACCCTCCCCTTGCACCCCAATACATTACAAGGACGAGGCTGACGACACAGGAGTGCCGGTGCTTCGCTGCCGAAGGGATGGCATTTCCACCCGCCCAGCCTTAGGAAACAAGGCAGCCCCTTCCACAACCCAGCAAGCGGCTTCCTCCCTCCCGACGAACTTCCAGCTGCAGTGATCATTTATCGTCCATCGCACGGGGATGACACAGACAGCGGAGGGCACAGGGGGATGCTGAGCCTCACCCTTGACGGTTGGACTTGATGATCTTAGAGGTCCTTTCCAACCTTAATGATTCTATGATTCTATGATGCTATCCGGCTGCTGGCTTCGCTCAGAGCTGTGCCTGTGGCTCTGCACCTCCCCTGGCTCGCAGGGCACTGCTGGGGGACACGCTCTCCAGTGGAGCTACCRTCAGCCCCTGGGTAAGAGCCTGCTCAGAAATGCCTTGTTTTACACCCCAAGCCCTTGCAAAGCAGGGTGCATATAAAGGGGGTTCTGCCTGCAGTAAAACTCTGCAGTCTGGAGAGCAACAGTTCGCATCAAATATCCCCTAAAGATGCTGCTGGGACCATGGCACTCCTGGAAGACTGATGTAATGTAAAGCACTATCCTCAGCCCATATAAATCATGCTGGTTTAGTGCCTGTCCTGTATAAAGCCCCTCTTTTCTCATACCTGTGGCAGATTTCCATTCGTTGTTAGCTGGTACATGAAAGGCCATGTCAAAGAAGCTGATCTTGGTGGCAAGCAAAACACAGGAACTCGCCGGTGGGAAATAATGCAAGCCCTAACTCATTTGTTAGCTTGTCCAATTACTTTTCACCTTGAGTTTTGTGTTTGCAGAAGTGAAAARGACCCTGAAGAGGAGATTGTAAAACCATAAAGAAAATGCAAAATACCCTGGACTCTCCTCTCTTCTCCTCCACAAAGCCAGGCCATCTTGTYATTTATTCTTTTTGAGCCGCTGAACTATGATCCAGACAGGATCATAACGCAGAGTTGGCATTTAACAAGAAATACCAATCCAGACTGGCTTAAACTCTTGCAAGTATGACAGTGCTCAAAAAATAGACACCTGAATTGCCTTTCTGTTCTCCTCAGTAAGCCTTATGAATTTTTTATGAGCTGCAAAACTTCCAGTGTTGGTGCAAAACACCAATGTATTTTTAAAAAGGACTAAAACATTCTTCTCTCCCATACCTCTGACCATATATATATCCCTTATTTGTAAAGTTTGGTTTGTCATTTTTTTTAACTTAACCTAATACTAACAGAAACAGTTTTCCCCCTTTTCAGTAGAACCTGGCTTGGATGAATTTCTGCTGAAATATTTCTGTGCAGGGCTCTCAGAGAAGCTGCTAAGAGCTGAGACCCTGAAAAAGATGGACCCAACCCAGAGGCCTCCATGCAACGTGGGTTTTTTCCAGGTTTCACAAGACTGACCTTCTGGCAGTGTAAAGTGGCACAGAGCCATTGCAAACATCATATGTCTGCTGGTAAGACCATTTGATGGCCACGCAGATGATAAAACAGCAACACTTTAAAATAGTCCACCGCCTGGACCCCAGTGCTGGCAGATTTGGGACAACCAGTGCCCCCATCGCTGGGGCTGCAAYGTGCAGCTCAGCTTTTCCCACTTTTCCACAGTGACAAGCGGCTCTAAAGAGCTGTTACTGTGCAGGGACATTGGTCAGCACCAAAAGAACTGCCCAGATAGTTAATTTTTTCCAAACTGCTGTGAAAACACAGATAATACTAAGGAACTCAGCACGACATGAYCGGCGTTGACTATGTGGAGTCACTGGGGAGGTAAGAAGGAGCAGAGCATACTCAGCTGGGAGGAAAGGGGGAGAAATCATTTATACTAATAAAACAAAGTCTATTATTACACTAGTAGTAAAACAACGACAGGAGCAGGCCTGCAATTTCCTCAGTAATAATCTCATTCCCTCGGTGGAATAACAACACTGCCTTTGGCCTCGTAATTTATCCACCAGGGTACCAGCCCATTGTAACAGAGCAACCTCCTCATTACCCCGCAAATGAAAGCAAGTGCCCCCGCGTTATTAACACGCTGCCAGAATCCACCAGCCTCCCGAGGCGGAGGGGATCAGCGTCAGCAATCAGCACCCGGTAACGATGCACGGCCCGAAAGGGAGGTGGCCTGAGAAAACACGGGGCACAGTCGCCAAGGCAGGGGGAAGGGATGAGAAGGTTAAAACCTGCAGCCGTTCGGTCTTTTGCCTTGCTAGAAGAGAAGTCCAAGATCAAGGACCCGGGTGGCTCATGCTCTTAAGTGTCTGTCACCAGGGCTTGGAGAACTGCTGCTCACCAGCTGACCTATGTCAAATGAGCCCTGCACGTGCCTGCTCCAGATCACCASAGGAGAAGAACTGCTGGTACCTGGTAATAATACAGTGTATTAATAGTCTCAGCTGCTTGGTTCAGATGGTTTGTTTTGCACCTGCAATGGCTGAGGAGCCCACACTCAACTGGTKCTTCCACAGGCAGCGGTGCTGGAGACAGGACGGCCATGCACGCCGGTGCTGGAGGACAAGTGGCAGCGAGCAAACGCTCCAGGTGACAGCCATGTTATCAAATACCCCTCTGCCAGACCCCAAAGGGCAGCTWCCAAAAACCTGTCTGCCCCTAAACTGCCCTGATGCCTTCTGTTAGTATTACTTTGCACTGCACATAATCATTTTTAAATAAGGAGGCTRAAGTCCAGCATATGCAATAGCAGCTCCAACAGCTAACCAGTCACCAGAAGCCACCWCTCTTTCTTCCTCGTAGGTGAGGAAAATGGTCTGTACGTTAAAGGGGGCAATGGCTGCAGTTTCAGCTCAACCCCTGTGAGATGCATACGCCAAGCGTGGGAGAGACTGCCTGGACACGTGTTATTCGGTCATCAAAGTGGTCGGTCCAGGCTCTGTGGTGCTGGGTCTCCCGGGCAGGACTGGCACCGTGTCCAGCTGAGAAGGCAGTGGGTGTAATGGTCTGGTGCAGAAACCAAGTCGTGGCAGCCCTCCCTCCCCTGCACCAGGCACGTCCTTGGGAAGCCAGGGACCCTGACGTCCCCTCAGAAACACATGCATTTGCCACAGCAGCATCCTGATGTTAAAAAAAGAAGAAAAACAAAGCAGACAAGGCCCAAGCTTCAGAAAGACAAAGCGTCCTCTTCCTTATCCAGCAATCTTATCTGATCAGTGCTTCGGCATTTCAATTTCCAGATTACACAGCTGACACGTGCTGCTCCTGCGGCGCACGGAGAAGCCACAGGCCAACAGCTCCAAAATYGGGGCTGGAGCCAAGGTCTTTCGTGTCACTTTGTATTTGGGCAATTAAATAACGGCTCCTGCAAGGGGATGGCGTCGCAGGTGCCGAGCGCGCAGCTGCCTGCACTCAGTGGTTTCCCCGGGCTGCTGGTTCAGATCTCACCTACACAGCAGATCACAGCTGCTGACCRTCAGAAGGTCACAACTCCATGCTTTTTGAATTTCTTTCCCATGATTTTTTTAGCTAACCTTTTGCTTTGGCAGGACTGCAGACTTTTATCCCTTCCGTCATTTGACGCCCAGCTGCAGAACATGAGTTCCCTACGCAGCTGAAACACCTATTCCCTGAGATCAGCAGCCCTTCGTTACCAGTCTGAACACACTGCACTACCAGCAAATTGGCCCCTACCTGGCCATGCTCTCCAAAGGGCTTTGTCCACCTTTTGACCAAGAGACCAGTTAGGCTGGAGAGCCATCCAGGGGCAGAAAAGCTGCAATGCTGCGGGACAGGTTGGTATCAACGCTCTCGCACTCCTTCCTACGGCGGGACATGAAGCACGTGCTGTACTGATGGGGGGAAGAAGCTTTCCCATGTTTGAACTTCACTTGGGGGAGTGGATTATAACTTACTCCTGGGCTTAACACCTGCCTGCGAAGCATTAACAACCCCCCAACCAAAACTCTTTGCTTTCTTTTTCCTAGTTCTTATTAATCTCGGTTTTTATTAAGTCTATCACATCTCTATTATTGCTGCCTGGTGACCTTGCTAGCTCCAATGAAGGGCGAAATGATAAAGCTTTGTGACCAAGTCCACGAACACAGAAATATTTCACCTAAACCTATAGTGCTATTATTGCTCTTAAGTAGAACAGGGCTATTTAAAAAAATAAAAAATATAAGCACATACGTGGTGACCTTGCAGGGCTTGAGTGCTCTCTGAGAGTCAGGAGAAGTATATGAATCTGCAGCACCATCCATTAAAGAAATCAGATCATTCCTCACCCGTCTTTCTTAACAAAATCCATGATCATAATGGTGCTGCTACCTTGGGGATTGCCCCAGCATGGGAAGACATCTTGTTTCAATGACACGGGGAGGCTGACTGACTCTTGGTGGGACTCCAAGAGGTGGTGACAATAAGCAAAAGGATGAAGTCCAGCACTGGGCAGCTGAGCCACGGGTACGCAGGGAGCACCTGCCAGGGCTTGGGCCAYGATGGCAGGATGCTGGATATCCATTGTGGATAAACAGAGATACTCCTTTTGTTTCAGCCTACACAAAAGATCCAGGTGGAAAAACACATGCCCAGGGAAATCCTAGCTTGAGAGTTTTTGTTGAACGCTGTACACACATAAGTCTGGGGACAGACTTTTTAGTAGGGCCTGTTGTGATAAGACAAGGGGTAATGGTTTTAAACTAAAAGACAGTAGATTCAGACTAGATATAAGGAAGAAATTTTTTACTGTGAGGGTGGTGAAACACTGGCACAGGTTGCCCAGAGAGGTGGTAGATGCCCCATTCCTGCAAACATTCAAGGTCAGGTTGGACGGGGCTTTGAGCCTGCTCATTGSAGGGGGGTTGGACTAGATGACCTTTAAAGGTCCCTTCCAACCCAAACTATTCTATGATTCTATGAAGTTGAGAGAGCTGACGCATGATACATTACTGCAAATATCACCTGTTCTCCCCTCCTCTTTCTCTCCTCTCTCGTAGCCCTCACTCAGCACTAAGGGCTGATGAAGGAGGTGCTTGTGTCATTTCAGACACCCTTGGGTAACTGAGGCATCCCCCGGGGTGGTCAGACACAACACAGGACCCAGAGGACACAGGTGCTGGATCTCCTGGAAGGACCAGCGACCAGCTGGCTGGGCACTGCAGATCCGCAGTGCATCCCTAAGGGCTGAGCGTCTCCGAAGGCAAACTGTGCCCAGGTATTGACCCTTTTATTTCTCTGCTAAGCCCAAGTTATAGAAAATGATGGGAAGCCCACAGTGCAACCACCCAAGCATAACACACAAGGATAACCCCTTCAGTTTTTAGGAGTGAAGTCACTCATGCGGGAACTCGCAGGCTTGGGGGGCTCTGGGTTTCTTAAAGAACAAGAAAAAGCCCCAGCACATGCTGCGGCAGCTCATTTCTCAGCAGCAGGGGATGAAAACAGTAGCAACAGCAGGCGAGCTCAAGTATCTGCAAAACGGCACGTGCCTTGCAGAGATGATTTCTTAAACCGGACAACAGCCCCATAGGATGCTCCACACAGGCAACCTGCTCTCATGCACACAGCTCTCTTCTCCTGCCCAGCCGTTTGGGACTCCACACACAGAAAATGTACTGCAAAATGTTGAGCAATGCAGAATTTTGCCAGGCACCCCCATCACCGAGCTTTTAGCTGGTAAAGCCTCCACTAGTCAGGGCACGTCCTTGACATCAGGCAATGTCTGAGCCAAAACTGGCTTGCAGAGAACTTGCACCTCCTGAGGCCTGGCCCGGACTCTGTTACCCACTTGCTGCTTGTCTTTGGAAAAACCCCACACCTCCCTTCCCGTGCCTCAGTTTCCCCTTTTAGTGCTGTGGTACTTCACAACTATTTGATGGGTGGAGAGCGTGGGTCTGGGTGAGGTCTTCTGGAGGCAGAGAAGGTTTTGATGAAGTTTGGACCAGACCAGAAGAGAACATTGGCAGTTTTGATTAAGTTAAAAACCGCAGAATCAAACTCATTATTAATATAGCTTTACGCCACTGCATGTTGTAAGGTGCTTTCTAAACCTGTCACTGCAATTTATCATGCTAGCAGTGTAATAAAATACAGCTATAAAATTTTGGATTAAATGTTCAAGGTCAATGGTCGACTTTCAACTTCCCAATCTCTTCCTTGCTGCTTTAGCAGATGCTCTATTAAGCAGTTACAAGCTCTGGGAGAAAGTTTCTTTGGAGAAAAGACTCAGTTGTGGAACATTTCCAGAATTAAATCTTCAGACATTTCATCCAATTACAAAACAATAAATAATAAATAACAAGAGTAATAAACACTGGCTGGCTTCAGGATAAGGCTTTTACTTCAGAAATGCTCTCATTTTTCTTGTGTTTGCAAAAGGTGGCTCTCTGCTCCTGTCTTTGCAAAACAGACAGAAGGTGATTCCCTAATTTTAATAGAAATTTGGATCTGTACGAACAGCACCCTGGAGATTTTGGGTATCACAGTATTACAGCAGTGTATAGCACGACTGAGACGAAGACTCCACTGCACTACATACTGAATAAAAACAATGTAAGGTCCTGATGCAACTTAGCTTTTTATGTATTAAGRAGCAACAGAAGCAGCACATATTTACATCTACAAACTGTATACAAACATGCACAAGGCTTAGCTGCACAGCAATTGCAAAAGAAAGAGTAAGATTCTTCAAAATGAGGGAAAAAAAGGTCAGATGTCTCCTGCTCTAGCCCCAGCTATTCAAGCTTATCAGCTGAAATGACTCTGTGTCAGGATCTGGTCTCTGAGTTTCCCTCATATGACTTCAGTTGTTCCATTACAGTGATGAAAGGACCATTTTGGCCACACAGTCACCATAAAAAAAAAAAAAAAAATGGAAAATGCAGATACTGTCCTAGGTATTAAATTATTCTCTCTATTCCGGCACACGTGCCAGAAAGCTGGCTCATTGTTCAAACTCTAACAGTTGGCTATAATCAAAGACATTACTTCTTCCCATGATCCTTACCTCTCTTACAGCCCCAGAGGAGACCGTAACCGCTACCAGAACATTGCTGCTATTAAATTAGTAGCATCAGTATTTCTTATTTTTAGAATGTTCGGCTGCTTCCCCCAATGCTGAATAGGGCAACTAAATTAATAGCAAATTAATATTGCTTATCTTTTCTTTCCTGGGAGCTCAACTGCCTCCTGCTTTCTCTGGGTAATGGTTATCTCTGGGGTCTCATCTGTGGCCTAGCTTGAAATGTGTCACCCTTAAAAATGGGAAGAGGGCAGCTCAGTTTGGTATTGTGAACACGATGCAGGCACATGGCCCAAGTCAGGAGGCGTGAAGGCCAAAAGCTTTCGKTTTTGCAATTATATTATTTAAGATGGCCTCCCTGAACAAAACCCATCCCTGCCCATGAGGCAAGACCTTGGGAGCCTTGGTCTTGTGTTGGCATAGCAAAGTCCAAGGAGGCAGTTTGCAAAAGGAAATCCTGCCAAGGACGCGCAGCAGCACGACGGGTGCCCTACGATGCTCCACATTTTGACAATGTTGGTGTGTCCTTGTCACCCCCAGAGCCTGATACCTGGGAGCTGAGCTGCAGCTCAAGAAACCTTTAGGGAAGGATGGTAGCATCTCCCCTAGACCCTTATGGACTGATCCTGGTTCCTTTCCTTTCCAACCRGCAAAGACTCTGCCCCGTAATACTTTTCTTATTTGGGGTAAGGAATGAGCTCTTTGCCCACAACCAGAGAAAAAAGTAGAAACATTGCAAAACAAAATTCCTTCTTTATCAGATTGACAGGGTTTCACCCTGCAGGATTTGGTCAGAGAAAAGCAATGTTCCCTTCTGCTCCTCACTCACCATCTCCCGGTTTGCCGTCCGCAACTGGAAACGTGGAATTGCTGAACATGGAACACTGGCGAGAACTACAAGTACCCTGTCATAAAGTCCAGGCTATCCACTTTACTGCACACTAATCTGTTTTACTACTTGTATTACAGTGACAGAATTGTTTTCTGCAACCTAGTTCAGATTAAGAAACTGGGGGATAAGACACATTAAAACTTCTGCAATATATATTGCCAGAGCTTCGGCTGGTGTAAAATAGCTTCCTCGTGGAATTAAGCAAAAAGAGAAGGGCAGAAACAGTCTTGGCTGCTGATTTTTCAGTCTTAGTCTGAAAAACTGGCACTGCTCTGGTGCTAGAAGCCAAAGCCTCAGGTGGTCACTGTAAATCTGCATCCATGCTGTCAAAGTCAACAGAGCTACTCCAGTGGAGATTTGGGTTAGTTAATGCAAGCATTTACAGAAAATACGCTTCATTTGCATTATTTACGAAATGCAAACATAAGCTCTGTTACACAGTAAGCAGCACAGCCCACACCAACAAGCATGCCAAGGAAATGAGGGATTGTCTCCCGAGGATGTTTGCAAATAAAAGCTGTTGTCAGTGAGAGCATCAGACCCTCCGCACCCTGCCAAGGCACTGGGCAGCACGGCTGCCCTGAGCTCCCGGGGACGGGACATCCCCCTGCTCGGATGCCAGAGCCACGGCACAGTCCGGAGACGTGGCCGAGCACCGGGGAGGGGACAGCAACGCTACAGCCTTTCCCTGAAGCCAACGGAGCAAACAGCAGAGCCTGTGCACTCTTGGGGAAAGCTTTTGATCTACGTGGCCACCTTCCAAATCACTGCTGCTGGAGCAGGGGGAAGGGGTGGAGGTGAGGCAAGTTTGGGGCTTTCCTTTCGTGGCTGTGATGCCCACACCTGACACCAGCAAATGCACCACTTGGCCCCTCCAGCCCCCCCCGGACACGGGGCCTGACGCCTCGCGTAGGAGACGCACCCGGCGTGGTTCCTGCGTGGCTGTAGCCCACCCACCCCTGCACCTCCGCGCAGGCTGTGACGCTTCTGCCTCACCACTGATTTGGGAAAGGAAGGGAAGGAATGGACAAGCCAYGGCAATAATTACCTGGTTTAGTAAGTCTACTAGTTACTCAGGATTATGTTGAAAGCTTACRTTGGCATATTTAGAATTTCTTTTTTTCAGAAAAGATTAGCAAAAATCCAGTGTTAAACTATTTTCTGTTTTTTCAGCAAAGTAAATGAAGCTTTGCCGCAYGGGCATCCTAACAGCTCTAACAGGCACCGCAGCAGAGCAAGACTTTGGCAGCTCACAGGAACTGGCGCCCCATTCCTTTAATGAGAATTTCCAAATCGCTGAAGTCGTTCATAAGTCAAACCCGCTCTGGCGTTAAATGCCCAGTCAATCAAATTAGATGTGTTAAATACACTCTTGGGCACGTGTGTTTCATTTGCTCCATGTTCTGCAAACTCCCACCGTGGCCCTGTCTGCAGCCACTGAGCGACTCGGCGTCTCAGCCTGGATCGCTGCAGAGAAAGGGATGATCAAACAAGCATAAATCTTATTCAGGAGCAGAGCAGAGGAGGGGAGGACTATTAAATGGACATAACTCTGAGTAACTGCAAAGCAAGTGGGAAGGTACAATCGCCTGCAATTAAGTGTAACAGTGCCCAGTTGTATCATCCCCATATTACTGTATAATAGCATAAGGGAGGGTAAAGTTAAAGCTCTTTGCAAAAAGGCAGGAGACACTCAGTTAATTGGGATAAAAGTCCACTGCAACATCCCAGGTACAGAGCACACCGCACTGGCTTGAATACTTGGAGAGAAAGAGAAGAAAGTGGGTTGGAAAGTCTGCAGATGGGAGAAGGCAGAGGCGATCAGAGCAGCATTTCACCTGCTCCAGCGCCAGCTTGTTGGCCATGACCTGCACCCCAAGAGGCTCAAGCCCCCCATCTACACCCCTGTCAGCAACTTCAGGCACTGCCAGGTGCAGGGTTAATCTGCAGAGCATGTTCCTCGCTCAGTCACCATCAGGCAGGAAGCATCTCTTCCATACCAGAGGGTGCGGGGACACGTTTTTATTGGAAGACAAAGCAGAGATGGCAACAACCCACAGAGGCAGCCAGGGAGCCCCCARCCTACAGGTAACTACTGTGGTGCATTTATTGCATCGTTACGGGACAGGCGATGGGATATCGCTTCAGCACATGGCAGTCTGCAGAAGGGACGTGATTTTTGGGGCTGGTCCATCAAGGTCTCTCCCCACCCCATGGCAGAGCAGGGTTTCCCACTGCTTCACTGTGGATGATGGTGGTTGAAATCGTAAGATCATCATCATGGTGCCTTGAGTCCCAGCTAACATCTACCCAAGACTGAGTGCAATGGAAGAAACAGCATTTCCCCAGGAAGGCGGCTTGCACTGTACGATGCCCTGAGCTACTGGGAAGACAGAGAAAAACGTGTTAGGGACCCAGCCATCCGCGAGAGCAGCGGTCCCTGCTGTCCATRGGACTCATTTAGCACACTCACCCATATTAAAACCCCAACCACAGCCTTCCCAACAAGTGATGTCCTAATTTTAGTACCAGACCACAAAATTTACAGCAGCCTCCACTCATTCGSATATTTTTGGTACCAAATATTAGCCACCTCTCTTTGACTTCCAAACCACGCAGCTTCCTAGACACCCATCTGTAGGCAACTGAACACACCAAAGGCATGGGCTGCCTACTTTTTCTTTTTTTCCCACCTGACTGCTTCAGAGACATTCCACATAATTTACCCCAGCCCTTTAAAACAGCATTTAAATAGCATCTAAATGACAAGCGGTCCTTTCGCCTGCCTCCCCACAGTGGTGTTTCCCTCCCCCACCACAACCCACTTGCTCCTGTTCAGCCTATACAGAGTCCGACTGTTTCCTTTTCGCTGCAGACTGCTTATTTATATTGCTGGGGCTGAGGCAAAAGCACTTTTCTCTGCATTTAATAACATGCAGAGAGATCTAACCCAAAGCTGCCGCGATCCCCAGGGCTCGGGCTCAGCATCCCATCAGGGAGGCCAAGGGGATGGCCTGGGACAACGGCCCTGGCTCAGGCAGAGGATTTCTCTTTCTAAATCGCTGCTTGGGTTTTGCCCTCGAAGTGCTCCATTTGTGGGTTCTCAAATAGGAACGCAGCCCTTGCAGAGCTACTCTCCGTGGGACCAAGCCTTTGCAGGGGGTTACAATAGAGTGGATTACAATAGGCTCTGATTCAAGCACCGCTTCCACTTTACAAACCTTTACAAAGCATCTTTACTTTCATTACCAGCTGYGCTCTCCACTACAGTGCCTTATTAGGGAAAAAAAAAATCCCTTTTTAAAAACATAGAATATTTTCAGAATTGCTTTAATAGCCAGGATAAATATTGATGAAGTTTCCTGCAATTACAGAGTGTGGTTCCTGCCTACCTCCCATTGCAGATTTAATCAAAGGCAGCCCAAGTTTTTCATTGAGTTGTGAAAGTGATATCAAAATCATAAAAAAAGAGCAAAGTTATATGCACTGCTTTGCAACTGATAAGAATTATTAACTCTGGCGATTTCATTGCTGTAATTATAAGYTGCCACAATAAACAAGCAGCTACTTCTATTGCTCTACTCCACGCTCACCTTTGGCTGCAACCCAGACCCAGCTATTTCACACCAGCCCGCGGCTGGCAGCGTGGCCGGGGAAGGGGATGCAGCAATGGGACACACCACGCAGCTCAGCCTCTGGTGCGCAGAGGATACTGCACCCCTTTATAAAGGCTTCCACGTTAACACCTCACCCATATTAGTGAAATGAGCCCTATTTTGAAAAGCAGTAAAGGTGCTGCAAACCTAACTGGAGATAAAGGGGATTTCAGCACCAAACTGGTCACAGACCACATTTTCAAAGGCATCTGGAGTCCCCCACGGGCCCAAAAGGCACCCAGAGGGGTCAAAAGACGCCTGCACCCGCTGAACCCAGTGACAAATTCGGAAGGCACCAGGCCTGCTTGAAAATCCCAACCAACACCAATTTACCTCTGAAAAACTGCCCCTTAGCCCCCTTTACTCTCCACATATGACTTGTTTCCCTAAACGACATTGGAAACACAATCAGACAATGAACCTGTTGATAGGGCCCGTGCAGACRGACACTGCTGCTTTCCCTGTATGCTGGCCCGGAGCGGAGATTTCTGGCTTATTTCTGCTTTTACAACACACCGCGCCGCAGGGGCTGGTGCAGGTTTACTCACCTGCACCATACGTCGTGGCCAACATGATCGAGGAGACCCACGCGATCTCGCTATAGGACGTGCCAAAGAAATCCTGGATTTCTTTGAAGAAGATGGCTACGCCTTTGGGGAAGGCGTACGCGAAGCCRATAGAAATGAAAGCGCCGAAGACCACCACCCAGCCCCAGCCGCCGTCCGGCGGGCCGGGGGCTCGCCCCGCGTTAGGGGGGGGCGGCATGGCCGGGCTGTGCGAGCGGGAAGCCCTGAAAAACAAAGTGCAAAGGTGCAGAGTCAGTCCCGGAGATGTTGCTCCCCCAGATCCCCGGTCTGCAGCGACAGCATCGCCCCAACGCAGCTTCAATCTAGTTATTTATTTCTAATGTCGCCCCCCACCCCTGCCGTTTTGCCTTGCCATTTAATGCAAAGAATATCAGCTATATGGAATAGTGCCTCCTATATCCGTACTGGGGCTGGGGAGGGGGGGGCGAGCGGGACGGTGCCAGAAATGCCCCGTGGAGGTGGGTAAGATTAGAAACGGCGGCTYCGACCCGCTGCACCGCCCCACTCGCGTGTGTCCAGGCCCCCTCCCCACCACCCCCCCGGGCCCCCTCCGCAAGGCAGGCTTGGGAGGCAGCCCCCGGACACGCGTGGGACCCCGCACCCCCCATGCGGCAGCACCCACCTGCGGGAGCGCGACGCCGGCCCGACCACTGACCCCCCCGCGGCCGCCGGGACGGGACGGGGCGGGGCGGGGCGGGGCGGGGCGGGGGAGCCGCCCGCACCGCCCCACCCCACGCGGGACCGGCCCGCCCCGGCCCGGCTCCCACCCCGCCGGGCAGCCGGGGACACAGAGCGAACCTCCTTTCAGCGGGGGTTACACGCATTTCTGCTTTTCCCTTTTTCCCCCCTTGTTTTTCCTCGCCCCCCCAAGCCGAGGCGCTGCGGGAGGCAGCAGCAGCACCCAGCCACCCCGCGGGCGTTAATTAAACCATCCTTAGTTATTTCAGTGGAAATTAAAAAATTTTTTTTTCGCCCTAGTTTCCACCAGCATCCCAGCTCTTTATTCTTCCTTACAAAGTTGCAGGCTGCTCTCCTGTCCCCCTACCACGACATCCTTGCGGACTTGGGCAGTTGTCCGCCCGCTGTTTGTGTTCACCAGTTCGCTGTATATTCTAGTTTTTAACGTTGAAGTCCGCTTGGGGAAACGTTAGCAGTGTTCACTCTTGCTGGAAAGTTGCAGTTTCGCTACCAGACGTGCATCTTGCTCAACCTCGCCTCCCCCTGGCTTAAGTAACAGCCCCAATTTTGAGGAAATTCATATAGAGATGGCAGGTGAGTGTCAGCACCCTGTCGCCTCCCACTCTGCCTCCAGCCTCCCAGGAGAGGGAGACCATCTTCCCTCCATGTGTAACCATGAAGATGGGAGTATGATTTGGGCAGATTTTACGAATCATTTTGGCAAAAGACATTTTGCCTGCAAATCAATTACACTCCCTGCATTGCAAATATGGACCTTTCTTCCCAGTTCCTCTAAGCAGAGCTTCCATTCCCCCTTGGCTTCTCTGTATTTTAAGGCTCAGACCAACTCTTCCCTAATCTCCTATAAAGCTGTATTTAGTCTGTTTTCAAAAAAGACAACCTAACACTCAAAAAASAAGCCACGCTAGTTAGGTGTGTGGAAATCAGCTGGTTTTAAAATCTGCAATTAAGCACTGCTGCTGTTCACATGTGTCTTTCCCCCTCCTCTTCTTGAGCCGAACGCCGTCCACRCGGCGATGGCGCAGGGGGCAGTGGGCTTCCCCCTCCCACTCCACCTGAGGCAGGAGGTCCCTGCCTGCCCACATCTTCTGCACGGGGATGCCGGGAGCCCTTCCCAGGCAGTCYGGGAAAGAGCACATCCCTGCGCTTGCGAGGGGCTCTGTAAGGCTTTGCCACCRTCCCCTCTCACACCCTTCTGGGCCGACCTCCTGGGGAGCTCTTCCCTTCCCAAGGACATGGGGAGCCAAAGCTTGCTCATCTGGGCTGGTGTTTCTTCTCTAATTTTGAATTAGATTTTAACAGCGGTACCACTTTCGGTTCAGGTACACACATGTCAATCTCTAATGAAACGAGAAGGAGCTCCCTGCCTCCCTATCTCCCTCCTTCCTCCAACGCTACCAAAACAGACGCTGTGTTACTGTAAATCCCATTTTTCTACATGCACAATTAAGCAATAATGGAGAGGGGGGAAAAAAATCAGTGCCTTGGTCAGAAATTTTCCTGGCACAATCTAGAACTTTAAAGATCTCCTTACAACATGTCTGTAAGATGTTTTATTACTACTATTTCTTTCTTCCTATWAAACTGAGTAAACATAAAATGACCAGAAGACCTTTACTCTCAGGTGCAGGGTCACAGCGTGACGACCTGGAAAGCTTTGTTTTGGTACAGCCCAGACCCACTTTATGGGCCGTAAGGGTACCTGCTTTTACCGCATCGCTTGTACGATGTACAGTCCTGCATGTACAAAGGCGCRGGGTGCAGCGGCGGGCAGTCTGCCATCGCAGGAGACAATTAAAGTCTCTTCAGTATGAAAACCCTGTCGGCAGCTGAACAAGGGGATGGTCAAGGGGACAGAGCTGTTTTCYTCTATTTTGCTACAGAGGGATGAGGGTTTGGATTAGTGGACTTTTTCTAATAAACGGGAATTAAGTTTGTTTCAGTAGCTGGTTTCTGTGTTTTGCCAAAATTAAAAAATTGGACCAAATCCAAATAAACATACCTGAGGTTGAACTTCAGCACATCCTTAGCATCAGTGAGGAGGGTGGGGAGCGCAGATGGAAACCCCTGGGAGAAGAGGGATGAAGAAGCAGCTACAACTCCAGCCATGGCCTCAGCTGGAAGATGGGACAGTTTCCCTCTGCAGAAATGCTAAATTTGGTGTAAAGTTGAAGAATTTCCTCTGCCGCAAACCCTGGCATGACACCTTCTGGGTAAACTGGTGGCAAACTCAAAACTAAAGCAGGAAACCAGTTGCAGCAGGAGATACTGGGGCGGGGGGAACCAATTATTTCTAAAGATGTCTGAAATCAATTAGTCTTTGCTCTCTTGTCGCTGCTCTGAAGAGATGCTCACAAACAAAGCAGGACAGCCTGAGAGCGGAGGGAGGGACTGACAGCAGAAATCCTGGGCTTACCAGGTCRGAAAGGACTTCCTGGCAGTTTGGGGAGACTTGGGCTCATCTCACAGTAGCTGCCTATGTGAGTGCTCCCCCCTCATTTYGGGAGCACAGCCCCCCCAGCCAACCCCCCCCCCAGCCGGGCTCCGCTTACTCATCCACAGACAGCAGACGCTTCCTGGAGGGCAGGTTTTTTAATTTGTTGGCAAGCGGCAACAAAATTGATTAAAATTGCAAAATACCTTTTCAAATGACTTCATTTCCCTATCGCAGTCCTCCATGTAAATAAGTGACTGCTATTGTATTCCCAGCGCTCCACTCCAGAGCTGTTGAAAGAAGAGGGGCAAGGGGGGAAAAGGGGCCGGGAGCAAGGCAGAGTTTGAAACTATTCCMCTCTCCCCAAAAGGGCCCATTTTCCAATCTTTGCAAAGCTCTCCGTGACAGTTCCCATAGATATTTTAAGTCATGATTTTTAAATCAAAAGAACTAACGTCCTTCACTTATTGAAGTCCAAGGTTGGATAAACAATATTTAAAATATAAGGTCATCAAAAAAAAGTGACTAACGTTGGCAACTTGAGTGTTTTTCTTTTCCTGAAAAAAAAAAAAGGAAAAAAAAACCCTGGGCTCCTCTGAGAATGGAAAGCATTTCTATTTATTCTCAGTGGACCACTTRGGTATTTGGAAAGAATTTTGTTCAAAGCCTTTTATGCAAGGCATTTTATTGCAGCCAAAGGTAGGAGCTACAACTCTGTAACCCCAACAATGTTTGTCCTTCATTGAGTCTTTGAAAGTCAATTAAAGGCTTTAGAAATTGCTTCCACATTAAAGAAAAAAAAAACATTCCTAGCTCTGCTGCATCAAAACAGCATTGGGTAAGTAAGCACCAAAAGAGGTAACTCTGCACTTCTTTAAAGCATCTGTGATTCTCACTTCTACGGCATACCCGCATTTCTCAAAACTATTCCGTTGTTATTTTCCATTTGCTCACAAAATGCATCAACAATGAAATCCAATCCATAACCACAGTTAAAATGGAGCTTCTGAATTTATGAATGAGATTATAAGCAGCAATTGTCCGCAAAACCGAAGGGCTGGCCCCCATGGCCCAGGATGTGATACCGTTACTTTCCTCAGTGCAATCTGTCTTAGCAGAGAGATAYCCCAGTCCTCCAAAAATAGGCCCACACATTTATGTTCCTAATAAAATTCTTAACTTTTTCCAAAGGATCAATCCATCCTAATATAGATTATTATAGCATCACAGAATGATAGAATAGTTTGGGTTGGAAGGGCCCTTAAAGACCACRTAGTTCCAACCCCCCTTCCATGGGCAGGGACACTTTCCACTAGACCAGGTTGCTCAAAGCCCCCTCCAACCTGGCCTTGAACAATTCCAGGGATCCACAACTTCTCTGGGCAAACTGTTCCAGTGCCTCACCACCCTCCTGGTGAAGAACTTGGGAAAAGGTTTGAATTCAGCAAAATTCTTGGCTCTCGACCCCAACCAGATGCATAGTTCCCTCCACGGTGAGTGCAGAATTACCCTTATCCCCTCACGCTCCCCTCACCACTGAGCGTGACTGGGTTGATACAACACATTCCCCAGTGTTTAGCCACAAGACCTCCATCATTCAGGGACTTACCCCTAATATTTTCATGCTCGAGGTTTTAATTAAAGGGAATCTAACTCTGCCCAGCAGCTCCCGGGGCACCGAGCAGCAGGAGGGATGCGGGCAGCACCCCACCAACACAGCACCCGTGCATGCTCCGAATAGGGCATRTGGGTCAAGCGCGGTCAATCTGCGTCCCTTGACATCCCTATGGCTATTTTAGGGAGACGTTGAATTTCCACACGGCCTCTCCACAGCTGTGTGAGATGCTCTGCTGCAGGCAGAGCCACCAGCCCCACGCGTCCCTGCGCTTGGCGGCGGGGTGGCACCGCGCGGAGCCAAGGGACGTCGGTGCGGGTGCTGCTGGGAACCACCCGGGACACTGGCAGAGCCTCGTGGCTCTGCTTTCCACCGAGTAATGTTTTACAAGGGGGTCAAGGAGAGGTCAAAACAGAAAGTTATGAAATGTCAGACTTGCTTTTTGCTAAGCCCCAGTATTAATAGCGCRGAGGCCAGGCAGGCAGAGGGATTCACACAACACGCAATAACTCTCTCCAGAGCCAGCAAACCTCTTAGATGGCTCCAGGCCTGCGTCCATCCGTAAACCAGCCAGGTGCATGAAGCGTCGCTGCTGGATGTGCTGATTTTCTGGAGATCATAAAATAAACCAAGCAGTGACATCACTTCTTCTGTTTTTCCCCTGTTGCAGGAGTTTAATCAGCAGCCCAAACCAAAACATTTGTGTTGGTAAAAAGATGGCTACAATTAATCTAAATCTAATAACTGGAATGTTTTCACTGGSGAATTAAAACAAATTATTCCTTTGCTGTTGCATCTTCTTCTCATTTACATTTTAATCCCAGTAGGGTCTTGCTCTGTTATATTTGGAAAATGACTGTATAAAAAGGCAAAAACAACATGTTTGAAGTACTCAAAGACGCATCGAGAATTCAGCTATTAACTTTAATGGCAGAAGTCTGGCAACGCCAAGCCCTGAATGATTGAAAATTAGCACAAATACTGTGGGTTTTTTCCCCAAACATCACTGAATGCAGAGCCTGGTGGCATTTCAGATTGTGCACACAAACACGGGCAAACAAACAGCTGGGGCAGAAGGTTGTGTTGAAGGTGTAATTACACATTAGCCAGAGCAGAGCAGGTCACTCTTTCATTTGTACCGAAAGTAAAGGGGGCTCTTTACCGCAGGACACGGTGTGCAGAGGGAAACGTCTGTGTGCCCACCCTGCGGTTCTCCACTCCCAGACTCGAGCCCTGTTTTCCTTGCTGTGAGGTTTTAGCACAGGGTAACGAGTTCATACCTTTTTGCTCAAGGTAAACACATAGTGAAGAAAGGCATTTTAGTGCTGTCAATGTAAAATCAGTACCGTACCCCGCCTTACTCCAATTTGCCTTACCCACTTTGTCTACCTGCTCTTATTTTGAAGCAAAAGCACACAAAAAAATAAAGCACTTACTTACATTTCTGCCCTGTTAAGGATGGGAAGTCCTGGTAAACACGACCTGTGTCACACAGGTACCACCCTGTGGATCCCCAATGCCTGTCACGGACTACCTGATCCCACCGGGGACACCTGGTTACACCAGCAACAGAGGCAGCGGCTTCCTCCACCCCAGAGCATCTTCTGCCACTTTCACCCAACTTACTTAAGAGACACTGCAAAATCCCMGTTTTACTTAAAATAATTATTTTCATGTGATCCTGTGCATCCCTTCACTTACAAAGATGTGAAATGATGGTAATGTACTAGAAAGGCAGCAACAAAGGATTTATCCTTGGAGCTGTTTCCAAGTGCACTGTTTGCCCCTGCCTTGAGTTACCCCAACACATATTCCACACGATGCCTGCTAAGTATCTTAGACCTGTTTGCTTATGATGCTACTTCACTACATTTTTCACCCCGAATGAATTTAGCTGATTGATAGGTCACAGCTTGCAAATACAGAGGGAGTTTCTGGGTGGTGGATGTACCCCCCATGTACTGCAGCCCAAGCACGTGGGCTTGGGCTCACCTCCACTGAGCCCACGGGCCTCCTGTGGCTTCTGATGGACATATTCTTGTGAGAGTTTCCTTACTCATTTCAGTGAAAAGGAATCAGGTTAGCAAAGATCTGCAGTTTAGACTGTCAAAACTAATCCAACAAATTGTGACTGCAGGATCCAAACACATCCAGCCCCTCCACAAGCACCTTCTCCAAGGCATGGCCCTAAGCAGCTGTGGCACAGCTGGGACCAGAAGACCACTACTGTTTCCAGCCCGTCTCCAAAGCTGTCCAGCCACAAATAAACTCTCAAGTAGTTATCAACAGGACAGAAAGAAGATCACTTGCCTCAGGGCTGTCTGAATAACCCTTCAAAAAGGTGGAGAGCTTTAATCTCATTAAACCCTCCTGATGTTTGAGAGGAGAGATTTTACAGGGGTGCCATGAAGAGGGAGGCCCGCTCCAGAAGAGCAGAAAGCTGGCACTGCACGGTGTGGGCTGAGTCTGAATTGAGGTTCAGCGGCTCCTTGGCTTGGGGACAGGGGAATGTCACACCGGTTTGCAAGTAGTCTCTGGGACACCATTGTTTGCAGATCATAGTACTCTGAGCCATTACCTAATGCAGGTATTTTCCCAAAAAATTAACCCCACCTCACCCAAGTTTTGAAGGTATTAAAGGGATAGTGAATTAAAGCTACAGAAAACTATCATAAAGAGGCAGCTGGGGCTTTGTTGGTTTTTTTCCCCCATCAAATAAAAGTGTTGTGACAAGTGATCGTAACTCCATGAGGGCTTCTGCTCTTGAAGAAAGCCCAAGAAACCTTCCTCTAGGACTGTAGCATTCCGGGAGCAGTTACTGCTGTTTGCTGCCTATATGTACGGCACCTTTGATTTGCTCTGAGGACAAGGATGGACAAAGCAGAAGCCAATTTTGGCCGATACGGCACAGCTCTCGTCCCCAGCGAGGCTGCTAGACACCGCACGAGAGCGGGTGGGAAGCAGGGCTGCAGGGTAAAGTCTGCAGCCGCTCTGCACATAACCAGCTCCTCTTCGTGGGATGGAGGAAAGCCAGCAAGCTCCTTCACTACCTTTCAAATGTAGTTAAATGCTGGGGTACAGAAACAAGAAACAGAATCAAACATGGGAAGAGATTAGTTCATGAATCACGCGCTGTGGCTAGCTGTGTATAACCCTCCGTGCCCTTAACCCAGGGTGATGCAATACACAATATTACTGTAGGTAAACTCAGCMGGGCTCCTGTGCCTGCATTTTCTCTGTTGCTTTGCCCTTCTGGCTGACCGTTGTCCAGCAGATCAAGCACGATACTTTAGTATTAACTTTCAAGGTCTTACACAAATTGTTCTTTAGGAGCTTGTTGAACTTTTGACACTGTACATCCATGTTACCCCACAAGATCAAAAAGAGGAGACTTTTGGTCCAAGTGTAGTATTTGCTCAAGCTTGCTGTAATCCCGGGTTTACAGACTGACCTTCCCAAGAGCCCCCTAAGTGCCACAGAAGTGACTCCTCATAAGGCAGGCTTCAAAGATGCACCTATTATCTAGGTCGTGTTTATACAGCACTCCATCACTTGACATTCCTGGAGACCTTTGTGAAACCGAGTGTTTACAGATACAGAATTAATTTCTAAAATTTCATTCCGTTCTCAGCCCCCTTTCCTAAATACCATGCTTGCGGCTGAAATTTTCCAGGCTTCTAGCGCTATAGATCATCAGATCAAACTTTGCAGCTGAAAGGTGAAATCCTGGCTCCACTAAAGGTGATGGCAAGGTGCCTGCTGACTTAAGAGCAGCCAAAGTTTCACCCAGAAACGATATTCAATGTTAATGTTTGTTGAAGYTTTTTTTTAATTACTCAAGTGCGAAGAAACACATGCTGTCCTAAAAGACTGCTTTGTAAACAGTTAGCTGTAGCATTTCTGAATATTGTAAAACTAAAGTTAGTGTTTAAAGGCATAATCCTCCCTGAAGGGATCCCCTGCATGCCCTCAAACACTCTGGGCAGGCTTTGCTGGTGCTTTCCTCTTCTCTCAAACGCAGCGTGCAGCTTCACTGGATGCTACAGAATTGTTCTAGATTTATGCTGGTGCAGCTGAAAGGAAGATCAAACTGAGTATTCAATTACTTATGCACTCAAAGATATTTATTCCCCGAGATGAAACTCCTAAATCTGTTATTATTGCCATTCCCTCTTCCATTATTATTAGCGTGCTGCTGCTTTCAGATCTATGGAGATGTCAACACCATTTACTGGAAACAACAACTGAAAGATGAGAACATGACAGGGAAATGTTTAGAATTATTAATCATTCGCAAGAACAGAGGAGATAATTGATCTTCCTTAATTCTAGAAGAGTCTATAATCGTTACCCAGGGATTCTTCCTAAGACTTTGTATTCAGGATCTATACCTCTCATAGTTTTGGGGTTTTTTTTAACCCAAATGCTACAGTGATTTAAAAACCTGAGCGAGGTGAAGAGCAACAGCTACCACACCATGGGACAGACCCCTAAATAGGAAAGGTGCTCATGCAGCAATAAACACAAGTGTTTGTGAAAACACCAGGAAAGGTGGGACAGGCAGGACCCCCCTGCCAGTACCGAGTTCTTAGCCCGAAGTCTGTGTAAAGATAAACRCAATGCTGAGAAGGAAAAGTCATCTTGCTTCACAGCATCTTGTATTTTCCTGCTTATGTGGGCACCGTCCTGTTGTTACATGCGACATCTGGGAAAGTCAGGCACTTGCACACACGGCTGTAGTTTATAATGATGGCTCTGCAGCAATAAGATTTCATAAAAGTCTGTATTTAAAGATGGGARGATCAATGATGAAAACCACAAGTTTTATACTGTAACGGCTTCTTCCATTGTGGAAAACAAAAAGCCAGAAATCTCAACCAATCTGAGACATCTCTCATGTTTGGTGCTCAGTTTCAGACATCCAGTTTTCAGAGGGCCTGAACAGCCACCCCGAGGAAACGAGCCCTCGGGCAGCCCCACACAGCCTGAATCGCTTTTCAGTCTCTCGCTCAGACTCCGTTAGCCCTTCTCAGCTCCTGACATGAAACCACCAGAGCCAAASAGCAGCCACAGGATACACGTTCAGTGTTCCAAGGGGAAATAGGTGCTCAGTAGAGCTGYTGATTTAATAACCCTGGAAGTGAACCTTTCTGTCCATCTGCAGCAGAGACCGTAGCCCRAAGAGCCCAACGAAGCCTCCTCACTGCCCGGCCGACCAACTCCAGCCAGACCTGAGAAGGCTCTTTCTGCAMGCAGGGAAGGAACTCATCCCTCACATGTACATCCCTCATGTACATCCCGAACCCCGAGCGTGCCAGTCAGCCCCGGTGGGTTCGCGACGTCGGTACCTGCCCGCCGGGAACGGGCTGAGACCAGCTGTGGCTCGGTGGCAGTAGGAGCCTTCAGTCTCCCTTGACAAGGGCTGGATTTGAGCCAGTAAGTAAGAAGCCGCTTGCTCCCGTGCCAGCTTTCCAAGGCACGCAGTCATCTTGGGAATCGCGTGCTCAATAACACTAGGCATGAACTGTCAAAAGAATAAGGACACAGGTTGTCCACGGAGTCACAGGCATTGCTCAGGGAACTGACAGAGCGACGTGTATCACTGTCCCGAGTGCCAGGTGAGCCTTACAGACATTTTCTCCTTTTGCCTTAATCCATCCCGTACCAGATGACAAAACAGCTCTTCTTTTATTGCCATGTAAAACCAGTTCCTAAAGTACCTGAGATGAGCATGCGTGACTTCTGTACAGAGGTGTACCCTGACGTTTGTAGTGTGTGACCCAGGAAGCCTCCAAACCCCACCGCCCTGAGGGCGAGGGGGTACCGAGGGGGTCCCTCCATCTACAACTTGTTTGTAATAGTCTTTCCCAAAGTGTGTGTCACTGACCTTGTTTGAGGAAGAATACAGGTTTGGGTAGATGCGAGTTGGTTGTGTGTGGCTGTTGTGTTCTCAAGTGTTAATCCTTTTACGTTTGACCCTTGCAAAACAAGCTAAGAAAAACCGAGAGTCTGCTAAGAACTCAGCAATAACCTCCAGCAGCCGCACCTCACAGGCATCGGCAACCTAAAAGCAAGATGGTCCTCTACTAACCATTAACAGCAAGATACACACCAGCTACTCAGATCAAAGTGGCAGACTGATACCTGGCATCAGTATCTGAGGCAAACATCGCTCTGAGAATACCCACTTGGTGATTTCGTTAGGAGGACAAGCAATACCTTCCCACCACCTTTGCACAACAGCAACTTTTGCAGCCGAGGTGCAAGTACTCAGTGAATGTTTTAACTTGAAGTAACCAGTGGACACACTTCTTTCAGAAAGATTCTGCAGAGAGAAATCTAAAACATCATCCCTTAATAAATGACTTGAAGCAAGATTTTAGCAACAGAATTAAGGAATATTTAAAAACATATCTACATACTATCTCAAGATTTACATGCATGTATGCCATGCCTGTTCATCAGCAAAACTTCAGGTTTCAAGCTTCCAGCATCTTCTCTACAATCATGAGTGCAAGAAATACATTTTTTGTTTCAAAAAGAAAGCCAAGAATATGAACAGAACAAAACATGCGATACTAAATATGCTGAAATAACTGTCCAAGACTCAAATAATTCCACCGTTGCCAAGCCTCCACCCACACGTAGCAAGATGAAATAACAAGAATTGGTGACATCATGTATGTTGTCAATAAAATACTCAGCAGTACTGGTTTCCTCTATTTTGCCAATGTACATCATCAGAAAACAGAGCGCCAAACTTGCAGTTAGAGCTTTCCAAGAACTTTCTCAAAGGAATATATTCTCCCCTCCCTTTTTGGTGTAGAGATCTGACCTCCTCTTTTCCAAAGAAAGATATGGTCTTGCTTCACTTACCTCCTCCGTAGGTGGTAGCACACATGATGGACGTTATCCAGGCAATCTGGCTGTACGAGATGCTGTAAACAGCCTGGAGCTCTTTAAAGTAGATTGTGAAAGCTTTAGGAAAGGTATACGCAAACCCAATTGAGATGGAGGCTCCGAACACCACTGCCCACCCCCATCCGCCATCAGGGGGTACGTAGCCCRGGTCTGAAGGGACTGGAGGAGACATGGTCAATCCAGATTTCAGAGCAAAAACCACTTCCCGGTGTCCTGCAGAGCAAAGGATATGTGTGTTTTACAGAATATGCATATCGTGTAATCAGGCATCATTTTAAAGTGTGGTAAAATAATTTAGAGGTACAGAGGATCACCCACTCTTGAAGCCTTGATCTTTTGCTGCCTATTAACAGTTTTATTGTTCAMTTCTAACACAACCAAAATCACCTTTCCCTCTCCAAAAGCCCTGTCCAGCCCCTCCACCTGCACTTTAAATACACATCCTCAAAATACTCCCACGGCTTCCATGTTCAGGAATGGATGTCATTCAGAACTGAAGTTAATGCCTCCATTTTCTCTTCCACATCCAGCCAGTAGCTTGGTGTCTCACCTCGGGAGATGACTTCTGTAGGTTGCCCTGTCACAGTTGCTCAGCCCGTCCCTCTGGAGAGAAGCAGACGCCACAGCTGCACTGTTTTTAGGGTAAACGCTTCATTGTGTATTTTTCAGATGCGGGTGGAAAACCTTATGATTTCAGGTTATCCCTGCTTAAAAGAATAATTCCCATTACGTGAGCAGCAGGCGATCAGCCCCACAGTGCRTCCAGCTCCCCTGTTCTGTAGGGGGACGAGGCTCTCTTGGCTGCTCGCTTCCCCCGAGCCAACAAGCAAACTGCGAGCAACTGCTTGCAAAAAGAGGCTGAAGTTTCTTCCTACTTAGGGGCAGCAATTCCTCTTGTGCCTGGTGCCTGCCAGGTTAGCAGATTATGCTCAGGAGCAACACAGATCAAAGAGGGCATTCACTCATTTGCATTCTTCCCATTTTCCCTGGCCATTAAAATAAAATGAGGGTAAAAAGAAAAAAAGTAAAACCTAGGTGCCTCGCAGGAGTTAACCCGCAAGTCTCCTCTCAAGGTCCAGACATTAAATCAGAGGGGAGAGGAGAAGGTCCCACAGCAAAGGGTGCCAGGTAGGTACACCTGCATCTTTGCAGATAAAAGGTGGTTTATTGCCTTTATATACTGCAAACTCAGAAGCAAGGGAAGCTGATAGGAAAAGGCACCATCAGAGCTAATGGGAAGGAGCAGACACAGATATCAGCTGGACACATTTTGCTGAACCTCAGAGGTAGTAGTCAGCTAACTAGGCACAGAGCGACCTTTGCTTATCTTGAAAAAAAAAAAAAGGGAAAAAACCACCATAGGAAAAGTATCGTGTAATTTGCATCTATTTGAGAGGCCACTGCCTCTTCAGAGATGCAGTTTGGATTCAAACTGTAAGTAGGAGGACACTACTGGAACTGTAGAGAAAAAACTATTATTTCAAGCTAATGATGTGCCTACAGATATACTCCTGAATTCATGCTTTCTTTCATCTACTTTTACAGCTGTTAAGCGATAACACTAATATGGGCCCTTACGCTACAGGCTTCAAGCTCCCCCGAGGTCTGGACAACTGTTGCACGCGCAGTAGACAGAGACACGTTGTCTCCTCTCCAACCTCAGCAGCATGCTGGGGCACCCCCAGGTTGTGAATTGAACAGACAGCACAAAGACAAGGAGCTGAAAGCCAGATCAAGAACACTGTATAAACATAATGAGATCTGGTTCGTAAACTCTCAAACTGCCCTAAGCATTTTTTCCCCACTCCTCTCATGAAGACGTTGTGCCAGAGCCTCCCACTTCTCATTGTTAATAACATACCATCTAACTCAAGTTTATCTACTTCTATTTTATGATGTTTTTGTGCTGATGACGTTATACAGCTCAAAGGCTTTCTCCTCTTCCCTGGTGTTATCCCCTGATGGTTTTACTGAGAGTAATCGCATCCGTTTTAGCCTTTACTTCACCTAGGTAAAGAAGCTGCATTTTTCTCCTCTCCTTAACAAGGAACGTGGGAACAGAGAACCTACCTTCTCCTGGTTACCCGTGCCCACACCGCCCATCATTTTGGTGGCAACTAAAGGTGGTGAAAGGGAAAACAACCCCAGCCAAGGAGAATACCACATTGCTTTTGGACGAGATTTCCAGATACATCAGGAAATATAAGGATGAGTTCAGGAAGCCCTTTGCAAAATACTTATCAGACCTCCATTGAAAGTTTTCGGTCCCCCCCCCCCCCCCCCCGAAGATAATTGTTGCTTTTTTCCTGTTGTAACCTTTCTTCACTGTCTTTTTTATCAGAGACTGAGACTGTTCACCTCCTTTTACATTTTATTTAAGGGAATTTATGTAAGCCCACGCTCAGTGTTGCAAAGGCATCACTGCTGGTTCTGGAGGCCCTCAAAGGTTACACACGTCAGTCTCATTCTCATCCTCCTCCCTTGGCATCCACTGCCAGCCACTGTGGGCAAGAAGGACTTGTGGTCAGATCCAGCCTAACAGCACATAGTGATTGCATTGCAGATGTGGCTGCAAGCTTTGCTCCACCGAGACCCCCGTGAGGCTTCATTACCATTTATAGCTCAGGATCCTCACTGGAAGATGAGAGGAAGGTGTGGTGGAAGAAGTCCTTTTGCCTAATGGCCCTTCAAATTAAAGTCAGTTTATTCCACTGCTCGTCTGGGATTATCACAGGTACRTCCGCACAGGCAAGTCCAAGCAGGCACGACTACTGCTCACGTTTTGTGGTGGCCACATGCCTGCAAGTCTGGGGCAGGAGCTGTGCGGCYGCACGAGAGCCGTGCTGTGCTCCAGCTAGCAAGCCGGTCTGGTGTGCGTGGAAATGGGCAGGTAGAGAAACCCATGTCAGTCTGTACCCTCACTCAAAAGCACTCTTCAAATGGGCCAAGAGCTGCAGCACTCTTCACTTAGTTGCTCCGAGGGCCACCTGGCAAATGCACACTTAAGAACTACTCAACTCTTAAAAGAAAACCCCTATGGCCCTAGACCTCTGTCCAAAGCAGATGAGCAAMACCCAGTTGTAACTGGAGGAAACATTAGTCCAAAACACTAATATTTAATAAATCCAGTCTTGAAGAACTCTAATTTCTACTGGATAGCAACCAGGGTTGCAAGTTGTTGAGTTTTCTGAGATTTCATTGTTATATSAAGAGAAGGCCAACTAAGAAGTCTTTTACAACAACAAAATCATAAATAATAATTAAAACATCCTGTTACACTACGAGGGATGCTATGTTATAATTTCAGCAGCAAGGAAGATTGCACTTGCCAAGTTTCTCCTGTTCTGATATTAAGTAATAAAATGGTCTGATAGAAATTCGTGGAACATTATTTTTCCATTACAGGCATCCAGAATATATGGAACAAGTTATTCTGATGCAGAATCTATTATCCCCCCATCATCTAAGTTTTTCCATAGAAAAAAAATAATTGACTTTTAGAATTATATTAACTATACTTCATTACTGTAGGGTGGGATTTTAAAAGAAAACCCAAATTAAAGAGGAATAGTGGTGATGTTGGAATGACTGTCCATTGACAAGATGTTTAAGAGCTTTTATTACTTATCAAATATGCATTTCATTGCACTGTTTCCATTTATGGTTATTCTACCCAATTTAGGCCATTCAAATATTACGGAGAATACCAAGCTCCCAAAAATATTGACATATCCTAGGGGTTCTGAAATTAGACAAAATAAAATTGATTAAGGGGTGAGCATAGTGAGGACATGTTTCCTTATTTAACGTTATGTTTGATATTCATAATCTACCAAAGTTTAGGATACGCAGAAATTCTCGGGCCCCTGAAATTAAAATCTTTTTTGGCAGTCCTTTAAAAAGCTTGAGCCTGACCTTTAAATATGTTTTCAGGGATTAACAAGAAAGGTTATTTTTTATTACCRCCAATTCATTCTGCTTGTAAAACTAATTGTGACTAATTGTACACCACCTTTAAAAATTTCACATTATGAATATATTTGTTCATTTAATTTCATTTTCTGTTTAATGGGAGATTTATTGAGAAGACATTAGCATAAAATCAGATTATGGTATCAGCTTCATTGTCTAGCTTTTCTATATCAACACTAATTCTTACATAATACAGAAAACCAAAGAGAGGAACTGAAGATAAATGAAAATGTAACGTACATTAAAAAATAAAAATCACATCAGTTGACTCTTATTTTCCTGACTATAAAACAAGGCTTCTAGAGGCTAACTTGGAGGAACCGAACTTTAGGGATTATTTTAAGAGTTTAATTGCTGTCTGTTCATTGCTCAGGCTAYGTGATACATTCACGTTCTCCCCTCCTTTCTCCTGTGGCACCCCCGTGGTTTGTGGGGACATCAGCACTAAGGAGGGCCCAGGACCATTCTCTCATGAAGCATTACCCCTTCGATTACCACCCTCTTAGGCATGTCTTTTTCACCTTAAAGTTTCTCTGCACCAGCCCCCCGTCTTCTACAGGTTTGCTCTTAATTTCCATGTGGCACCATAGCAGCTCCTTCTCYGATATCCACTTCAAGGAAATCTTTTACCTTTTGATTTTCCTTTTTAATAACTGTTCTCTAARCTGTTTGATGTCCTCTGGAAAGCCCTTGTTTTCTTGTGTCGATGCCCATTTACCTCCAGGACCACGCTTGGTTTTTCCCCTCAATATTGTTCAGGCCCTGCCACACTACTGAAGTAGAATTACAGACCTATAATTTTCCAGGTCAAATTTAAATGAATGGAGATATTACACCATCATTTGGTGTTCTCCAGTTGCATTGTGCGTGGAATTTCATTTGTCAGCTCTTTGAGATCACCTCATCTCACCCCATCCTTGACAGGTTTTATCTTTGCTTTACCCAGAGAGCATTGAAACCCCCACCTCTTTACTCCCCTTTTATTGTAGCAGAGGAAATTCCTGAGAGTTGCCTTTGTATAGCCATGGTCTGACTCAAATTAACTTGTAGGCTCTCTCATTTTACCCCTATTGCCTTTTTGTGAAGTTATACATGTCTGGACTTCCCATTTCTCCATCCACCATTCCCTATAGGCTTCCTGCTTTATTCCTGTTACTTTTTTAGAGTTAGTTATTCATTGGTCACATCTGGATCTTCTTTATCCACTATTCTTCCCTTCCCTTTAGGAAACTGGCTGAGGCTACTATCAACAACTTCAAAATAAAGAAATTCCAGGTCTCTTGCACAATCAAGGCCCTTATGTCTCAATCCAGTTGATATTACCAATTTCTTTCCTTAATTTATTGAACTTTTGTCTTTTGGAACCAACATATACAATCACAGTCCTCCATTCTGTAAGCCAAACAAACTGGGGACTAGTCTTGGACTATACAACTATTTCCTACAATATTTGTTTTATTTGGTTGGGGTTTTTTTTGTTGTTAAATGAGAGCACCATGACAAATCAAAACCAAGTCTAATGCAGCTTCACCTGTTGATCCAAGGACTCCCTGGTGCCAAGTTGCCCTCAACCCAAGCAAGCCACCACGCACCAGACATACAAACTCACTAACCGCCGTTCAGTGGGACTGCTCTCTCTTCGGCGGAGGGGGGTACYGCTCGGGCTCCCCTCTCTGTGGCACTCCGGTTACTGGCTCCCCTGGCAGCGACCTGCTCAGCTTTTAAAGCCATCTGCTGAACTCTTCCCCCACTCAGCTGCAGCTGAGATCAAAGGTTGAGATCAGAGGCTGTATCCTCAGATGCAAGACCTTTCTGTAACTTGCAACACCCTCTGCCACCCGACCCCTCAAGTCACATCCAAAGCCAACCGCATCMCTCATTAGCTAACCTTTCAGGAACAGGGATGGTCCTTCGCCCACCAGGGACAAATTCAGGGCAAACTCCCCATTTGCAGTGCCCGGAGTGCTGGCCTCTCTCAGATCTCTGTGGATGTTAATGAATTATTTGTCACATATCCCTTTTCCTTCCTCCCTCTCTTCCCTGTACATATTAACTTATTCTTTCTTTACCACACGTTTCTGCAGGCTCTGTTCSCACTCTTCTCCGGGGGAATTTGCATATGAAGAGCTCCTATCTTTGCCCATCYTGATCAAGCAATTTTAACCTTCTGGCTGAAATTCTCTTGCATGACCTCTGGGTCACCTAAAATCCTGCATCAGACTTATTTTGATCACTCAAGAACAAATGAAGGGATTCACAGGCCRTGGCAACACTTATCAAGGGGTAAATTTTACCCTGGAGCAAGGAGAGGGGGTACACAAAGTTCCTGAATTTCTTGCCAGCAACCAAGCCGTTGACTTGGACTAGCGAGCGAGCAATGTCCACAACACGAGTCCGCACTTTGCAGCAGTTTATATAACCCAATTTCAGTAGGAATGTTTCCACAAGACTTACGTTGCAAATCCCCATTTGGAGGATTTAAAACATTCCCCTGCCGTGTTTATAATCCAGACGCCACAACGCACTACTTAAGCACAAGAAAAAACAGGAAAAAAGCTGACTGCAGGCAGGCCAGGGTAGTGTTCTCATCCAATCTGAGTAGAAAACTCAGTAGAAAGGTAAACAGAGACAAAGAGAAAAGTGATTCATCCAAGCTRACTTTGCAAGTCAGCATCTACTACAGCCCATAATTCCTGCCTTGTAGCCCCATGCAGTCATCCATGCTATTTCATATTGCCCCAGCAAAATATCTTCCTTGCAAGGACACAACGAATGCTTAAAACCATGCATTAGCTCCCAGTTTACATTAATAAGAAAGGCTGCTACCAGTGCTATCGCAGCCAGCTCAGATGTTCTTCTCACGAACACTGGACACACAACACACACCTACCATTTAAAAGGATTTTCTACCAGCCAATGGTGACAGCATGCTTAAAAAGTCTCCAGTGGTCGAAAGACAGCAAGATAAATTATTGGGAGAAATCGATCAAGGACTATTAAATACAAAGATGCCACCTCCGGCATTGCAGATTGCAAATTGCTGGAGACTGGGGAGTATTGACAGCTAGCTCCGTTCTCGTCTCCCCAGGTATCCACCATTAATTCACTGTCAGGGAGGGAATACCAATTGGACATACCTTGGTCTGATCGATCTTATGGTCCAGCTCTTTCTACCTCACTGGCCATGGCTTCTACCAGTTATTCTTTCTAAAAATGTTTTACAGCCAGAAATATAACAAACATATCTGCTGTTTTTCTGTCTTCTAAAAGGAAGAAATCCTTAAATGCAGTTATAGGTGCTATGAGAATTCATTACAGATTGTTCGAGATGCATGTGGTCCTCTGTGCTCTATCCCACAGGAGGTCATCATAAGCTGCCTATTGAAGGGGCTGCAATCACACCAGACCTAGAGTTCATGGGAGTRATTTCTTTCAACACTACGCCTTTAGGAATAATGTTATTGTAAAAACTTAATGGCATTGCAAAAGATGAAATTTCTTTAGACTTCTAGAATTAAGTAGCTTCTACACTGCTGGTCTTTTTCTTCCAAAAATGTGCTTCTTCCTTTGCTTGCAGACACTTGATAGTTCCCTTGGCTCTGACCCATATTGGCCTGGTGCTTTACCAAACCAAAACATGAATTTGCCTTTGTTAAATTGTCCCTCCTTCCACCTCTGTGTTAATAGCAATTGCCTAAACTATAAAGGTTTTCTGCTGATAGTTATTGGGCTGTGACCATTTGTATGCGCTTTGGATGCAATGCCAGTTCAAACTATCGAGACTGCTTTTCAAAATCACTTTGGAAAACCTTGGTCACCTCCATCGGTGGTTGAGTTGGACAAAAGCAGCTCTCCTTTACTATTTCATTGGTCTATGAAAAATTTAAATTTGAATGACTAATCAACATTCTTAACACTTGCTCTCCATATACTAGTTTTGATGTAAAATGTGGTACATCTTCTATTTCTTTTGTTTAAGAAAAACAAAATACAAATTTGCAGAGTAAATACAATTTAAGCACTTCATATATTGGCTGTAGGAGAAGGTTAATTTGATGTTCACCAAATGTTCCTGCCCCTAAACTTTTCAGAATGTTTGAAGAAGTCTGTTACTGAAGGAATATGAATAGAATCAAACTGGRAGGTAAAGTAATTCAAAATTTATCTGCAAATATGTTTCTGCAGCTGATGTATCACATACCATCTTGACTTCAAAGTAATTAATCTAATGAAATGTAGAACTGAGTTTACAGATAATCAAAACTATATGTGTATCATTAAGAAAAGAGAATCAAAGGTTGGCACAAACCGAGCATACAGTTCATACTTCTTACATTTGGACTGGACATTGCCAGCTTTCTGTGACAGTAAAAGCTGCAGAACAGAGGTCACGTGCAGGTCTAAGGAGACACGGGAACACAGAGAGCATTCCTTYAAATGGATTTATTTGGTACTATTTCAGTTGTTTTACAGATATGTTATCATTGCTAGTACTCAGTGACACTTAAAGATCTAAATAAGTACATACCGTCTTTTAACAGGTCAGACTCCACACTTTAAAGACGGTAACTGAGGCTGTCAGGGCACGCAGCCTCCTGCCCCGCTGACCTGTTGTGGCTGCGGGGCCAGGCTGTGTCCTAGTCCACAGCCGCAGGAAGAGGTAGGACGTAGGAGAAACCTGCGACCCTTATAGAATTGCGTGCAGCGATGGTCCTTCCACGCTGGGAAGGCCTCACCATCACTCAAGTACTATAAAGAGTAGGACATCATGCKTTATCTATTTCCCTTTTGTTCCTCTTCAGGTAGATCTATGCCTTCTTTATTCAAAGCTTGTGACATGTGGGAAGCTGCCTAGCCCTTCAAAAAACAGCCAAACCCAGCCAAATGTTCTCCAAGGGGGGATTTTTACCATTTTTTCTAAGAGGAAACACAGTATTTAGGGTTTTGTACATATGCTTGATCACTCTCACTATCTGCTACCACACACCCCTCAGCTTCTGAGATGGTGTCTGCTTTAAATTACATTTTGTGGAGGGCTAAAACTTTCAAAGATGTAAAGAGTCTGTACAGGTTTTGTGTGCAATTAGTTGGCTAAAAAGGAACGAGATCCCACTGCTACTTCCCGTAAGGGAAAGCTGACAAATACAACCTTTGTTGTCCTTCAGAAAATCYACTATGGAGAGATGCATTAGAAATAAGTTAGTTTCGCTGCTCCTGAAATAACTTGTTGAACTGTAGCTTGATCACGTAAACTTAGCTAAAGTTAATAAATACCTGCCTCTGACAGTGGATATTTGCATTATTATTCRTGTAAAGTACAGAAACACATAAATCAGCAGTGAGGCACATGGGACCTTAACTAGATGTTAAGAAAGCGGGRAGGTTCAAGCTTTGTTGGTCTAACTCTTCCCCCTTCAAGAGGCAGAGAGGGGAGTACAAGTTGCAGAGAGATAAGGAGAAAGCAACGGCTGGGTGGTTATTTCTCCATCTATTGRCTGCACATGAGTGCCCAGCTGTGAGATATTCCCCTCCAGGCAGCATACATGAGTATAATTCTAGAGACTGAACAGAATGCTTTGGGGCTATGAAGAACCAGAGCATGGATTCATGAAAKTGGACTGCTGGAACAAAGTTATGCATGCCACAATGCAAGTTAACATGCCAAGTTATCTCATCCGTTGCTGTGCAGTATTTCACATGAAAATGCATGCCAAGCGTTAAGAGGATTTCACAAGAGCTACTAGGATATYTGGGGCACTGGGGGCCAATTCATTTATCTATTTCCGCCATGAGATCAAAAGAGAAATTAGAGAATCAAAGAACATGGTTGAACTACTTCTGTCCCAGTTTTGGGTCTGGTCCCTCTCCGTGGCCATTACAGACCCAAGGTGCCTTCCAGATACAACTTTTATGACTTAGCTGAAAGTTTGCAGACATCTACATAAACATCTTTTATAAACCACACCACAACTGCTACTTAACTCGTAGATACACTGACATCTTTCTGAAGGAGCCATGAGCACTGCAGCAAAGCACAAGAACCATTCAGATGTATCTGAAGAGTGAGGCGCTCACTGAGGCTTCTGCTACAACTGCTCCGTTCAGTTTCTTTCCCCCTCTGGTTCAAAGAAAATCCTTATAAGGAGATAATACCAGCCAGCTTCTGAAGCTTTAGCTTTGTCCAAACTGTTGACCCCCAAGTTAATTTGATTTGTCCCCAGGAAGCTGATGCAATTTGGTTATCTTTTTCTTGCAGTCTTTTGTTATTTTGCATTGAAATAACTTTTTTCCCTTGGGGATCACAGAGGGAGGTCTCTCTTTTGTTCTTGTCAGCTTCAGTTCTTTCTTGATTTCTTTAAGTCCCAACAGTTCATTACATACTAGCGTGTTGCAAAACCATAACACGGCACTAGAGGATCTTCCATTTTAAGTTCTTCGAGTTTTGGACAGAACAAAGAAGCTCCAAACAAAGGAGACAGCAGATAGGGAGACTCGGGTTAGGATGCTTTTAGCATTCAAGTATTTGGTGACTACAACTGCAAACTCAATGCTGGGGATGGACAATTTGGATTCTCAGTTGCTATTTTATTAGCAAACTCCAGAGACAGCATGGAAGTACAGCCAAATCCAGTTAGACCTGTCTGCCTAACAGCAGYCATTAGTATTTCATGGCCCCAGCTGAGTCCTCAGATGTGGAAGCAAGTAGAGAATGCATATAGTTTAGTGTGTGTTGTGGATTTATTCAGCCCACTAAAGTTAAACACCAAGCCTACCTCCTCTGTGCTGGCTTCATCACTTTTTCTGCTAGGTCTTCAAGAGGACGCATCCCTGGTTTATAACAGAGCGATTGGACAGGAACGCCGGAAGGCAAGCAGTGCCTCTGCTCTGCCAGCTAATTTCTCCGGAGAAGTCTTCCCAGCAACAGAAGGCTGCAAACAGAAAAGATACCAGAATTGTCCGGTACCTGTTGTCGTAGGTTGGAGGAAAAGAGCTCAACTATGCGAGGAACAATGCCGTGATCACACAAAATAAACCAGTGATTATACGAAGAGKTTGGGACCCTTGGGCGCTGTAACTGGAGAGCTGCAGACTGCTATTCAGTCTGACTGGAGGGAGCGTACCGTYCTGAACCGGTGACCAGGAGTGCGGRTCWGTCAGCGCAAACTCACCCAAGGTTAGGATCATCACGCAGCAGTCTCCAGAAAGGTGGGTACCGCACTGCAGAGCTCCCCAGCAGTCYGCCACATCAGCCTGCTGCACAGCCAGCCGAGGCAGCCAGCCCCGTCCGACTCGCTGATCGCACGCGGCGGAGTTCATCTGAACATACACAACCACCACTAGCCCAGACTCCCRAATTGTTTCGGCTGTGACCAAACTGCCAGGCGAACAGTCTTCAAATCACACCCAAACAAGTTTACAGGCTGGGGGTGAGAGGCTGAGAGGGTGGGAGTATGGAAATAACGCCTGCGAGAACCTGACAGCAGGAGTGCCTTCCCAAACAAGAGAACTTCACSTTGTTTTCCTAGGCTGCGATGACTTAGTATCACCGCTAAAGTCATTAGACAGTCTCTAAAAGGGAACAAAGGTTCTCGAATAAAAAGTATAATTTACAAGCACATGTGCTAAGCACCATCACTACATCAGAAGCCACATATAATGCTGGAGTTTTGCTTAAACAACTAGGGAAGAGGAAGCCTCTCGTTCTCAGCTCTGCAGCAGACTCCTTTGCCACCAACATCACTGTGCTCTCTCTGTCCCTTTCACCACCTGGAAAGTAACTTCCCTACTAAGTACGGGTGCTGGGAAATGCAGTACGAAGCGTTTCAGGGTTTCCYAATATACAGTATTACCAGACTGGAAAGCCCTACTTGACATTCCTCCTGGGATGTCAGCTCCAGCCAAAGGTGRGGAGGAAGGGAAAGGGAAAGACGATGTCGCCTGTGTGTAAGCAAATGAGAAGTCAGACCTGGATAGCCACAAGGAATGAGACAAAAAAGCAGAACAAAGCACTTTCCACCTCAAGCAACAGCATGGTGCTGCCTTAAAAAAAAAAAAAAACAAGCGTGACATTACATACAGCTGAGACACACAAGTGCAGAAATASAAAAACTGAACAAGCATCAAAAAGTTATATCATTGGGTTAATTTTCAGAAATTTACCCTACTAAAATGCATGCAAGAGATTTATCACAAAACCAGTTGAACTCCATTGTATTTCAACAATAGGTTTATTTTAAGAAACATAACATGACATTAAGTAAAAATGCAAAATTGTGCAATTATGGCAAAATGTTTAAAAATCCACACATTTGCCCTCATAGGACTACAGTACTTCTTACTAACATACCTGAGCACTGAATGTTGGATGCCATTTCTAACAGCCTTACGAACAGGGAGCTCTTCGATTTCTTGTAGAACATACACACGCTGCATGTTTGGTGCACCAAAACTGCTTTTAGTTATTCTAAATTTTACTGATGGAATCAAATGGAAATTACAAAATGTCTCCTTCTAAAGTAACTAATAATTCTGGAAAAGAGATTTACACTCACGTAAGTCCTTACAATGCTAGAAATTCATTTAATAGAGGGAAACGAATGCAGAAGAAATACCAAGTGGGGAAAATGTACAGATTACTGTTTAAATATTATCAGTACCTTTGGTGCATTTTTTTTTTTGTGCTGTGCAAGTTTACTTAAGCCTGACTCTAAAGCAAAACTTCACCAGGAATCTGACTTTCAGCAAAATGTAGAAGCATTTAAGAATTGGCAAAATGTCACAGCTGCATTACTGTCTCAACAAACTCCTCATGCATAAGATTTAGTATATTCTACTCCCACGGCAAGTTCCAGGATTTAGCTTTTAAACACATTACAGACTTGGATCACACCCTCAGTTTGAATGGTTAAACAGAATGGAGATCTTCGTACTTTAGTGCAGATAAACAAAATAAACAAACCTACTGCAGAATTAACCACAGCATATTGTACTTCTATACATCACATGACCAGTCAATTGCTAACTCAATTCTATTTCATAGTTTCAAGTAATATATTGAAATTTGTTCTACTAAATAAATATAGAAGATTGTCAAAAAGCAGCAAGAAGTCTTGTAAATATTCAACCAAGCTTAAAAAAAAAAACAAAAAACAAAAAACAAGAAAAAAGTTACATAACACTTTGCAAAAAAAATAGTTTTACACACAAATGCAACACTGTTAGGGAGGGTGCTTCAGAAAGCTTGCAGCTAGAGGCCTACAACAGCGCAAAGAGAGCTAGCCAAGGACTAAGGATAATTTTAAAAATGAAATTAGTTGTACTTTTAAAAAACACTCTTATTCTTGGCTATGGATATATATATAAAACAGTATCCAGAAGAAAACTAAACAAAGAAACAACACACCTCAACACTGTTGGAAAATGCAGTCTTAGCAAGAATTGTCAACTTCAGCTTCAGAAAAAAAWTCAGGCGCTCACATTTGAAAGAAGCGGTTTGGTGAATCTCTGGAAGATGAGGTATGTAATGCAAAGAGGCATTTTTTTTTTTCCTTTTCATTTCACAGTTTTTCGTTTGTTTTTGCCTTTTAAACATTTTGTGCAAGAATTAAGAAATAGAACCAGGCAAGTATTTTCATGTATTAGAAAGATTCCATTTGGGAACAGTAAGACCACATAGTAAACAAACACAATCCAAATCCTCAGCCATGCCAGGGGGATAAACAATGAGCTAAATATTTGGCTTACTGAAATATCAACTGTTAAGCCAGATAATGGTAAGCACTTACAGCCAGTGATGGCCACTGCCATTTCAAGTTAACTGGTTTACTTAGGTCAATTTGAGAAAAGAGGGAAGAGTAAGATAACTCACAGCTCTGCAAAAATTAGAGCTGTAACAAATTAATCCTGGCAAATTACAGCCTATATGAGTTTTAGGATTCATCTTTTCCCTTTTAAATCCAGTTTTCACTACTGAAGTAGAGGCTGAACTTTGCAATTATTTACTTCTTAAAAATAAGCTAAATGTTAAATACATAGAGAAAAGTGTTACAATATATTGGATCCCTATTCTATATTTGCATCTAAGATTATTTAAGCCATGGACACTTATTGTCAATTTTGCTTTAATACACTGGATAATGAAGACAGATCAGTAGTGCAAATTTTCACATTATAGATCAGAATGAAATAGAAGGTATTTGAGGGCTTGATTGCGGGGAGAAAAGAAAAACAACTTGTAAAGTTAAGTCACACTTTTCCAAATTACTGGAGCACATGCCAACTCTGCACATAGCACTGTACTTTAGTGGAGATACAATGAACACTCCACACAAAAAGAAAAAAAAATAAAATCAATATTATTAAGGCCATATCCTGTCACCATTCTGTGCAAGAATACCACTGCAGTAAAAATGTTATGTTAAAAAAGACGATATGATGACAGGACAGGGCCTGAAGACAGACACACACTCCATGAAAAATAACAGGCAGTCTTAAACAGTAGCATAAGGCTAGCCCATTTCAGACAAACAAGTATTAAAAACGTACTAGCACCATCAACTTTTGGGTTAAAGCCCTTTATGGGATGAAAAAAAGGTTTTAAGCAGTGTTAAAAAAATGTTTTTACAGCACTACATCTACGTGGCAGAAAATAGGTGTTGGGATTTTTTACCCCCCTATCACTAAGCTCAATTTTAACAAAAATCCACAGACAGGAAGTGGTACGGTAATCTGAACAGCCTCTGTCCGGGGCAAAGGTACTCCATGTTCCAATTCTGACTTGAGTTTTTCTCCCAAATTGTAGTGCACAAACAACATCACAAACATCTTTGCAGACTTCAAAAACAGTACAAAAAAAAAAARATCATTATGAATCAGGATCTACCATTCCTCTATGTACTTTCAATCTAACATAAAAAAAACCCCACAACTTAGTGATATTGCCTCAAATTTTACCCGTATTTAAAAAAAAAGAGAAAAAAAAGAAAAGTCACTTCAAAACATCTTGGACATCCTTAGCTACTAATGCTAGATTTTCTTTCACTGTAGTGCATAGTTCTCCTGGCTCTTCCACTTAATTTGCTCTTACCACAAAAACACCCCTCTAGTATGACATGATTAAGTGTTTACCAGAAAAAAAATGCTGATAATTGCACTTTGTAACCTCCTTCTCATTTCCCAGGAAAATATCAGTAAATACGAAACTGAACCAGTAATTCCCTCCCCAGACTGCAACCTTTAAAGAGCACCCATCCCCATATACAAAAAAACTGTCTGTTTCAGCTTACAATAAATACTGACAGAACGTCTTTGTTTTCTTTTAAGACATGTTTTCTCTAGCATCAGATTACCACTGAAATCACTAAGGCCTGTTACTGAAAAAAAAAAATTTAAATAACTTTCTGAAGACACTGCGGATACAATTTAGCAACAACACATTCAAAATGCCGGCCTAAATCCCAGAGCCTATCTGGAGTCTCGTATACTTTTTGCCATTGGTCAGTAACCTCATCATACTGGTAGAGTGAATTCTTCCTGCTGGTTCTGAAAACATGTTCTTCAACAGTGACTTGAGTAGCTCTGACAAACAGATGGAGTTTATTTTTGAGGAGTACGAGTTTTATATACGGATTAATGGACTGATCACACGGAAAGTCTTTTTTTCGAGTCCACTTATTTTGTTCAATGTCATAGGCCTCTACGGTAAACATACGTTGATGGTTTCCACAGGTTCCAGCTATGTAGTAGATGGAGTCATTGTATACAGTTGCCAAGCCTTGGATTCTAGGCACAGTCATTGGGGTCAAAAATCCCCAGTAATCCTTCTGAGGATCATAGCAGAGAAAAAATTCCCCTGAAAAGAGAGAGGACAAATAAAACATAACTTACGCTTCATTTCCAGAACAGCAATTCTGCAGCTACTAAGCTTTCAGGTATGTTCTTCCACAGACAGAAACGGTCTACCAATTTTTAAAAGCCTTGATCCCCTAACAAAAAACCTAGCACCATCGCTTGCTTTCCTCCAAGTGCATTACAAAAATATTAATAGCATGAGTAAAAACTACTTTGAGTTTCTATTCCAGCTGAAGAAGAGGGAATTTGAAGCATATCAGAAATACAATGTTTTACATATTTCCTAGCTATCCTTTACTACTTCTAAACCATGCTTAATAATTTGGGACAAAACCTTTCAAGATTCCAGTCTTGAAATGTCTGAAGTATTTGTTTCGTTCTTTAACATCTTCACAACTTGTCATCTACAGACTGTGGAGTCTCAGAATTCAGTGCTTGAAAGTTGTTAAATCTGAGCAAATAATTGTGTTTTGTACTACACACAGATTTTGAAGATACTTGTATCAGGTGGCCGGGTTACACATTTAGGTTGATTTGCTTAAAAGGATGCCAGGTGAATACTTGCATGAAGCTACCGATTTGTTGTTAGTTTTGTGATTAGATTATAAAACACCTCTTCTGTTGACTGCACAGAGTAGCGTCTACAGACTGTAGATAATGGAAGTTCAGATGACTGAAAGCTCATGCTCTGCAAAYGTGGTGAAAAGAATATGGATAAAGACCACCTTGTCTTTTGTAAAGCCCGGGGGAAGAAAGGCCTAACATTTGCCAAATAATAGCATAATTCAAATTATATATAATTTCACATGGCTATTTTAATAATTTTAATAATAATTTAATAATTATTATTTATTAATATATTAATATAATATATATTAATATAATATATTTATTAATAATAAAAATAATTTAATAATTTTAATAATTCTAACCAAGCTGCTGTGTAACCGAGCACCTGAAGTATAACAAAGAATACAGAAATAATACAGTTAAATGGGTGGAACRTAGCTTAAGAGATTAAGTCTTACAGATAACACATTTTTCGATTATTCACTTTTGTTCCACAGTGTAATCTCCTATGACTGACGCTTGTGTTCTGTTGGCATTTTAACACTCTCATCAATCCTTACTGACTACCTCAAACTTTTGAGCTTTCTCTAGAAAAATTATTGAAAGCTAACTTTTTTATACTACCTCAGTGCAACTCAATCAAGGTTTTATCTACCACACTCAAATAGAAAAGTTGTCTATTTTCCATAACACGAATCTTTATAATTTGCTGGTTAGCACAGTGAAGTAGCTTGCTTATTTATGTGAGCATTGAGTTGTCATTTAAACCACTGAAGCACAGAATTAGTGCAGCTGTAATTTGTAAACAAGATGCACTCTTATTTACAGGTTGTAATAATGTCCACTTTTTAGCAGTTCTAAGAAACATTTAAAGGATGAACAAATACCCTACCAAGTTAAATATTCTTCAGCATTCCTTTTTAACCATCTGACCCAATAGAAGAGACAGTTATTGAGAACTTGCTAGTGTAACAGAATTACTTAAAGCCACAACCAACAGGAGTCAAACCTGATACAGAAACAACGAAAGAGAAAAAAAAACTCTCTGCAAATCATGTGGAAGCCCACCAACCTTACCAAGTGGAAGGAATGCAAAGTCAAGAAATCAGGTTGACTTTTCCCAGTAAATAACAATGACCTTACAGTATTCTCTATCCTGTTTCTGTCCTGTGGTCCAGCTTTGCAGGGAGAGTGACCCAAAGAGGGAGCTGGTATGGATGACTTAGACCACCACCAAAACTGCCGTTYGTGCAATAACTCAATCCTACAACTTGGTGACACATTCCCAGGGCACGAGAACTCAAGCAGCAACCTCGCTCTTCCTCGCCCACTGCTCTCCTTAGCTTTCCTCCCACCCCCTTGTCCCAGGGGCACTCTTTAAATGTCCAGAAAACTTGGGTTTTCTAAGGTGCTCAAGAGAGCGCAGACAGTTGGATTGAACAACCCCCACTTCGAATAAAACACCACRTAGTCAGTCAAACCACCTTACCCTGTAAAACATAGATGTTATCCTTATATTCCACAGCACTATGAAACTCCATTGCTACGGGCATTGGACAGACAGCTGTCCAACAGTTCTCTCGGCTGTCATAACACTCCACAGACTTGAGTGAGTTTCGCCCATCTCCTTCATAAACGCGACCACCTATTGCATACAGTTTACCACAGCAATGAACCAACTTGCAGCCTATTCTGGCTCGCAACAAAGGAGCCTTCGGAATCCACCTATTGCCAGAGTGATCATACATCCAAAAATCACTCTCTGCTCTGTGGTCAATGGAGACCTCGCTGCTGCTTGGTCTGTAACCACCCGCAATATAAATATCATTATCAGGAGATACAAGAATTCCAACCTCCCTCAAGTCATTTGGTGGCTTGCATAGTTTAAACACTCTCCCTGTGACCGAATCTAAACAAGGCACTGTTTGCTTCTTTCCTGAGTGTTTGTGGGCAGCATCAAAGCATATGATCATTTCAGAAGCGGTCATTCCAAGCCGTTGTGTATAGCCATTGGCACTATGTTGTCCCTTTTGTACACAGCTTTTGGCCATAGCCTGTGCAAACATGGGAGGGATTTTCTCTAAAAATGTCTCGTCCAACAGAGGCATACGGATGCATTTGGCAAATATTTCTGGAAGGTGCACTTCTCTCTTATTTTGTTCATGCTCAAACCACCTTATAATGCTGTCATAAACATGTTCTTCTTTGTCTACATTTAAATCATCACTGTCGAGTATACTTATCAGTTGGTCTTTTCTCAACTGGAGAAATTCTTGCTCTTTGGTGACACTCAGAAACTTTTTACGAATGTAGTCTTGTGATCTGTCTTTGAGTTCCTGATGACCATAGTGATCAGCAAAGATAAACACCCCAATGGAGTTCTGTGGGTCCAAATGGCTGATCATATATTTAGCACACTGGTCTTGTATGGAAGGGATCTGGAAGATACTAGCTGCAGTGAACAAAGCTTGAACGTTGGCCTCTGTCAGCATTACTCTGGAGGTATATGCATAGTTCAATACTAAATGCATTGACTCTGCTTCAACACCAACTATACGAACTTCTTTCTGGGTACTCTCTGTAAGGCCGCTAGTGAACATAGATCTACAAAAGAAAAATATTTAGCAGTTTATTTGTAATTACCTTCTAACTACAGGTATAAGAAATGAAATTATATTGTACAGCTAATCCCAATGTGTTTGACCTTGTATCAGCACAAATACATTTATCACTGACGTTACACTGTCCTGTTTGGGTACCTAAATTTAAGATCAGTTCTAGACTTACTGAAACAAAAGTGGCAAGCTGGAATTTCTTTCTTAATTATCTCACTACCCGCATATTAAAATTCACTCAGTTTACAAGCAAAGCTCTTGACATATCCAAGTCTTTGCACTCAACTTTCAACATGTTATTTCATATGCATATTCTMGCATTTTAGAATATATAACTCTCAAAGGAAACAAGTAGTTTAAATACGCTGTTACTGTATCCAAGATACCCTCAATACTGGAGGCATTTTTTTTTTTTTTTTTTTAAATCATGTGACATTTTCTCCAGTGAAACTCTCCTTTGATAAACAGACACTGATAATTCATTGACGTTAAGAGAACAATAATCTTTACTTACTATCATTGATAGTTACATGGAATATTAGTATAGGTGTGATTTTTTCTAATTTTCATTTAGTGAAAATAAGTTATAATTCTGCTTTTGATCACCACTAAAACAATGGACTATTGTACCTGAAATAAGGACTGATTGCAGCAAGAACATTCCTATGACAGGAGAATGTTTTCCCATGATCCACTTCCACTACGATATCTGTCAGTTGTCCTTCATCATACATGGTTTTAAGTTGTTGAAGAATACTACAAGCATGGAAGGGGTCCATTCCACTGCTGACTGTGTTTGAAGAAGGAATTCCGTTCAGTGTTTGTGAAAACTTACTTGGTTCTACAAAGCAAAATTGAAATCATTTAACAAAAAACAAACAAATAAAAAAACAACCCCCAAAAAACCCACTCCCCCCACCCCCCACCCCAMAAATATGCATGGACAAGAATTAGCACAAATTAATATTCCATACTTCCTCACTGTCACCATCCATGAACAGCAAGTCTAAAATTTTCAAGGGTGAGTAAAGATATAAAGATACCGCAATTATTTTCTTCCCTTTTCCCACTGTACATGTAGATTACCATTAACCTATAAAATTATATCCATTAAGAAAAAAATCATATAAATAGYTCATATTTATTACATATCACTGGGGAGGAGGGAAATTAAGAATCACAATGCTTACTGACTTACAAAATGGGAAAAACAAAGAATGCAGAAGAATAAAATAAGCCCTCAACCTACAACATCATTACGCAAGTCTAGATGTACGTACTTAACTTCACACTGAAACAGGAACTGGCTACTGACTTACACAAGCGATGGTTAATAGCGTAGACTCATGAAGAAACAGCCCTACAATAAGTATGTTGGGCAACAAACTTAAATTCACATAAATTTGTATATACTGTTATATGTTTTTCTTTACAAATAAAATACAATTACCATTTAAAATTACTCAGGTATGAAGGAGTTCGCATATCACTGTGAAAACCCATGAAGTGGAGCATATGCTTCTAAGTAACATGTGATATGCCTAATGAAGTAAATCCAAAAGCGAAAATTGGGCAATGTCTCAAGCACAAAAATCTGTTTCGTAATAGCAACAATTTTTTTTTTTTTTTTACGCAACAACAACAAAGGAGAGCTCAAAAGAAAAACATTAGGTGGTAAGAGCTGCAAATCAGGTAAAGCTGCTGACTGCAACAGAGAACACTTCCAGCAAATTTTGGGCAACGCAAAGGGGCAAAGAGGATAGCGAACAACAATTGTTGATGATGAATAGGAGATTTAAATTCTAACTCCTGGTGATATACAGCAGTTACAACTTCTCTTACTCAGAACTCAGACACAGCTTTGAGCACAGTCACAATTAAATCAGTAGGGATCTGCTACTGGGCATGCATTTCCCATGGCAGGTTTAGGGCCAAATATTGTCAGCATCTCTTCAAAGTACTGTTAGGAAAAGTCTTCAAAACACTTTTTTTTTTCCAAAGACAATAGTAAATACTTAAAGTTAAGATCTACAACAGGAGAATTTACTTTATAACAACTGAGCTCCAACATTCAATACTAAGCAATCATTAGGGAAGGGGAGAATTTGTACTTGTACTTGTTCAGAAACAAGGTTAATCACCAGTGAGCAAATTCCAAGTAAATAATACTTTGCTATATCAGTTCCAAGGCTTCCTACCTAGCAGAGCTTTGATGTACAAGAAAACTTTGATGTAGCTACCGTTGCAGAAGAGTTTCATTTACTTCCTAACAATGAAAAAGATGCAAAATAGTTCTTCTCTGACCCTGCCAGTCACTTGGGCAATGAGCACATGCGATCAAGGCAGGTTCCAGCGCTGATGGACTCAGCCAGGAACAGATACTCATCCCCGTATTCCAGTTTTTCTATTCAGTCCTTGACACTATCCACATTACAGTTTTCACCCCATAAAACCTTCCCAGTCACTTTCATCAYCTTCATTTTCTCCCTCCCACCCCAAGCATCCTTTTCCTCTATTAATTAATATTCCTCTCACTTGTACCTCAAACCTTTAACTCTGTTCCTCCCAAACATCACCCCAAAATACTCTCCACATTAATTTCTCAGACACCCCTCCCTTCTCTGCTCCCCATATATCCACACTCATAGAGGCCTTTCATCATGGAGGACCCCACTCCTCCCTCTCAGCTCAGCTCCCCTCACACAGCCCACAGCTCACAGGAAACCCTCATTCCACCCTAACAAAGCACAGTACCACTGCACAGCTCCCCTCACGCAGTACTGCTCTCTCCCCTCACTCCGGCATCCTCTTACCCCATTCCCCTGACCCCATCCCCCACAGACACTTCCCAGGCACCCCTCTCTGCTATCACCTTCCCCATCCAGAAGCGACACCCCACACTGTAGGCCCCTCATCCAAGCACCCCTGTCCCACAGGGTCTCCTAGGGCCCACCC